>CM044435.1:116844609-116893482 GCA_024363595.1 Xenopus borealis | reverse complement strand
GTTAGGTTGTGCATAGAAAGAATGATAGGAGTAAACACTGTTCATGCTGTAAGGGTCAGACGGCCTGCAGCTGCCCAACACCGAGTAGCTCTCCACAACTCCATTTCCATTGTACTTAAAGGTATTGTAGTGATTGGAAGGCTCCACTTTTACACAAGGCTTTGTCTGCTGCTGAGGAACACCTGCAGAACAAAGTTACACGGATATTAGTATAAAAAAACACAGATAGCAAAACTACGAATCTTCATAGTCCTACAAATAACAAAACTGTGTATATCGACAAAATATAGCAAGGAAGGACTTGCGCATAGACTTCACTGTAATCATATTTATAATTATATATTTTTTTAATTCTCTCCTTTTTTTTCTATAATAATAAAACAGTACTTTGTACTTGATCCCGAGATATAATTAGTAGTACTACTTAGAGGCAGAAACAATCCTATTAGTTTTAATTAAAGGGGTTGTTCACCTTTGAGTTAACTTTTAGTATAATGTAGAGAGTGATATTCTGAGACAATTTGCAATTGGTTTTCATTTTTTATTGTTTATGGTTTTAGTTATTTAGCTTTTTATTCAGCAGCTCTCTGCAGTGTCAACAATTTTGTTTCTAGGGTACAAATTACCCTAGCAACTCTGCATTGATTTGAATAAG
This sequence comes from Xenopus borealis, assembly GCA_024363595.1. Classification (NCBI taxonomy): domain Eukaryota; kingdom Metazoa; phylum Chordata; class Amphibia; order Anura; family Pipidae; genus Xenopus; species Xenopus borealis. The sequence continues at coordinate 116,892,827 of CM044435.1, read as the reverse complement.
AGACTGGAATATGAATAGGAGAGGGACTGAATAGAATGATAAGTAATAAAACGTAGCAATAACAATAAATTTGTAGCCTTACAGAGCATTTGTTTTTAGATGGTGTCAGTGACCCCCATTTGAAAGCTGCAAAGAAACAGAAGAAAATTGCAAATCATTAAAAAAACTATGAAAAATAAATGACCAATTGAAAAGTTTCTTAGAATTGGCCTTTCTGCAATATACTATAAGTTAACTTGAAGGTGAACCACCCCTTTAATATTTAAATAATGTTTAGTAGACAAACTATGGAGAACCAAATTACCGAAGGACCCCATATCTGGAAAACCCCATTTTATATTATCCAGAAAACCCCATTATATATTTAAACAAACCCACTCCATTAATTACAAATTTTTTGCTTATGAGAAAGCCAAGCTATGCACCTGGGTTTTGCTGGCATGTCTTTGTGTCTGAAGGCTCCTGTGTGGTTTTATTTGGAGAGACCAGTTTCTCCTTTTGAAGTTTCTTCTTTTCTGCTGCGGCTTTCTTGGCATCTAGCTGTCGCTGCCTGCAAGACTTTGCCGGTTCTGAAAGCTTGCGCACCTCCCGGGGAAAACAGGACAGCACCTGGATTCCTCCTTTCCTTATTTTTTCAAGTTGACGCTCCTCGCTCCCAAATTCATCAGTTGTGGAAACCTTGTAGAGTGGAAGTACATGGAGCTGCTCATCCTCTGCAATTTTGCCAATCATACGGTTATCCTCCTTAGTTAGGGTGCAGACCTTGGGATTAACAATACTTTGTTAACGACAAACGGCTTTGTTAAAGACAAACAGGAGTTTGTTAAAGGCCTCCATAAATAATAGAAGATACTTAAGTTTGTCCAGTAGCAGTAAATCATCGAAAACCCAACAAGATGTTTGCTTTCAAATAGGTAACCAGTACATGCCATCTGAGTGTTGTGCCTGGACTAACATACCCCCATATGTAATAAAATAACACAAGTTCTAATAATACCTAGGCTAGAAGCTCATGTGGCAGGATCACACTGAAAGATAAAACTCCTGTATGCTTACAAACACCACATTGTAAAGCTTTACATATCTTTTCATTAAGCAATGTAACATTATCGTCCAGCGTAGTCGCAACTTAAACTTCATAGTGGCATAGCAAAACCATCACCATTTTCTGCACTATACCGCATCCTCCCTCCAAATGCCTTATTTTTGCCAAAACAGCCAGTTACTTATAATTTACTGCCTTTCCACCTCTCAAAGAATTATCTTCTCTTCTATACATCTCCTTCTGTGTATAAATGTATACAGTGAAAAAGACCATCTGCTTCATGTTGTAAGTGCATTGACCGGCACAGCATCAGCATGTAAGCACACAGGGAATTAATTCCACACATGGGGAGATTGGGCTCCAGCATTTAAAGGAGAAAAAAAAAAACCCTACCCTACATAGACCCCCTCCCTCCGAGCCTAGCTGCTACCCCAGGCAAATGACCCTAAGGGGGGAATTCACAAAAGTTTCGGTAAAATAAATAACCCAGAAGTGGCGGTCGACAAATTTGTAAAATGTCTTGCAAACGGCAAATTCACAAAGGCAGATGTTACCATCTCTGAATGTCTCGTAAGTCCGACAATTTTCTAAAATGTCGTATATCTTTTCATCGTAGAGACGACATTTTAAAGACATTTTAAAAGACAATTTGACCGACATTTTCATTTTGGAGAGCCTGATGTGTCTGGAAAATTGTCGGGAAAAAAATGAGTTTACGAGTAATTCATAAAAATGTCGGGGAAAGTGGCGCAGAAAAAAACACGCCCACTTTTCACTACACTTTTTCGAAAGTGTCGTATATGTCGGAAAATTGGCGGGGAAATGCTCTGTGAATTTGTCGTTTGTTGCTACGACATTTTAAAGACATTTTTTCCTTCCCGACACTTTTGTGAATTCCCCCTAAGTCTTTACTTACCTCTCACTGCAGATTCTGTAGCAGCCATCTTCTTGTATTCGTTAATCTTCAGAATGAAAGCAGCATATCAGTGCATGCGCAGTTGGAGCAATCTTCCATTTCGGGTCAACTGCGCATGTGCCGAAAGTCATGTACGTTACCTATATGCTGCTCTCATTCCAAAGATTATCAAAGAGCCTGAAGATGGCTGCTGTGATCTCCGCTGGACAGAATCTTCACTGAGGGGTAAGTAAAGAATTAGGGTCATTTGCCCGGGGTAGCAGCTAGGCTTGGAGGGAGGGGGGTCTATGTAGGGTAGGGTTTTTTTACTTTACGGCTGAATTATCCTTTAAATCTGCACTACCACAAGCAAAAATCTCCCTGAAATGGTTTCCCACCAGTACTAGTAAAGTAAAGTAAAGTAAATAATTGGCCATGGAAAAATTAGTGGCACTTTTTCTGAAGTCACTCAAATTTGCCATGTGTGCCAGTACCATAGCAGGTTATATTAAATGTGCCAACCAGCACTATAAGGAATAGCGGTTTCTCTCATGCATGTTTCTACTATAGCTCTAATCAGAATATGCTTTACATATGCAAGAACCTCTAATCTAGTTTTTAAAATGCAAAAAGTGGGTGTTTGTGAGTTCCAAACACAATCTTTCATTGAATTTTGAACACTCATCAAGCGCAAGGAAATGTAGCAAGCTGCTTCTGAAAAAGCGAAACACAAATCCAATGTAACACACCTATGAGCACTCATGAGTACAACCACACATAATATAATAGAATCCGTTCGATAATGCATTTAGGTGCACTTAGGCAAACTTGGGTTTGCCAGAGGATATCTGTGACCTAACCAGATTGGAAACCATTCTGTGTTCTCAGAACCAATCATATTTTAAAGAACAGACAAATCATCAATACCAAGACCCATTATTGTCTAGGGACTAGTCTTTTTTTTATCCTCCCCAATATCTGTACTGAACAGCAGGTGTCACTGTTCTAAGAGATATTTCTATTTAAGATTTCATATGGGACTTCTTAACTCTTCTTTACATTAAAAATTCAAGGTATAAACGCCACTTTGTTGTAAAATGTACTAATATGAATTAGCTAATATATATATTTTAATATTAGGAGCATTTGTATGTATGTACAAATATCTAAGTATAGGACCTGCTTTTTAAAGGCCACAGCAAAACTTCTGCTCAGTGCAACTATATTTTCCCAAAATGCGCATCAAACATTCTCATTTGACACACATTCCCAATCCCAGCCTCGCCAGACATCTTACAGCCCTACTACAAGGCCATACATTTTTGTTAGTACCATGCTGAATATGGACATCTAATAATTTTTCTTTAGAGGTGGTTCGTTAAAGATTGTGAAACAAGTCTTTCAGAAAATATTGTACAAGTATGGGACGTTATCCAAAATGCTGGTTTTCTGTATTATGAGCCTTTCTGTAATTTGGATCTTCACTTAAGTCTACTAGAAAATTATTTAAACATTAAAGGGGTTGTTCACCTTCCAAACACTTTTTTCTGTTCAGTGGTTTTCAGATTGTTCTCCATAAATAGACTTTTTTTCAATTACTTTCCATTATTTATTTTTTGCTGTTTTTAATAAGTTTAAAGTTGAGTGTTGGTGTCTCTGGTGTTTGAGTCTGGCAGCTCAGTAATTCAGATGCAGACTCTAAACTGATACAATTTTGCAACATTTAGTTGATACATTTCACAGCAACCTCTCTGGAGTATTGGCAATTATTGTATCAATTCTAACTGCTGCCTGTAATGAAACCCAGAGATTCTGACAAAGAGAAGAAATGTATCAGTTTAGAACAGTTGGGGGGGTCGGCGACCCCGCCCCCCCCCCCGAGCTGCTTTAGAAGGTGAAAAATTACACTTTTACACTTCAATATTAGAAAATCGGTTACAAATAGAAAATAGACAGTAATTGGAAAAAGTCGATCTATCTGAAAACAACTAGTTGTTTGAAGGTGGAAAACCCCTTTTGCCTCCAGTAAGGATTAATTGGATCAAGTACAAGGCAATGTTTTAATATTACGGAGAAATCATATTTTTTTTTGATTATTTGGATAAAATGGGAGACAGCCATTCTGTAATATGGAGCTTTCTGGATAATGGGTCTGGAAAATGGAGCCCATACTTGTAGGAGCATAATTTAAGGTAAATAACTTACCACGGTGCAGCCATTATATAGATTGTGCTGGTCTTTGTGTGCGTGGGCACAGAAATCCATGCATGCAGTCACCCCAGAGAAAGGACGTCCCTCCTTGAGACCTAGCCGACAGTCTATTGCAACATCCTCATTGTTAGCCTTAAAGTAAAAAAAAAAAAAAAAAATGGAAGATAGGGTAAACAAAATGAACGTTATCAAGGCATAATCATTATTTAATACAAGTGATCTTTAGAAACACTCGGCAATCATCTGGTGTTGTGCTGTGATAATTACAGACAGCGTGATAAAACGCTATGGAATACCAATGATATCTACATGAACTTAGTAGGTTACCTGATTTTGATAAGCCTGAGGAGCAAGCATCTTGTATACTGGAGCAACCTTTGTAGCTAGATCCTGAAAGCTGTCATTCAGCAATTCTTCCTGCAAAAGACACACATACAGTTAACAATGTCATAAACTGAAAATGGCAACTTGAAAGTGCAGCGACTCCCCAGTCAGCTTATAGTTTCATATCTTATAATTTTAGGGACCCCCATAACTTTTGAAAAGTATTCACCAACATATATTACAGATGCTCTTTAGAGGACCCTGTTATTATAAGGTTTTTTTCTAATTGTATTTCCAGAACCTAAATTTTTATACAATAATGTCATAAAAAAAAGTCTTAAGTTTGCCCACATCTATTAACCCATAATAACCAGATGTTACTGTTTGGTTCATCAAATGTTTGTTTTCAAACAGCTGCCCAGTAAATGCTATGGTCTGATTCGTTACTGCTTTGTTTATTTCGTTGCTGACATGGTTACAAGTCAAAACAAATGGAAACATTACATGGGAAATACATTTTACAGTTTATTCTACCTCCTTGGGATTGTCTCCAATGAGTCGGAACTTCCTGGGGGTCTTACTACGAGCATACTTGCAACCATTGAAGTACATGCTCCATGAGCACCCAAACGAGAAAGAGGCACCACAGGTATTCGGGTCCTTGCCTTGGCATGCACAGGTCCGGCTGAAAAAGAGGCGTTGGGATATGCATAAATTATTTGGAATAGAGATGTTATGATGATTGTGTGAATGATGGGCGTGCTTACAACAAGAAAATTAGCATTCCACATAATTTATTTGTAATATATTTATAATATAAATATTACATCAAACTGTCTCCAAGTGTCCCTCCACTAGAATGTTAGTCATATTGTAGTGACAACCTGTTTAAGGGTAAGCAGGTTTAAGGGTAAGCAGAGCAGTCAACTAGATGGTGCATAGTCCCCAAAACTGCAAAAAAAGGGATTGCCTACTATTAAACATTGCAGTAAGTCTTTTTTTTTTTTTTTAATAATGCCCCTCAGAAAGGTCAAACCCATAGCCCCTTCTATATCTCACAGCTATAATTGTACTTCAGCAGAGGCTAGATGGCTAAATATTGCACATGTTTAGGTTTGCTTCAAGTAGCTTTTTTTCCTGCAGCTGGGAGTGCCCAAGGGACTGCTCTGGGACCCTTGCTTACAAAATCCAGTTCTGTAATTTGCCACCATCACAATATCCACTACATAAGCATCATGTGAAGCTCAAGCATTGCCAAGATGCACTGGAAAGTAGGGAGGCACCGAATCCACTATTCTATATTTGGCCGAACCCCAGAATCCTTCCTGAAAGAATTGGCCCGAATACCGAATCCTAATTATCCTTGTGCCGAAAAGTCATGTGATTTCCCTCACTCCAGGCAGAAGGATTCGGCTGAATCCGAATCCTGGATTCAGTGCATCCCTACTAGAAAGTTCCATTACTTACTCATCATTCAGGCCACATCTCCGTGATGTTGGATTTCCATACTTGGTGATCGTCTCACTGATGTCATTGTACAGAGAATCTCCCAGAGCGCGAGGAATTCCCTCCCATGCCATAATTAAGATGATGATGACTGCATTTTCACAATGGTGGCCTGCCCGTTGCCGGACCAGACACAGCAACTTCTCATCTTCACTCTGCCGGCGAATAACCTAACAAATAAAGACAATTTCATTTCAGTGGTTTCACAGGCTCCATTTCGAAGAAAGATCTGAATTCATCAAGGAAAATAACAGACCACTTTAATGAGAAAACATAGCTTCTTTTTGACATGAGCTCATTCAGTTGGGGTTATGCAGAAAAGGCACAAACAGTATCTGAACTTCCAGATATACATATATGTGGTGTTTATACAAATGACCTGCAGGTGTCACTGTGCACAGGACTTGTACTGTGCATACACAGGACTTTCTGTACAGTTTGAAAGTGAAGTAGGAAGTAAGGCAGTTATGTAACAGTTGGATGAATCTGTTAATAAAGCAGTTATACCCTCCTCAGTCTCGGCTACTAAAACACAACAATATAAAATGGTATAAGTATATCGCTATAATACGAAAAATCCACACGGTCTGAAAATTGTATTGCACTATTATATCTTTGCGTCTAAAGCTGGCCATAGACGTAAAGATTTTTGAAAGATCCAATAGTTATCGTGAGACCACGATTGTCTAAAAATGATCGTCTAAATGCCTGATGTGTCCATCAACTAAAAAGACCATTTCAGGCGATATTGCCAGTAAAACTGAAGGATCGCAGCCTGCTTGACCCTGCAAACATAGGTAGATTGCATGGGGACCGATAAAGATTTTCTAACCTGGCTGATCAATCTTCAGACCAATGTCTGACGAAAAATCGAACGATCGTTTGTATCCCACTAACCGCACGATAATTTGACAGATTGGTCGGACTTCCCTAAGATCGGTCGTTCGGCAGGGAAATATCGTTGCGTCTATGGGGAGCTTTAGGCAGGGGTCCCCAACCTTTTTTGCTCGTGAGCCACATTAAAATTTAAAAAACCGTTGGAGAGCAACACAAGCATGAAAAAGTCCATGTGGATGTCAAATAAGAGTTTGGCTTTTTGGTAACCCCTATATGGACTGGCAGCCTACAGGAGAGAATGTTTGACAGGACATCTGTTGTTTATGCAACCAAAACTTGCCTCTAAGCCAGTGATTAAAAAATAAGCACCTGCTTTGCGGCCACTGGGAGCAACATCCAAGGAGTTGGAGAGCAACATGTTGCTCGCGAGCTACTGGTTGGGGATCACTGGTCTAAGTCCAGCTTAATGCAACCCCCATCCTTCACTTTGTTCTATTGTAAAGTGGTGAATTCTGCTTTCCATAGTAGGTGATGTACATATTTACTGGAAGCAGAGGGACTTTAATTCCCAGAATACATCAGTTCACAATGGAACAAGATAAGCGAGGGGTTGCATTACAGTGAGACTCTAGGGGGGTGGGGGAACTGGCAAAAAACGGACCATAAACACACTTTTAGGGCTAGGGCAGACGGGGAGATTCGGGGGCATTTTGTCGCCTGGCGACTTGTAGCCCCCGAACCTCCCCGAATAGCCAAGTCCTGAGGCGCACCGGCGTTACTTGAAAACGCCAGCGCCTATTCACACGGAGCGGCGCGATTTTTGAAATCGCTCCAAATTGCCTCCCCAGGCAATTTGGAGCAATTTCAAAAAGTGCGCCGCTCTGTGTGGATACGCGCCGGCGTTTTCAAGCAACGCCGGTGCGCTTAGGTAAGTGGCTATTCGGGGAGGTTCGGGGGCTACAAGTCGCGGCGAGAAGTCGCCAGGCGACAAAATGCCCCCGAATCTCCCCTTCTGGCCTTAGCCTTACAGTAAACACAGGCTTTTATGGTTTCCTTTAAATCAGTTGGGTATGTCTGTGTAACAATAAAAAACATTTCATTTATCTCTGGCAGTTCACATAGTGTTCATTCGGTTTTTCTACACTACACAAGCCTGATAAAGTTGATGTTGAAATGGAGTGAGAATTTTCCCTTTACGGGTAAAATGTAATAATAGTCATAATTCGAAAATAATTTGCGATAGAAATAGAATAAAAATGTGCATTTCATAGACTGCATTGCATTACAAATTTGAATAGTGCACTTTTAAGTCATGCTTGGTGAGACTGTAATCTTTTGGAGCTAATATAACTTTTTTAGAAGTTTACATACATTACATAAACTGCACTGGTGCAAACCATAAAATTCAAAATCTTTTTTCCACTGTTAGTGGTCGCTAAAAACTTTCCGGGTTCGCAAAAGCTATATTAAATTTTGTGCAAAGGAAAATTTGTTTGCAGAAAGGTATAAATTATTTGAATTGCAAATATTATCCTATCACATCGTCCAGTAAGAGTATTTTGTGCAGCTTGTGCAATATACTGGTTACAATTCCTATATCAGTACTGTATTGGGCATAGACATATCTTGCCCGTTGCAAAACTATTGCTCCCAGTCCACACCACCTGGAATGTTGAAGTTTGACTATATCGGTTTTATAAATTTCTCTTTGAAGTAAGCGTTAACTTGGTTATAATGGAATGTCCTGTCAGGTGCAATTCAATTCCACTTGTGCTTCCTATACTAATCTCTACAAGGAAGTATTTTAAGGTTTTGGGGTGTGAGCTCAAGCCAATAGAGAGGAGAGAAGTTGATGTAACTAGACTAACAGCAGAGTTTGAGGTTGATAACTACCAGTTAGACATGCTGGAGAGATGGATCTTGTGTGCCTTAAAATGGTCATACATGCACAGATATCTTAAATTTTGTAAGATATTTTCTGCATGTATGGCAGAAGACAAGCCCACCAATATAAGCAAAAGACTTGGATATCGGTCAGCTTGGAAAATTATGAACTTCGGCCAGGGTTTACTGCTGAATTGTCAGATAGAGGTAGAATTCTGTTGTTTCTACTTGTATATGTGACGATTCAGCTCTTAACGTCCAATGAAAAAAAACAATCTCTGACCAGTGGTTGCAAGAAAGATCGTAATTCTTATGTGTATAGACAAATCCGATGTTTGGGAATATAATTTACACTGGTATTGAGCTTTGCGATCATTTCTTCTCTGGTCACTAGGGGGCTTTATGTGGAATCCACTGACTGAGACACTGTATTCTATTGAGATGAAAGTTACACCAGATGTCCGTAATAACCCAATACAAAGAAATCAAAACAAATAAGTCCATAAAGTAAGTGATGTAATAAAGTAGAATGACACCAGGAATAAGTATTGAACACAAAGAAAAGGAGGTGCAAAAAGGTGTGGACAATCAAGAAACTGGCTGAAATGTAGAAAGCAATCCTGCCCCCCATCAGTGCAAATTAATATCCACTGGTTTAGCCCCAATTAATGGCCTATAAAAAGGTTTCTCATTACAAATGTATCACACAAGAAGCATCTCAGAATGGGTAAAAGCAAAGAGCTCTCTCAAGATCTTAGAAACCTTATTGTTGCAAAACATTGATGGCATTGGTTACAGATGTATTTCTAAGCTTCTGAATGTTCCAGTTGAGGCTACAATCTAGAAGTGATCATTTCACCTTAAGCGTAAGGTCACACCTGGTGATTCTGGGAGATTAATTCGCCTCTTCTTTGGGGCAACTAATCTCCCCAAAACCGCTTCACCCTGTCTTGCGCCAGTTATAATGAAAAGTTGCCTGCGGAATGACACGCGGCCCTTCGTTGTCCGAAGTTGCCTCACGAGGAAACTTCGAGGGACTTCGGAAAACAAAGCTCCGTGTATGTCTTGCCACAGGCGACTCTTCATTATGGCCAGTGCAAGACAGAGGGAAGCGGTTTGGGGAGATTAGTCGCCCCAAAGAAGAGGCGATTAGTCGCCAGTTGACTAATCTCCCAGAATCGCCAGGTCTGCCCTAAACCGGCCACAACCAGGTGCTTCCCTCCCATGATATCTGACAGAATAATAAGAAATGTTGTCCTAGAGCCAAGGATCACTCACAGAGAGCTTCAGAAAGACCTTGAATTAGCAGGTACAGTTGTTTCATAGAAAACAATAATAAGAATAAGTAATGCACTCGGCCAACATAGCCTCTATGCAAGCTCACCACGCAAGACTGCTGCACTACATTTGGACAAGCCAATGGAATTCTGGAAGAATATAGTCTAGTCAGATAAGACTAGACACAACTGAACTCTTTGGATGTCATCTTTGGATGTCATTGCACATACCATGTTTGGAGGAGAAAGGGCACTGCATATCACCCCAAAAACACCATACCAACAGGGAAAATAATGTGGGGCTGTTTTTCAGTATATGGTACTGGCAGACTTCATATAATAGAAGGAAGGATGAATGGAGAAATGTACTGGGACATTCTTAATGAGGATCTGTTGTCATCTACCAGGATGCCAAAGATGAAACGAGGGTGGACATTTCAGCAAGACAATGATCGCAAACACACAGCCAAGTATACGCTCAATTGATTTCAGAGAAAGAAAAAGCAGCTAGAATGGCATAATAAATCACCCAACTCAAATTCAATTGAAACTCTATGGAAAGAATGGAAGATCAGAATTCATAGAAGAGGCCCATGGAACCTTCAAGATTGGAGGAATGGGGCAAAATCACACCTGAGCAATGTATGGGACTAGTTTCTCCATACAGGAGCCGTATTGATGCTGTCATTACCAACAAAGGCTTTACTACTTCGTACTGTTAAATTAATTTCAGTGTGTTTAATACTTATTCCCTGTGTCATTCCACTCTAATACACATAGCTTAAAATGTATGGACTTTTTATTTTGATTTATTTTTGTGTATGGATTACTTGGGTTGGTACCGACACCAGGTGAAAATTTCATGTCAGCAGCCACATTAGAAATATATTTACTGAGCAAACTGGTGGCATGTTCAATACCTATTTTACCTGCTGCTGTATGTATATTTTGAGGACTTTGACCATGTAGATAGATAGATATGTATTTTATTGTTGAAAGTTCTATTTTTAAACAAGCATTACCATTGTGGTTGCTTTACAGAAGAAGTATAGTAGTGGTACAATGCTGCATAGTTATATTTAATCCTTTAAGTGCATGGGCTCACAAGGAAGAGTATCTATTTTTAGAGACATTTACAAATATAACATTAAGGCCCATTCACTGGCTGGCCTAGATACGCACATAGTAGTAATACAAGAGACTGTGCAGAGATGCTGGTTTCCTGTGGTCACTGTAAGCAAAGACGTGAATGAAATAGCATGGTGTCCCTGGCTCACCTCTACCCTGCCTCTCTGAAACCGTTTCCTCTGCTACAGGCAAGCAACGTTTCTGCTTTGCAGAGTGCCGGGGAGCACAAATGTGGTAATTAGTGTAAATTTCCAAGGACAGGACTAATGGGAGGCAAGGAGAGAAGAAATACAACACTGTCATTATCACATTGCCATCTATTTATTAGTAGTGAAAAAGAAAAAATTATTCTCCTTTGACTATGTTAAGCACTGCCAGGAAGCCAGAAACTAGTGCAGTTTCTGATGCTTCACAATGTAGTTTGTATTATTTCTTGTTCCTGAGTGTCTGTACTGCCTCCGGTGCAATGCCTTCAAGCTGTGCTGAGGTGCCTCAGACTGGGGAATTCTACAATTGATAGCCCTCAGTCAGTACAAGAGGGGTTATCGTATCCCTTGACATTCAAGTTTAAAAAGTTCAGAATATATGCAGGTAAAACTGTCAGATATGCAGTAACGCCAACTTATAACTGTCAACTTAAAAGAAAATAAATGAAATTTTGAACTGCTAATTATTAAATATGATGTATTAACTAGGAATCATTAAAACATTTTAGGCAAGATTTAGAATATTTTTTCCATGAGTAAGCATTGGATATGATTATATCCGTTGAAACAGACATTAACAGACATTATAGTCTATATAACCTGAAAATAACATACTGCAAGTGGTTGAGTCTCCGAAAAATTCTACACCACAATTTGACTGTTACAACTTACCCATTTTGCAATAGGACAGCCCCTTGAGCTCTTTCCTTCCTTTCCTGTATAGATAACCTTTTCAATACGAATTGCCTCCCCTTTCTCTCCAAACCTTGAAAGTGAGAAAATAAGGTTAATATAGTCAGGAATGGTTGAAAACTTTGATATTATTGCTAATTGCACACATCACCCTCACAGGGCAATGGCATACCGGGAGTTGCCAGTTGTCTCAAGAGGAAACTTCAAGTGATTTTGGAAGACTGAAGTGACACATGGGTTTTACCATCAGTAAGTCACATTATTGCTATGGGAAAGCTTTTACATGAGATTAGTCTCCCACAGAAGCAGAAATTTATCACTGGCGATATCCTGGTGTGCCATTGCCCTAAAGCGGTTATACAATCATACAGACTTTGGCGTAACGCTAGCTGTACAACAGTCTGAATGAAGCTGGCGATTAGGCCTTTTCAGACCAAGAGCTTATTGGAATGGGTAAAATTACACATCTGACTGATACTCTGCAAGATGTAAAATCCATTGGGCAGGTGTTGAATCGGCCCATCTATATGGTCCTCCCTTAACGGGTCTGCATAGTTCTGACCACTGGACCATGGGTCCAACAATCACAGTATCCTAGCTTGAAATAGCATTTGGGGGCTAAAATGATCAATGCCATGAATTCCTAGTTTAACATGGCCTATTTGCCTAATTTCAGTACCCAGAACAACCAATTAGCAAAAAACACATCTACTGCTGAGTAGGCAAACGTGACTGCAGCATGGACACTATGAAGCACTCAACTCACCGCTCTTCCATTAGCTCTCGGATAGAAGCCACTGTTGGTCCAGAACCCAGATGTGTATAGTACGGGCCTTCATCCTTTTCATTAATTTGTTCTGCAAAAACACACAGAAATGAAAATGATTGATCTGTATTGACTGACCTTCTGCTTAACAGCCATATTAACTCCGCATAGAGGAGCCCAGTGATATTCTGTCATATACGCATTATCCAAGTCCTTCATTTCCCCTTAAACATCAGGGATACAGTTTCACCAAATGATTGTGCAACACATTTAAATGCTGCAAAACGCAAACAGATTAATTCAGTGAGGAACATGCACACAGAAAAAAACAACATAACAAATCTAGCAATAACAACATGTTGCAATATTTAGAGGAGTGCCTGGGTGTGTAAAGGCTTGCATATTTGGATAGTACTATGATCTACCAGGCTGTTTATGTTTTAGAAAAACTGGATGAGATAAGTTCATGTAAAAGGAACAGTGACATGGGGCTTCTATCATAATACAGTCTGGCTTATTTGAACATTTGGGTCCCTTTAACTTATTGAATAACACTAGATATTGCTGTTTAGGGCTGTAGGGTAGTAGAACACAGTTGTACCCTCTAATCATAATGAAGCAATGTTCTAAGATTGTGAATTATTATGTAAAGTGGAGTTTTGCTGCCATGTTTGGACTGTTGCAATCATGGCAAAATTCCTGAATTTGCACTGTGGGCCACTTACCTTTGCGCATACAATGATCAATTATACTGAAAGAAGGCTTATTGTGTAACAAAAGGGGCATAACCAAGATTACAAGGGTTTTGACTGGCAAGATAGGGGTGGACCAAAATTATCACTAGACCTTTTACCACTGTCAAGCCAAAAAAAATGCCACTGACACTGTACTGCAGCTAAAGATTAGTTTTTAGTAGTAGTGTTTTAGTTTAGTATGTTGTAGCATTGTGAATTCTTAAACACGTTTAAATTGGCCTTTTATTGATGTTTAAATTATTTCCCTTATTCTTATGACTTTTTCAGGAGGGGGTCACTGATCTCGGCAGCCAAAGAAAACAATTGTTCTATGATGATACAATTTTATTTGTTTTTATTATTAAACGTTCTAAACGTTCTATTCATTGCAAATTGTCTTAACATATTAGTCGCTACATTATACAAAATTTTTATTCAAAGAGGGACAACCCTTTTAACTTGGTTTAAAAAGGATAAACTACAAATGTGTCTATATTAAGATTATCTTGGCTATTAATCCTGGGCTCAGGGTCAAACTGATCTGGCCGAGCACCAGAGGATCCTCTAGTGGGCCTTCGCCCACATCAACTCCCACCAGCCCAGTCTTAATTCTCGCATAGGTGAATATTACACCTACAATCTTTGGTACTGTCTTATTGTTGAGTGGAACCTGGATGTTCCCTGGTGGGCCAAATCCAGCCCTGTGTGTTGGATTACAGATTAAGATTATGATTTTGGAATTGAGAAGAATGACCTGTGTGCTGCTAAAGATAATTTTTTCTCCACCCATGAATCAATATAAACAGTTGAAATAGTTTAAATAAGCTTGTGAGCAGAACCCTCGCCCTATTGTCTCCTAACTATCCATTTGCAACTGTAAATCATTTCTGCTATTATTCGTTTTTTTCTGTATATGTAAACTGTTTGGTCTTGTATTTGTATTCCTGTACTTTGTCAAGGGCTATGGGAGGGGGATGATGGTGCTATATAAATAATAATAAGATGACTCAAATCTTAGGCATTTGGAAGATGAAACAAAGCTGACAGCCTGCATACTGAGCCTGTACAATGTCAGATAGCTGCAGTAAAGTCTGAGATATATCCCTGATTTTGTTTTTTACAGGGTCAAAGGTAGAAATATGCCTCTTTAGCACTGTTTGGCAAGATTAGACCTTCGTTATACAATTTATGCCAGAGGTTCCTTAATATAACAAATTAACAGAAAAAAAACATAAGAATACCCAGTTGGCCAAGAAGGGTGCACAGGGCAAATACCTTTACAGCTAAGGGTAGTAGAGCTATGGGTATAAGTGCAGGGTTATCTTATATTTTTGGGAGTTGGTTTACGATGAGCAGTTTGTGAGCATTTTGTCACTCGCCTACAAAATTATAAAATGCCCAGAAAAATACCATGTGCCCCAGCCTTAAAACCAATTTGCTTCAGTGACATTATAGTCCGCAGCATTATAAGCACAGCAGAGGTAAAGTGTTAATGTGCCTTTATTAGCTGCTGCCAGCTTTCTCCCATCCATGGGCAGAAACCCTGATACTACAGAAAACTCATTAGCCATACTCCATGTGTTCAGCAGTGTTGCAGCATAGGCATTTTATTGCATGCAACCAGCCTTGAATTTTAAACCCTAATCACATTAAATGTGTAATTGCCTTCCATTGAGTCAGCTGTTGTCATGTCTGCATTATAGAGTTATTCTTCAGCAGCATGCTGTTCTCTCTGTGGTGTTTGTTTCTGCTTTTTTGTGCCCAATTCAATATCACAGCCAGGAAAAACAGAGCATACATCTCATTGGGAAGCAGGTCCCATGTTAGGCAATAACATTTTCTAAAATTCCCAAGAAAATGAAATGTCTTCCTATCCTTTTACAAAATTAGGCTACTGAGTAACTGCTGTGTTATGAAATATTTACAAAACAATATATCTCACCGCACTATACCACTGTATTGCATGCATGTTGGATTGTCTCCAACAGAGACCATACCTTGAAGCTATTTTTAATGATCTAACTAGGAAAAGAAGAAATATACAGCCATAACAACAATGGTTAAGCCTGGGATTCAAAGTAAAAACCCTTCATCATTCAGCAAGCCCGTTGAATCACAATTTAATTAGTGCCAACCAAAAAAATGTATATATTAAAACAGAATGTGTCCACCTTCATATATGACCAGGCATACAGTTTCTGTCCATTAAGCCTGTAGGCTGATCACTGAGATACTCTTAAACTGTCTGAGGAACGATTGTTCATTGCAATTTCCCAACCTACCACTAACCAAATTAAATAAAGTAGTAAAAAGAACAAATTAGACTATGTTCTGGCCATTAATCCACAGAGTACAAAAGTTATGTCTGACAAATAGTAGTGACAATCTCCTATTGATATCATCAGATAGGCAATACGTGCAGAGATCTAAAGGTGGCCATACACGGGCTGATAAAAGCTGCAGACAGACGGGAGTTTATTGGGCGTGTATGGGGCCCTCCAAATCGGTCAGATGTCGATCGGACCAGACTAAAAATCCTGATCCTTGATCGTGGCCGCATCTGTCTGTTGTTGCGGTCCCCTATCCGACCGCCTGCTTCATTCTGATCCAATCATTGGGCCCATGATCAGATCAGCCCGATATCACCCACCTCAAGGTGGGCATATCAGGGAGAGATCCACTCGTTTGGCAACATTGCCAAACAAGCTGATCTCTCCGTGTCTGGCAAACTTTTAGACAACAAAATCTACTAATCAGTCAGGTCAACCAAACAACCGATTAATCATGGCACGGAAAACATCAGGACGTTCCTCACGTGGTCCGAAAAACATTCAAAACAAAGATTGCTACAACTTTTCTTTCTATAGCCAGCTTTATCCATTAAAACCTACATATGGAATTGTGCTTTAGCCAAGTTTACAGTGGGTTTATTTTTTTTAGTATCATGTCATGTTTTGAGGCTTTAGGTAGTCCCTTGCAACCCATTGCTATGCCTCTTGTTGCAGAGATGAGGGATTGCACAGAAGCTACTAAAGACGTGAATAAACACATGTTTAGAGAAATAAAACTCCCTAGGAAATTAACCTCAAATAAATAATCCTTGCACGTGAATCAAGTATATATACAGCGCTACGCAACAAGTTGGCGCTATAGAAGTACATGTTAATAATAATAATAATAATAGTGTGCATATGCCAGGCCTGGACTAACAATCTGTAGATTCTGGCAAATGCCAAAGAGGCTGCTTTAAAGATGTCATGTAAAGACTCTGTGTACTTGAATGTCCATTTTAAATCTCAATTTTTACTTGCCCCCAGATCGGAAGCATGGCCTAAAATGTGCTAGTTGTTGATGCTTGTATGCATTTTTCTTTAAAGTACACGCTCATTTGCAGAAAATAATGAAAGTCATATTATTCTGCAGCACTTGTGCCCTAGAAACCTGTCAATGAACATAATCAGAGCAAAGGAAAAGTGCTTGTCTCAGTAAGTGTAAAACTGCTCACTGGAACAGCTTCTGTTTATATGAAACTGCCATTTAATAAACATTATATTCATCCAATCTCCCTTGGTCTCATCCTTCAAAAAAATTAGATTATAACTCTAATGTTCATATTGTGGCACACACAGAACTGTATGTTCGGTCTTTGAACTACATCTCCCACTACCCTGCATTGTTTTCAGCAGTGTTGGGGACCTGCAGCCTTTGGATGTTAAAGGTTAACTATCGCTGAAATGAACATTTAATATAAGCTGCATCATACATTCTAAATACAACAAATTAAATGTTCTGCATCATTTCTGAAATAATCAAATTTGTCTATGTCTTCATGCAGCAGTTGGGTGTCAGTAATCACTGACAGATCCAATATATTTTATAGGGGGCTCCTTTTGCCTAGAAGATGTATTAGAGCTCACTATTAAAATCACCAGACATCATGTCTCTCTACATGCAGAATTTATGCATTTATTTTGCAGTTATTTTGTTTGTACTGGAATCCGTTATTTGAGTGAACAATAAGTCATATGCTAGTAAAGGAAGCCCCCCTATAAGATAGAGAGGGATAGTGAAGATAAACTTGATTTATTTCTGAAATGATGCAGAATATTTCATTTATTGTATTTAGAAAGTTACTTATTTCAGTTGAAGCTAATATAAAAAAAATTTCATTTTCGCATTCCCCTTTAACATCAGAGTCTGGTTAAATATGTGGATCTTTATCTCTGCGGAAGTGGCACTGTTATTTTAAGAAGTATTTTTGATGATATATAATTTACTCTCTACCTTTTTTTTTTTTTTTTTTTTTTTTTTAAATGTGGATTTTTTTTTTTTTACTAGGTCATCCCACCGCTTTTCCAAAAGTGGGTGCCTATGCCAGACAATTTTGGGTGTTTCAGTACAATATGGACCCTGCACTGAAGGTGTGCAAAATACTTTGCGCATTTTTATGTGACTCCCCCTCCTTATTCCTACAGGAATGCCCTACACATAGCATATGCCTTTCCTGCAGCATTCCTGAGAGAAAATCCAATCGTAGAACCGCTTTACATGCAGTTACACTCTTCCTGCAGTCATTTATAGTAACACAAGCCACAACACAAGTTCAAGGGTAAAGCATGCAGGGACAAAGGTTTTCTACATGTATTCGAGGAATGGTTGGAGGAAATGTCCAGGAATTCCCATAATCTGTTGAACCGCTCAAGTACAGCCCTTAGGAAAAAATACAACGGGGTGCGGTTATATATATTTCCAGCTGAAGCACTAAAAGATATTCCTTTAAAAAAAAAATGTACACGTAGGTGATGGATCATATACCCAGAAGTGATGTATTACTGAAAGGAATAAGAGAAAAGTGGTATGTTGCAAAGATCAGATGAATTTAGATTGTAAGCTTAATGGGGCAGGGTCCTTCTTCCTCATCTCAAACCTATTCTTGAGTGTAATTGTATAGTGTTATTTGAAAGTGGTGTACAAAAATGACGTGGCATTTACTTTTCTTTATGGCATCATTATATATTTACCTTTTTAAAGAAGTCCGCTTCCTCATTGCTTTATGTACCAAACTGCTTAGACCAGCCGATAAACCAGACAAAGCAGGTGGCATATTCCCAGCTAAGCTCATGATCAAATGTCTGGCACTCTTCTGTGCGGAGTCCCATAGGG
This sequence comes from Xenopus borealis, assembly GCA_024363595.1. NCBI lineage: Eukaryota > Metazoa > Chordata > Amphibia > Anura > Pipidae > Xenopus > Xenopus borealis. Next base: position 116,874,158 of record CM044435.1, on the reverse strand, counting down.
GGCTATTACCCGTATACTGGTTGACTTTCTTGCAGTAATTAATCCCTATGGACAAGGCGCTCTTTTGACACTAGCATCAGCGTATTATCACTGCATCAGGTTCAGTTTCCCAGTGGATAAATCATTGAGAAGTTGCTATTTCAGATTTTAAAATACTGGCAGCTATGTTACAGCTGGTTTTATTTGTGTGAATAGAATATATATTAGTTCTAATTATCAACTGCAATTATTTACTCATGTCTGTCCCTACATTAAACCTTCACAGTAAGAAATGTGTCCCATACAAAGCTTAAACGTCACTTTAGTTTATAATCACAGAATGGCCAAGGTTCCATAAGTTGGAACTATAATACCACAATGCAATGTATTTTTTTTGTCCTTAGAAGAATTAACATTCTACATAGATATATTGGTGCTGAATATGATCTGTAGCACTAAAGTAGTGGGCAGTCCATCTGAAGGTAAGGGGCACTGCATGCAGGTCATTAAACATTTTCATAGCCAGCCTGCCTAAATCTAGAGAGAATTATTGGCATAATATCCTCATCTCAGTACCATCTGCCCCACAATCGTGTGGTGAAGTAGATAAGCTGTCCAGGGCAAGGAGAATGTTGGCAAAACTGTCATTACTTGCACTAAAGCTGGCCATACTTGTAAATACTCATAGGTTGCCAAGTGAGTGAATCTTAGCCAAAGTGATCAAGAAAAATCAGCTGCCAAGATGCTTCCATGAGTACAGAAGAACTATCTCCACTGCAAAAATCTAAATCACTTCTCTTCACACTTAGGATTGTAGGACTGTGAATGAAAGGCTTTTGGAAGTGTATTCACAATCCATACTCATGACGTGGACTTCCAATTCCATCTGACCCTTATTAACGGATACCTCAATGAATGCAATACACAGCTGCAGTTGTTTAGACCTCAGCCCATGGGAGTCAGCACCTTCTGCCTACATTTGCTGAAATACCTCCTGCAGGCAGATTAAAGTTGGACATACACGGAGAGATCCACTCATTTGGCGATGTCGCCACATGAGCTGATCTCTCCTCGATATGCCCACCTTGAGGTGGGGCCCAACGATCGGATCATAACCATCGGCAACGGACGGTCGACTCGGCTGACCAATTATTACCTTGTGTTTGTAGAATTATATTTTTATTTGCAGTAGCAAGGAAATGCCATTGCAATGGAATAAAGCTGGCCATATTATTATTATTATTATTATGTATTTCTATAGCGCCAACTTATTTTGTAGCGCTGTGCCATACATGGGCAGATAAAGCTGCCAATATCAGTCGCTTAGACTGATTTGATGGCTTATCTGCCCGTGTATGGGGACTTCCGAAGGGTCTTCCCGACTGATATCTGGACACGATATCAATTGGGAAGGTCGGATTTTCTTCAGACCGACCCGTCGGAAGTCCATTGCGCTTCTCGTAATCCAAACGTTCAGCCTTATGGCCAATATAGCCCTGCCAGTTAGTGGCATATCTTAGAAAGATCCACTCGTTTGGCGATGTTGCCAAACGAACGGATCTTTGCATCTATGGCCAGCTTAAAGAGCCAGTAACATCAAAAAATTAAATTGTTTTAAAGGAATAAAAACATAATGCAGTGTTGCCCTGCACTGGAAAAAATGCAGTTTTTGCTTCAGAAACATAACTATTATTTATATAAATAAGCTGTTGTGTAGCCATGGGGGCAGCCATTCAAAGGAGAAAAGGCTCAAGTTACACAGCAGATAGCAGATAAGCTCTGTAGAACATAATGTTATCTGTTAACCATTACTTATCCTGTGCCATATAGCTGTTTTTCAATTTCCGCTATTGTTACTCAGCAGCTTGTTTATATGAACTATAGTAGTGTTTCTGAAGCAAACAGATCATTTTAAACAGCGCAGGGCAACACTACATGGCATTTTATTTACTTTAAAACACTTAAATTTTTTGATGTTACTGTTCCTTTAAGGGACACAAGCACCTCTAGGTTGGCCACAGGTGCTTAACCACCTCTAAATAAATAGTCTCATTCCTTTTCTATGGGTTCGGCAACACAGCATTGGATACCCTAAAGGAGGCCATAGACGCACAAAACTACTTTTCGTATGATATTCGGTGCGTGTATGGTGGAAAACAAGCCAATTGATATTGGCAGAAGACTTGGATATTGGTCGGCTGGTCGATCGGGCTGGAAGGAAAATTTTGATCTGGTGCCTTTGAAGGCACCCAAACATCGGCCATTGTTGGTGCTTGATCGTCCGATACAGGTAGAATTCTGTTGTTTCTCTCTGTATATCTGATTCAGCTCTACACGTGTATTGAAACGAACAATCTTTCTTGGAGAGATCTTTTCCAAGAAAAAGCGTAATTGTAATATGTATGGCCACCTTACCACAACCTAGTGAAAGAAACCCTGATCCTATGTTAACTTGTTACATACATAGTTAAATCAGGTTGAAAAAAGATAAAGTCCGTCAAGTTCAACCCCTCAAAATGAAACCCAGCATCCATACACACAACCCTCCATATCTTCACACAAATTATATGTACAAATACTTCTATTAACAACAAATATCTATACTAACTTTGTTAAAGGATTCTCACTCAAACCCATTGAAAGGGGGTCTTAATATTGCAGTGTGAAAGGCAATATGAACGTTTTTCTATACCGACATGAAACCATGAGTCCAGACTGGATGCCAGAGAAACAAATAATTTAGTGCTTGGGATCAAAGAGCAACCCCTTGAACTGCTGAACCTTGCCTTACCCAAGCACACACCCTAGATTACTCCTGCTGACAAACCCTTATCAGTTGCTATTAACTGCCATTAACCCATAAATCAGCTGTAATCTACCATTAACAGATTCCTTTAGAGCATCTGCAACACACTTTCTGGGGGAGAGGGGCAGTGTGTCAGCTTCTGGATGAACAACATCAATCACTATAATCTAATGCAGAAACCAAAATGTCTGTAAATGAAATTTATGGAAAAGGCAAACTTTGAAGAACTGTTTCGGGTATTCAGGTGCCTGACAGTGGCAAACCAAATACAATCTTACAGCTGTCATGCTAATATTGCCAAATATTCACAGCTGCTAAGCTAAGGGAATCACAGAAACCTTACTGTGCATAAGAAAATATTGCTATATATCAACAGCATTATGCCGTTACATGTACATTTTTTCACATATACAGCAAAACCAGTGGCCCTGGAGCAGTCAAACAGCTGTTTGGTTCCAGAAGACCGAAAAGCAATCCATGATAACAGGCAACAGTCGCAAGTAAACAAAAACTGAATGTCGATTCCCTTTAGTAACTGTTAGGACATAAAACTGATGTACAGGGTGACAACTATATAAAATATATTTGCAGAAGTCAACCTATTCTAGTTCCAGGGAACGAAATCTGAACTAATATCGAAAACTAGTTATTTCCTCAAAGCACATTAAGGGACCTCATGTGATCCAATCCTTGACTCGGGCATCAAACTAACAGATCAACTTAATTTGCACCTCTGTTTGGCAAAGAATTATCCTGTACCATCTGGGTAAAGTCTGAGGACATCTTCCTTTAGGCTTTCAATTCCACTTTCATTTTGTCTTTGATGAAGAAAAACGTTCTATTGAAATTACCTGCATAGAAAACATTTTCACACCGGAGATTCTCATACTTGGAAATCAGAGAGGTTCCACAGTACTAGCAGTAACCTATAGTTGCACTCTCCTTTAAAGGAAAACTTAACACTAAAAATGCCATATTTTATATACTGAACTTATTGCACCATGCTTAAGTTTCAGCTTGTCAATAGCAGCAATGATCCAGGACTTCAAACTTGTCATAGGTGGTCACCATCTTGGAAAGTGTCTGTGACACTCACATGCTCAGTGGGCTCTGAGCAGCTGTTGAGAAGCAAAGTTTAGGGGATTGTCCCTAATTATCAAGCAGAAAATGAGGTTGGACTGTAATATAAACTGATGCTACAAAGTGATTATTACATTATAATGCTAATTACACTGGTTCCTGAGCTGATGTAGTAATTATCTGTATAAATCTGTATAAATCAACCTTATATTGTGAAATGTCTATTCTATGAGTGCTGTAAATTATTAGTCTGTCACTAAGCTCAGTAAGTGACCGCAGCACAGAGCATGTATAGTGAACCAGCAGTAAAGAAGGGGAGCTACTGGGGCATCTTTGGAGACACAGATGTTCCATGCTAAAGGGCAGTGGTTGCCCTGGGCTGGTTTAGAAGCCCAAAACATAATGTACAATATTTCTAGCCTACCTCTTTAGTTAGGCTTTAGTTTTCCTTTAAAACCAACTTTTACAGAGCTGACAAGCACCATCATTGCAAATACATAAAAACAGCAGCCACACACAAATGGAGCTGGGTGCTGAACCCACTTATTACCAGCCACACAGCATGACTAAGAAATAACATTTTAGGGTAATAAACTTCTGTTTGTAGATATGAGAAAACAATCAATACTTCAGAATCCATGCAGCCCTTCCCATATGCCCTCCTTCTTTATACCCTCCATATGTATAGGCACAGTCCAATTTTTAAAGTCCATAAGAAGGCTGTGAAACAAAGTTGAAGAGTGACATCAGAGATGGGTTATACATGCCTAACCATAGTACAAAATGGGAAGACGCATATCTTATGATGTCACAAAATGGATGTGGTTCTGCCCACTGAGTCAAAGACAATTACACATTGAGGCCTTCTAAAAAGTTTGAATTTAGAACCACTCAAACCTGACTGACTCCAATATCAGAGTTATAAGTTAGACCAGATTTGGATCGAAAAGGTCAAAAATACTTATTCCCTAAAAGCATTATTTCGGGTGCTACTGGTCGAGCAACCTCTTCCCCCCCCCCCCACACTAAGTATGTGGCATTCCAAATTATGCACAGGTCCAAAACATTCTCAACTAGACAAAATGAAATACATATTTAATGTTATTCCTAATAGTGGTGGCAGAAGTGCAGTTTCGGGGAGATTAGTCTCCCAACGGCAAATCTGTACTGTGGGTGACTTATCTCCCCAAAATGCCCCCCAACAAGAATGTGAATAGTGAGCAGGATGGCAAACGGATTGCTTTGGTTTTCCAAAGTCGCCAGAAGTTTCCTTGTGAGGCAACTTTGGAAAATGAAGTTATCCGAATGCCATTCTTGCTAGGGGGCGAGGCATTTCAAGGAGATTTGTCGCCCGTGGCAGAGGAGATTTGTCGATGGGCGACTAATCTCCCCATCTGCCACCACCCTAAAAGCACCGTGAAGATATTGACAGGCAGCTTAGGTAGTTTCATAACAATACCAGTGGGGGGGGGGGGGGGGAGTTAAAAAAACAGAAATAGTAACATTCACCACCCTTTCAAAACATAATTGAATTAAATAAGTGTTCAATGATCCAAAGTGATAAAACACTTACCAACACAGTCACATGTTGGAAATTCTGCTTGTGCCTTTTTAGCTGGTGTATCTATTAAGCTCTTGGTTGGAGACGTCAGATATTTGAGCGGAGATTCCAAAAACCCACTGAGCGTAGGATTGAAAGGCAGATCACCTTTTGTAGGAGTTCCATCCAGATGTTGGTTTTCCTCTGAGTAGATGCATGTGGTAGATACCACTGTTATAGCACCAGAAGATTCAATTTTTATCTGCTTGGGAGACTTTGATGAGAACAGACTATCAAAGTTATGAGACACGTTGTGTGATATAGGATTATTTGAAAGTGCAGGATTGGAATGGGTGGCAGGCCTTGTGGAATTCTCAGATGGTAACAACTGGGAAGGAAACGGCATTTTAAATTGTGGGTCTCCTGATGTTTGTTGTTTTGGTGGTGCTTCACCATTCTGAGAGGGGACCTCAGAACCAGGAAGAGAGAAATCCTCCCCAAACTCGGCTTCAAACTGCCTTATGAGAGCTTCAAACTTGTCATCAATGCAGCTAAGGTCATTTTGCCCAGTCAAGTTTGTGTGCTGGTTGGCAGAATTACCTTGTCTGGAGCTGATATCACCTGCGGAAGGTGTTGGACATGGACCTTTTGCAGCAAGAGAACTAGTCTGATTAACACAAAGTGCAAAGTTATTGGCTTTTCCAATGCTATTCTGATTTTCATTGCATATTTCCTGAGTGTTTACAGTCTTTTGATTTTCAAGATTTGCCTGTGATCCAGCTAGCTGTATAGACCGGGACTTAAGTAGGTCTGTTTGTATGTTATTAGTAAGAGAATTTTCAAGATCCACTTTCACTTGGTTCTCTTCTTTTTCCACTCTGTGAAAAGAATCCAGGCTTATTTGACTCACAGGCATGAAGATTGCATTTCCTTCCTTCACCCTGGGTTTTTTTATTTGCACTTGCTTACGTGGTGGTTTGGGTTTTGGTTCAACTTGCTTTTTTGAAGGAGATTGTCGCCTTTTCTTTCTCTCCTTAACAGGATTCTCTGTTGTCTTCGAAACTGGAACTTGTTGAGGATTTGGTACCCACCAGTTTTGCTGTTCTTGGGCACATGCTTCCATAGTGTTTGAGTCCACAAAAAGATTACGTTTATGGTGGAGATGCTGCTGAAGTGCAACCTGGGTATTACGATGAAAGTCATTTCCTTGAAGAAGCTGAGACAACTGTTGATCTGGTGACATTTTGGTAAAGTCAGCAGATTCTTTTTTTATGGATTTAATAGTATTTTTAGACTTCACACTTTTTATTTTGTTGGATGATGCTTCTGGCCCTTTAAACACAGACTTGATGTACTCATCTGTGTTCCCAAGCAATTGCTTCAGCCCAGTCATAGGATCAGATGGAGACTTCAAAAGTTCTGCATTTTGGACCCACTGCTGAAGGAATTCTTTTTTTTGTGGGGTAGAAGCCTCATTGGGCAACACAGAAGAGCTTTGAAACAGGTTCTCAGGAATGTATTGTCCTTCTTGGTAACTAGGTTTCTTGTTCTGTTCCCATGAGGTTTGCCTTGGAGATTGGGGCACAGGAAGTGCATTCTTGCCAGTGTATAATTGGGACTGCTGATCCTGGAACAGTTCATTGCAGGTCATTGGTAACCGGTTGCCTTTAGCAGTGGGAAAATTAGTTAACTGATCATTAGGGTTTATTAAGGGTTGGGAAGAAGCATTGGGGCATTCGTTGTTTGTCTGTGGAAATGCAGATGATAGTTGTGTAAGAGCTTCAATCGCAATGGCTGTTTGTAGACTTATATTCTTTTCTTTAGCAAGACTGAGTGCATTTTGAGAAAATGGAAGGTTGCCTGAAGGACCTGTAGAATTTTTATTTTCTAGATTTAGCACCTGTTCTTTAGGGTATGATTTTTGCACCAGCTTTTTATTGACCTGACCTAGACCGGGGAATGGGCTCTCCTGAGAACCTTTAACTGTAGATTTTATTTTATTTTCCAACCATTCAAGATAGTCAGGACACTCAGGGCCATCACAGTTACAGTTAGGTGGTTTTACACCATGCTTTGCAAGTGCAAGGGCCTCTTTTAGAGTGTTTAGGTCTTCGGGACATGAGGGAGCATTGCCTTCTGAGTGCCCAGAGTTGTCTCTGTTTGTCTCGTAATTAAACTTTTCATATAGCTGCATTGATACCGAAGAGGGGTTCCCTGATGCAGGCATGCCATAGTTAGACATAGCTTCAGCAGAGAATGCAACTAAGTTTTTGGCATCTTCTAGGTTTGAATTGTTATTAGCAGCAGTATGGTTAGGGATGAAGGGTTTATCCCAGTTAAGCTTGTTGCAGGGATCCTGAGGAGCAGCTGTATTGCTAAGCCACGAATTTGCTTCCATTAATAACCGATTTGCTAGATCCTCACATCCCTTACTTGGGAGGGTAGAGTCACATTCCTGCTTCAACTTTCCTTCTTGAACATGGTTAACTGGCCCTGCTTCCATTTGGTCTGTTTTGGGTCCATCAACTAAAATGCTTTCAGAACAGTTCTGTAGGCAGAGAACATAGATATATACATAAGAATCATGAATACGTCTTAATTTTCTTTAAATAAACATAACTCATGTAGACGTTACATGCAGTAAACAATATGGTAACATTTTATTAAAAAGAAAAATCACATGACACATGATAGATGAACTAGTGTACAATTAAATTACAAACACACTTTCCTCTTTTTTCAGTGTTAATATTTCATTGCAAAGTTTCTTTTCCCTCTAAGAATGTTGCGTACTGCCACAGAAACATAGACATCCTCTGATATCAATCGCTAACAACTAATGTGGTTCGATAGGAGGGCAGCTTCTAGTAGAAGTTAGGAGGCTGCTAGAAATGAATAGAGAATCATGTTTAGTCTTGCTTTATACTTGTTCATGCATCTTACATTTAAACAGTTTTTGGATATGGTACATGAAGGCTAAATATTGTGTAAATATGCCTTTTAAATTTACAGGTACAAAATTGTTTCTTAAGGTGGCCATAGACGTGCAGATTTCCTGCAATATCGGAGGAACAATTTAATGTCCCCATCTCCCAACCTGCCACTAACCTTCAGATTAAATAAAGTAGTAAAAGAACTACTAATTTACATATGCAAATTAGCAAGGGGGAGGGTAAAAAAATATATTTTTTAACTTCCTTGTTTTGTGAAGAAAAGTCACATGATTTTTTGGATTCGGTTCGGCCAGGCACAAGGATTCGGCCGAATCCTGCTGAAAATGGCCGAATACCGAACCGAATCCTGGATTCGGTGCATCTTTAATCTGTATCTGTGCCTAAATTTTATTGAGATGATGAAACCTGACGTGGTGGGAAAGGCTGGGTCATACTCTACTAAGAGCTGGTATCTTAAATGTCAAGCCAGACAACTGGACCAAATGGCAATGTGATCAACTGCCAGACTTATAATGTACAAAACTGTCTTGACTACAGATTTTTTGTTAGGGCAAACCATTTGTTTCTGGAGTTATATCAGTGGAGCTTTGTCAATAACATCCAGTCTAGCCAATGATTACTACTCATTAAATACACAATTTTTGGTATATTATTGTCTATTTTGCAACAATATAGAAAATGCAGATATAAATGCAACAGATTCTGCTTATCTTGGCATACCATAGCTGCAACACCAGAAAGCTGAGAGTTTAGAACGTACATAACCAAATGCATGGGGTGACCATGCAACCCCCATTTTGCTTTGAGCTCTGGTAAAGGACCATTTTTTTTTTTTTTTTTTGAGTGATGTAAGTTTTCAGCCAGAGTTGATCTTAATAGTAAGCAATTTCCTCCGTGTCCAAAAAGCAACTGATTTTTAGCATATGATTAAAATATATAATTTTGCTTCTGTGTAAAGCTGGAAGCGCCTTTCAAGTCATTTGATTACGTTTTTGGAAAAACACATTGTGCTTTATCAGATTTGAATTCAAATTTAGCTTCTCTTATGAGCGATTCCATATTTCAGGTTCTGTGGACAAATACTGTGCATTTATGCAGCGGTTAATGCTTGTTAATAACAAGTATTAACAGCTGCATAAATGCACATTATCACTAAGAATGAAAATTTACCACAGGAGAGTAAGACACGTTTTGGTGGATTAACTTCATTTTTATCTTTTCTTTGTTAATATTTTCCAATTTATCAAGAGCACCAAGGAATTTTTACCAGTTTTCTTGCCAATTCTTTCATTACCCACATCACCTCCTCCTGCTATTTCCCATTTACACCATATTGTATGGTGTTTATTCTCTATCAAGGATTTTCATCACCCCAACTGTCTTGGGTGAATTTACATGGAGAGAAAATTCACCACGTTACATTCACAAGAACACATACATACAAATTTTGAAGGAGAAGGAAAGGCATTTTACACTTGGGGGTGCCAAAGTTGACTACTTTTACCTACTTGATACCCTGGGCCGGTGCTCCTATCAGCCGAAAACCGCACCAGTCTGGGGTTCCTCTAGCGAGCACCAGAGAGATCAACTTCCTCCTGCTTTGATTTCAAATTTCCAGGGGAAATCGCATGCGCAGTAGAGCAAAAATAAAGTTCGGCTATCCGCTCTACTGCAAAGAAGAGGAAGCAGGAAGTTGATCTCTGTGTGGTGTTCGTTAGAAGAACCCCAAACTGGTGCAGTTTTTGGCTGATAGGAGCACTGGCCCGGGGTATCAGGTAGGTAAAAGTAGTCACTTGGGGGGTGCCTAACATTTAACAACCCCAAATGTTAAATCCCTTTCCTTCTCCTTTAAGTAAATTTGAGATTTGTTTTAAAAATACATCCAATGAACTGAAGTAAACTATAGTGGAGTTAGATGAAGAGAAAATACGCATTTTAGTAAATATGCCATTAGAGCTTTTATACAATATTATGGTCTCAAAATACTGAGAAAATGTCTTGGGAAGGTGGAGAATAAAGAAGATTTACAGCAGCCATTAACATCTAGAAGAGGTACATACACAGCAGGGATCACCAAGGCAACAATCTGAGTGGTAAGCCCATCTAGTCCACACTTGCTTAGGGCAGAGACACGTGTGAATATACAGGGAGATTATTTGCCAGGTGACAAATGGCCTCTTCTTCTGGCGGCTAATCTCCCGAAAAGCCTTCCCACATGCTAGAATTGAAATTGCCGTCGGGATGGCACTCTGATCACTTCCTTGTGAGGCAATTTCAGGTGACTTCAGAAAGTGAAGCACCCCGCCAGCGATTTAGATTCTAAAGGCTTTTAGGGGAGTCTTCGGTAGACTCCTGAAGAAGAAGTGATTTGTGGCAGGGCGACTAAATCTCCCTGACTCTTCACATGTGTCTCTGTCTCGGGTAACTGGCATTTGACACATAGCATTAGGCATCTATTGCACATGGAATACAAAGGCACCTAGAAGCCACACACTCAAATGGTGACCAGATAACTAGATGCAAAAAGACAAGGCTATCTGGCTTCCAAACTGGAGCACAGTCAATCAAATACTCAATCTACATTGTCCCCAAAAACATGAATAAAAAAAAGGTCCACTGCAAAACATTTCTATCATTAAAGACAAAGCACTGACTAGATAGTCTACTGTTAATCTCAGACAAATTCATCATATTATGTATTAATACGTTTACTTATATCCCATGAAGTATTCCAACAGGGTTACATGTAAGGGACTTGACCTATTTAAGCACATGGGCAGACATAATAATAAACAAAAACACACAGAAAACCATATGGAATCATTATTTCTAAAATTAACTTGAAGTGATCCTGTCATGGGAAATGTTTTTTGAAAACACATCAGTTAATAGTGCTGCTCGAGCAGAATTGGGAAATGAAATCCATTTTTCAAAAGAGCAAATAGATTTTTTTTATATTCAATTTTGAAATCTGACATGGGACTAGACATATTGTCAGTTTCCCAGCTGCCCCCAGTCATGTGACTTGTGCTCTGATAAACTTCAGTCACTATTTACTGCTGTACTGCATGTTGGAGTGATATCATCCCCCTTTCCCCCCAGCAGCCTAATGCTGGCCATATACAGGCAGATAAAGCTGCCGATATCGGTTGTTTAGACCAATTTGACAGCTTATCTGCCCATGTATGCGGGCTTCCGACGGGTCATCACGATCAATATCTGGCCACTATATTGATCGGGAAGGTTTGATTTTCTTCTGACCAACCCGTCTGAGCCCCTTGGCGTCATTGTAATCCGATCGTTCGACCATATGGCCAAACGTTCGGATTACCCCGAAATATCCCTGCCGTGTTAGTGGCATATCAGGGAAAGATCTACTCGTTTGGCGATGTCGCCAAACTAACGGATCTTTGCATCTATGGCCAGCCTAACAACAGAACAATGGGAAGGTAACCATATAGCAACTCCCTAACACAAGATAACAGCTGCCTGGTAGATCTAAGAACAGCACTCAATAGTAAAAGCCAGGTCCCACAGAGACGCATTCAGTTACATTAAGTAGGACAAACAGCCTGCCAGAAAGTAGTTCCATCCTAAACTTCAGGCACAAGTCACACGACTGGGGGCAGCTAGGAAACTGACAATATGCCTAGCCCATGTCAGATTTCAAAATTGAATATAAAAAAAAAATCTGTTTGCTCTTTTGAGAATTGGATTTCAGTGCAGAAGTCTGCTGGAGTAGCACTATTAACTGTGTTTAAAAAAAAAAAAAATTCCCGTGACCGTATCCCTTTAAATGCTGCCTTACTTCACATTATAATTTCTAAGGACAATTGGCACGTAATGTATTGCCTCACAATTCCATGCAGTGCACCCTAACTGTAAGGAGTTAAAGAAAGGGCACTCTCTATAGCAACAGAGCTCTGGTATCCATGCCAATAAAATCTCTCTTATCCAGCATTTGCAATCCGTCATCTGCTGCCTCTTTGTCTCTGGCAGTGCAGCACAATGAAGCAGAGGCTTGTGCATCCCCTGCGTCTCTTCTCGGCTGTATACCCAGCACACGGCTCTCTCTAGCATGCACAACACATCCTTGCCTTGCATACAAAGGAATATTCCACCCCCCCTAAAAGGAATATCACACCTATTTTCCCTGATCCTTGCTAATCCTTTATAACAGCAGTTGCACGTGCCTTCAATTAAATGCCTTTTATTCTCCATTTTGCTTCTTAATTTTTAAAGAAAAAAAAAATAAAATTTCATAAATAAAAATATCACATTGCCATTAGAGGATTTTATTCACAATCAAATAAATTACATTTTAGGTGATTAAAAAAGCCTGTTTTGGGTTTTTTTTTTCTTCTTTGCCCCGCATCAATCACACGGCAACACAGAAAGTGACCGAGACAGGTGCTTTATATTAAATCTTTGCTCGTGTAACTTCGTTCAGATTCGACTAGGTTAAATATTAAGCCCAAGCTACCGCGGTAATTCAAGTCAAGTCAATATAGTTTTTTTTTTTTTTTTCTTCATTGAGGACCTCTGGTCAGGCTGCAGGGAAGAGATGTTACTCAGGAAATGACAGGGTTAAAAGCAGACACTACCGAAGAGAGAAATGGGACATATAAAAGAAAAGGGAACTTACATTTGAAGAATCCAGCAGAAAAGAAGAAGTGAGGAAGCCTGAGAAGGAAGAAGAGTACTGGGGCTTTAAAAAGACGTGAGAATAGAAGTGGTGAGCAGGAAGCTGCTTAGAGATTCAGCCTACACACACCTCACCCTCCCCCCTTCTAACAGCTGTAGGGGCCATTAGCCCTGTCAAACAGCACACGTACATTTCGCTAACAGCACACAGCTCTCTCTGCTGCAAGCTACTATAAGAGCAGCCAGTACAAGATGGGGAATGGGATTCTCTTTCCATGAGCACCAGCTAAATGCAAGTGAACTGGAATTCAGCATTGTGCCTCGCCCTGACCGCCTTGTGCGCGGTCCCAGCTCAGTTAAAAGGAGCGGAGTACAGCTGCAAATGTTTCCTCTCTCCGTTACGCTCGAGCTTGCACCCTGCTTCGACAAAGGAAGATGATGAGATTTGATTTCCCCAAAAATGTTCGCTTTTGGTTCTGGACAAAGAGTCCCTCTTGCGCAGGTTGTGCAGGAAAGGCAGAGCGAGCTACCATTCTTTTCCCATTCCCTTGTTCCATATGATGTAATCTGGAAAAGCCCTGGCAGATAAACCGGAGTCCACCCTTCTATGCCTGCGTATTCCTGACTGCCAATCAGAAGCTGGGCAAAGCTTGTGTAGCGCAAAATGGGCGACGATTTCCTCAGCTGCAATACATCCAGAGCGACGAGGTGGCTCATTTATAGCGCCAGACAGGTGACTTCTTGCCGCACTCACCAAAAAAAAAAGCTTTATTCAAGAAGAGACGCGGTTCTACATTGTGTAGGTATTGAGGAGAAAAAAATCATAAAATCTAAAATCATATGGCTGATGGACAACCAGGCTATTTCTCCACTGGCATCTATTTCACTTATATGGGAAACGCCTGGCACTGTTAGTCCGTATTCACATTTTTGTGCTGAAAAGCACCCGTACTGGAGCATGGAGTGGTTTTCCATTCAGATGAAGCAGATTTGTTTTCAGGTTTTTTCTGACCCATAATCCTAATGCCAGCGGCACACTAAGTGTTTTCTCTGAGCCATGTTACAAATGCAGCGACATGCACAGAATTGGCCTGTGAGTTCATGTAGCAGATTTTGGCACAAAAAAGCATACTTTTGCGTTTCCGAACCAAATTCTGTTCCCTGTGTACGCCAATGCAGTGCCTTTATAGAATGATTTGGCCTTTTCTCTACCTGTGTTGCTATGGAAGCCAAGATCAGGCTTAGTGTGCCACTGGCTAAGAGCGAAAAAAAGATGACTTTCATTGGCAATACAGAGCCAAAATCTGATACAACAGAGATGTTCTGTTTATTATTATAGAGCATGCTAGTAAGGTCCTCAATGAGGTAATGTTTTCCAAGATTTGACAAGTGCACATATAAACCAAGGTAACTCTTCTGGGTGCTATGCCACTACTACTTGAGCTACTAAGAAATGTGGCTGCCATAGTGTCCAAAACAGCTCCGTGCATCATCGCCCAAACAAACAAAATACTAAAAAAAATGTGTATTTTAAAGAAATACCAGTTATCCCCATTTATTATTTCTCTTTACAACACTACAATTTTTTGGGGAGAGGCATCTGCCACAACTTCAGACCGTTAACAGCTCTCATTTAGTCTGTAATTAAAATGCCTTTATTCGTTAACTTGTATACAGAGACATAGAGTACAAGCGCCTTTAAGCAGCAGAGGCAATTTCTAGGGTGATAGTCCATATATTTTTGAGGAGCAGCAAAGCCAAAAAGAAACAGATTACTGTATCAACCACCGGCCAACCAACCTTGTGCTCAAGGGACTGGAATAATGTTCATTAGGCAATTCAGTGTACTTTCAATGCTTTTTAATGACTGGTGTTAAATGTAATTCAGGTGCAAATTACAGCGAGCGGGAGACTGTGTTAAAAGAAAGTTATTGCCAAATAATTTGTGCAAGTGAAAGTCTAAAAAATAAATAATTCTCACTAGTAACATCACTCCTTAAGGCTTTTATAATTCTACACGATTTGTTAAATAAATGGTGATTTATTACATTAATAAATACATAAAATGAATTTGCTTCTTCTTAAGCTGGGGTTAATCTCAGTTTACTCATACTAATATGCTTAGAAACACGGTAAGCCATTAACGTGTTTCAGCTGAACAAGTCATTCCAGTTTTAATACAACTGTATACAACACCATCATGTGCTAGAAATGTGACATTCCATTTCTGCATTACTCTCATCGCTTCAGGCCTTTTTGCTCTATGGAGTGCCAGCTGTGCGGATAGGAGCAAAAAACACATTATTACAATCATATTTTCTATATAATCGCCAACAGATCTCTAGCTATAACTTCGTCATTACTGTCCTGCTAAAGAATGATTCTCCTACAGTGTTAAAAAGATGGTATGAGCATTCACCAGCATATAAAATGACTGATGAAGAGACCCTAAGGGTTTGGGGAAGATTTAGTCGCATGTAGACTAATCGCCTCTTCTGCGGTGCGACAATCTCCCTGAACTGCCTTCTGTCTGCTTGAATGAAGAATCGCCTGCGCTAATGCACTCCGAAGTCTCCTCATGAGGCAACTTCGGGCCACTTCGGAAATCAAAGTGCCACGAGTGCATTAGCGCAGACGATTCTTCATTCAAGCAGATGGAAGGCAGTTTGGGGAGATTGTTGCCCCGCAGAAGAGGCCATTAGTCGCCAGGCGACTAAATCTTCCCAAATCTGCCAGTCTGCCCCAACCCTAAAGGTGGCCATACATGAGCAGATAAAGCTGTCAATATCGGACATTTCGCTTATCTGCCCGTTTATGGGGCCTTCCAACGGGTCTTCCCGACTGATATCTGGCCACAATATAGATTGAGAAGGTTGGATTTTCTCCCGACCCGTCAGAGTCCATTGCCCTCATCATAATCTGATTGTTTGGCCATAGGGCCGAATGTTCGAATTACCCCCGTTATAGGATCTTATAGTCTATGGCCATCTTAAGGCTAATGGGGTTGATTTTCCACTGTAATATACAGTATATACCAGCAGGCAAAATCAGATCCGCTGCCTTCTGCTGTCTGAATGTATGTGCGTGGACGCATGCAGGTAGTAGAAGGCGGATGAACAACTTCTCCAAGGCTGTATCTACGCCAAAGGAGAAGTCAAGCAATGTGCTATTACCCTTTGAAGTCACAAAAGCTGTGATTTTTTTTCCCTGCTGTTACGTTTTTCACTAGCAGAGAAAACACCAATTTGCTCAGTGTCTGCCCTGTGTGCAGAGTAAGGATTTGTACAATAGGATCGCGGGTACACAATAACTTATCACATATTATTTCAAAGTTGCAAAGCATGTGTGACCTAAAAGATACCACTACCTTGTATATGTGGGCCAGATTTCCCACCCTCGTCAAGATTCACGCTTTTAGAATGAAGGAAGGAAGTTTGATGCCGTAAGCTGACCTAATTATGTATGTGTGCTCAGATATAACAGATTTACTCATGAAATGCAAAAGAAAATAGCTGTTGAATTGAGAAAATGCCATATTTCAATGTATGTGAATAGTAGGAAATACCCTTATTTCCCTAGTTCTCCTTAAAATTCATAAAACCACTCGAATGAAATAACCACGCGACACCACCACCTATTGTAAGTCGTATTCTACTGAAATGGATTCGGCTAGAGAATAAAGAATAAAAGTTGCTTCCTATTAAAAAGTCAAATGAATGCAGTTTCTAATATGGTTTATCTTACCCGTAACAAATCAAGGTCTCGGTTTGTTCCCACGGCAGTACAGTGTAGAAGGGGCTATTATATGTTTATTACACATTAACAGAAGATTCCCAAATCATTACTAAATCTGCTTCCTACATCCCACTTCAAAAAAGGGAAAATTAATTTTGATTTACACTGGGTCCTGTTCACATTTGGATTACACTTTAACTGCCAACCAGTTTTACTAGTCGAACAGTAACTTTCCAATAGAGATTGCGTTGACCCTGAAGAGAGGTGTGCTTGGCCACGTTACACACAGTTGAGTATTAAGGTCCTGCCTGGCAATCGTGTGTAGTAAATGTATACATTTCAGGAAGCAGTGGATCCGAGCCAACCTGTTGGTGTGGGTGCTGTGCTACACAAACGCTCAGTGGAAATAAAGTGAGGAAACGCAGAGATCTGACAAGATCCACTTCCTCTCAGGATGCAGCCTCAGTAACGCCCTCTCTTACAGGGTTCTCTGTCTGTGTGCCACAAATCTATCCTAGTCTCAACAAACAGACAGTAATCATAAACAAAAATTTACACTTTATCAAGTTACAGTGATGAAACACAGCAGTGCCCCTGAAGATCCTGGTAGGTTCATGTGCAGTCACTTTCTTACTCTCCATTCACTCTTCTCTGGATTTGGAAACATTTCCAATATACCAAAGCATCCCGGTATCTCTGGGTCCTGGGAGATGCCATTCACATCAGTCAGAGGGATACAATTTTGCTGTGTCTGATGTAATCCATGCAAAATTTAAAGGGATACTGATATGGGAAAACATTTTTTTTTTTTTTTCAAAACGCATCAGTTAATAGTGCTGCTCCAGTAGACTTTTGCACTGAAATCCATTTCTCAAAAGAGCAAACAGATTTTTTTTTATATTCAGTTTTGAAATCTGACATGGGGCTAGACATATTGTCAATTTCCAAGCTGTCCCGGTCATGTGACTTGTGCCAGCACTTTAGGAGGGAACTGCTTTCTGGCAGGCTGTTGTTTTTCCTTCTCAATGTAACTGAATGGAACGCAGTGGGACATGGGTTTTTACTATTGAATGCTGTTCTTAGATCTACCAGGCAGCTGTTATCTTGTGTTAGGGAGCTGTTATCTGGTTACCTTCCCATTGTTCTTTTGTTAGGCTGCTGGGGGGGGGGGGTGATATCACTCCAACTTGCCAACTTGCAGGAAAGAGTGATTGAAGTTTATCAGAGCACAAGTCACATGATTTGGGGCAGCTGAGAAACTGAGAATATGTCTAGTCCCATGTCATATTTCAAAACTGAATATTAAAAAAAATCTGTTTGCTCTTTTGAGAAATGGATTTCAATGCAGAACTCTGCTGGTTCCAGGCATCAGATTCTAGATCAGTGTGTCCAACCTGCAGCCCTCGGGCCAGATGCAGCCCAGGATGGATATAAATGCAGCCCAGCTTGAAGCACTTGGTTCCTGATGAAACCTCATAATAATATGATGTCTATTTAATACCAAGGTGTCCCATATTCTAGTGTATAGCTACATCTGGTTATCCAACTGATACTGTAGTTCTTTTCTGTGTATTTTCTTTTCTTTACTTTTACAAATCAAAAGTGTTTGTGTATTTCATGTGTGGCCCCAGACAATTTTTCTTTTTCCAATGTGGCCCAGGGAAGCCAAAAGGTTGGACACCCCTGTTCTAGATCACCTTCATCAAATCATGAAGTGATGAACATTGCTTTCAAACGATGAGCGCACACCTTTTAAGCAAACTGCTCTGTATTATGCTTTATCTTTTGTTTTAATCCCTTCTATTTGCAAATGAAATGCCCTGGCCCCTTAAAGAGATACTGACACATGAAATGAAACTCTTATTTTACATCTATTATAATATTGGCTTTGAAAGCTAGTTCTAACTTTGCAATAAAGTATTTGCATGATGCTTTTACATTACCTGTCTGATCCCCCATGTTCCTGTATGAGGGGGTTGCCATATTTGTGCAGCAGGAGTCCGTTAGCATTAGAAACTGTAACTAACAGGCTGAGATGGGACAGTCAGGTTGGCAAAGTCAGAGTGTGTCAGGCTTAGGAACTTCAACTAACAATTATACACAAAAACAGACCTCTCAGCAAAAAAATTATCAACATGACCTATAGGTAACATTTAATGTACATTCATATTTTAAAATAAATTTTTTGTGTCAGTATCACTAACTGTTGCAAATTACACAGAGGATCACAACTCAGTGGCTCTGGCCGTGCAGCAGACTTGGTGTGCTAAACTTAAGAGGAGTGGAGGTAGCTGATAATAGAATTATACATGGGAAAGAAAACACATGGCAGGAATGTTATCCGCCAACAGATACGTGGACAGAAGTGAACTCTCCCAACTGTTTATGCCAGAAGTACACTGAAGAAATGTAAACAATGTGCCCCACACCCACCATGCTGCTGGTAGTACTACGTTGTTTTCTCACATAAAATCTGTTGAGTTAAGGTACAGAGTTTTTTTTTTTTTAATTCCAAAATATTTTAAATTATATAAATGTTTTACCTATTTCTCCATTTGCCCAAATAAACAAAAAGCAAACATTCACGCAGATAGCCAAGGCATTGTTCCAGAGGACCAGATCAAATAGGATACTCTGCCCGTGGGTTAATCTGCAACATTTACATTGCATCAGCAGGTACAACAATCGTTGGGGCTATGGCACACGGGGGGTCAGAGATGCACCTATAATCACCAGTGCTACCTCCCATGGACTTCAAAGGAAACTACCTGACACTAGTATTGCAGGGGCTCTCAAACAAAAAATGCTCTAGTCTTTAACTCCCTTTAGAAGAGAAACAATTGGCATGGACCTCTCTTGACATGCTCTATTATAGTGAGAGCTTAACTAGAACAGAGAAAAGAGTGGTTTTTATACTTAAACTAGAGAAGGAAAGCTAAAGAGACATTATTATTGCCAATAAATTAGCTTCAATTATGTAATGCTATATTCATTCTATAGAATGTTTTACCATACCTGAGTAAAAAGCTTTAGAAGCTGTTTGTTTAGGATAGCAGCTGCCATATAAACTTGGTGTGACATCACTTCCTGCCTGAGACTCTACCTGCTCGAGGGTGAATTTACCCTCGAATTCGACCAATCGAATTGTGGTCGAATTGAAATCCATCGAATTCTAAGTATTTTACCGCAATTCAATCGATCAAAATAATTTGATTGATCAAATTGTTCGAACCAAGCGATTAAAACTATTTTAACCATTTGATCGAATTTTTTATTCGATCAAAAATAGTTAAATCCAATTCGGTAGGTTGAATCTAGCGAACTAGGCAGTTGAATAAAAATTTAAAGGGCAAGTTATTCGACTGTCGAATATTCGAATAGATTTTCAAAATCCAATGGTCGAAGTGGCTTGCAAAAACATTCGAAAATTCGGATCTTTTTGAAAATTCAATCGAATTTTGAATCCTTCATGTGAATTTGATAAATCTGCCCCCAAACATCGATTAAACCGCCAGTGATGCCCTACTGTGCCGGACAAAACAATTATGAACAAATGAACGGATATAAAGTACAACAAAACATTTCAGATCCTATATCCTTGGAAGTAAGAGCGGTAATCCATAAAAGGCAATGCTGGTCCCGCTCAAGATCCGCCCTTTAAATAGAACTAACCAATCCACGCTAGGCTTACGCAAAGTCCATGCCAGTGTGCATTCAAGGCAACGTAAACAGCCAAAGCTGAAAATCACTTTCAGATATTCCCAACCTCACATTCACTGCTCTCAATCTAGTTTAGGCTAGAATCATTTCAGACTATTGAAGATTCCCACTATAAAGCTCAAGAAAAAGTCACACCTCCAACCACACCCTTTCTTACCTGGTCACCCCACCGATTTAAGCCAATCGACTAAATTGACATGATTTTTTTCACAAGGGTATTCTGGACACTCAGGCTGAAGGGATCATGGCACACACCTCCTCCCTTCTCTTTCTTTAAAGGAGCAAGAGCTGCACCCATTGCGCTCTCTCCACCTTTAGAACCACACCTGTTACCATAAACCAGTCAGTCAGGAATGTCTTTTGCTGCCAGCACCAACAGTATCTGCTGTGTTCGTGCTGCTCTGTAAGCTACAGAGTCCAGCAGATAAACAGGGCCAGTTTCCCTGGAGCTAAAAACAAAGCAAGGCAGGCACATCGCCAATGGCTGAACGTCATTAAAGGGATACTGTCATGGGAAAACGTATTTTTTTTTCAAAACACATCAGTTAATAGTGCTGCTCCAGCAGAATTCTGCACTGAAATCCATTTCTTATTAGAGCAAACAGATTTTTTTTATATTCAATTTTGAAATCCGACATGGGGCTAGATATATTGTCAATTTCCCAGCTGCCCGTGGTCATGTGACTTGTGCCAGCACTTTAGGAGGGAACTTATTTCCCTTCTCAGTGTAACTGAATAGTACGCAGTGGGACATGGGTTTTACTATTGAGTGCTGTTCTTAGATCTACCAGGCAGCTGTTATCTTGTGTTAGGGAGCTGTTATCTTATTACCTTCCCATTGTTCTGTTGTTAGGTTGCTGTGGGGGGGGGAGGGATGATAGCACTCCAACTTGCAGTAAAGCTGACCATAGATGCAAAGATCCGCTCGTTTGGCGGCATCGCCAAACGAGTGGATCTGTCCCCAATATGCCAGTAACTGGCAGGGCTATATCGGGGTAATCCGAACGTTCGGCCCTATGGCTGATCGGATTATGAGAAGTGCAATGGACCTCCATCGGGTCGGTCGGAAGAAAATCCGACCTTTCCGATTGATATTGTGTCCAGATATCGATCGGGAAGACCCGTCGGGAGCCCCCATCTAAACGACTGATATCGGCAGCTTTATCTGCCCGTGTATGGCCAGCTTAAAGAGTGATTGAGGTTTATCAGAGTACAAGCCACATGACTTTGGGCGGCTGGGAAACTGACTGTCTAGCCACATGTCAGATTTCAAAATGAAATATAAAAAAAATCTGTTTGCTCTTTTGAGAAATGGATTTCAGTGCAGAATTCTGCTGGAGCAGCACTATTACCTGATGCATTTTGAAAAAAACATGTTTTCCCATGACAGTTTCCCTTTAAACATCCTAAAATATATTCAGCCTCTGGCCATTTCAAGTTATTTTAAAATTTAGCACATTCAGTACATATAGGAACAATGTAAGGAAACTGTAAGCTTGGCTTGAGCAGGATCAAAGTGTGGTAGCGTAGTAAGACCTAAAACTATGAGAACTTGTTACTGGGGCTTGATGCCAGCAGCAGACACTTAGAGCAATCTCTGATCAACACTAATGGCTAAATGAAGAACCCTGCAGGACCCAGGCTACTATCAGCAAGGTGGATATTAACCCTCTGTTTCTCTTCCCAGTCTGAGATGATAAAAAAATTTACTGTTTTTCACCGAGCATTTGATTTCTACAATTCTTCCTCTGAATACATCGATCTGAAACACCAGCACCCCCACAGGGTTGTGGATCCCTTAGTTATTTCAATATCTGTTGTAAATGGAACACTGACTAGATGCAGCTTTAAGGATTTTTTTTTTCTTCAGTGCCTTTAACGTAAGGCCACTGACACATGATGTGATTAGTCGTCCTGGGATTACCTCCTCCAGTGCCGGCGACTGATATCCTCGGAATGCTTTCCCATCAGCAATGATATAAATCACTTGTGGGAAAACATACAAGTCGCTTCAGCTTTCCGAAGTTCCTTGTGCGGCGACTTTGGAAAGCCAAAGTGACTTGCACATTCTCTCACCAATGATTTATATATTGCCAGCGGGAAAGCATTCAGCAGAGACCAGTCGCCTGCGCTAGAGGTAGGGTTACCACCTGACCGGTATTTTACAGGCCTGGCCGGTAACTAAAAGTGGTGTGAAGGTGATACCTTTATTGGCTAACTAAGATGATAATAGCAGCAAGCTTTCAGAACATTGCAGTTCCTCCTTCAAAGCTGATTGCAAAGAAGCAATGTTGGTACTGGCAAATATACAACATTTTGTTTACAAAAAAAAACATTAGGGACAAAAGGAGAAACAACACATCAGCATAATTTATATTGCAAGCAGGGACATACTTAGGGCTAGTCCAGATGAGAAGATTCGGGGAGGTAGTCTAGAGGCGATTAGTCGCCAGTCTCTTCTGGACTATCCCTAAGTATGTCCCTGCTTGCAATATAAATTGCAGCCTTCCAGCTGCTTCAATGAAGAATCGCCTGCACCTATTCACACGCGGCACTGCGTTTTTCTAAGTCGCTCGAAATTGCCTCACAAGGCAATTTAACGACTTAGGAAAACGCAGTGCCGCGTGTGAATAGGTGCAGTCGATTCTTCAGGGGGAAGCAGTTCGGGGAGATAGTTGTGAGGCAATTAGTCGCTAGGTGACGAATCTCCCCAAATCTCATCTGGATTAGCCCTTATAGGGAGGTAAATTATGCAAAGTAGTCCAGACCAGGCATGAATTAGACCTAAGGTGTGAAGCAGATAACAGATTCCTGTAGTAGTTTATCTCCACAGTAACAACGTAAGCATCTGATTTTAAGGTTGTGACATACAGGCATTGCGGCATTTCGATTTCCAGAATCGCCCGAAGTTTCCTCACGAGGCAACTTTGGGCGATTCCGGAAATCGAAACACCGTGAGTGCATTGGCGCTGGCGTGTCTGCATTCAAACAGTTGGCGGGAAGGGAGCAGGCAGTTCGGGGAGCAGAAGAGGCGATAAATCGCCAAGCGACTAAATCTCCCCGTCTGCCCCAACCCTAAATCTTGGTAATCAGCAATAAATTCATGGGCTAAATTCAGTCCCGTCTCCAAACTCCTGAATGTTTCCATAAGTTTGTATTCCCACACTTTATGTTCATTTTCTGTTTTGAAATTGGCTTTGGTAACAGATATTGAAGCATCCAGACTATGGTTGGCAGTATTACAATGTTTACCAACTGGTGTGTCCAATTTATTATTGTATGTCCCTGCTTGCAATACAAATTATGCTTATGTGTTGTTTCTCCCTTTGTCCCTAACAGTTTTTGTAAACAAAATGCTGTATATATGCCAGTGCCAACATTGCAGTTCCTTCTTCAAAGCTGGTTACAAAGAAGAAATGTTCTGAAAGCTTACAGTGATTATAACCTTAGTTAAACAATAAAGGTATCACCTTCACACCACTTTTGTTATGAGTCATATCAAAAGTTCTACCCTATAACGGGCTAACACAGTACAAAAAACATTACCTGGCCTTAGTCAGTGTCAATAACAAACACTGCGATGTGACTAGTGAAAACTTGTGAAACTTAAGGATGGTAAAGCATTTACCTGTACTAGGGGGCATGCCAGCAGGAAAGCCTTGAGATATAAAAAGGTGAGATCATGTGAAAATTTATAGCTAGAATATTGGTTGAGTAGCAGATGTGGAAGTATGATTTTAATGGGAATTGTATATATTATTGACTCATTGATGCTCTTAATATAAACTCAGTGCCTAAACATTTTATGGCAAAGCTAATAAGTGTGCCAGGGGCCCGTCATATTGAGTTAGAGGATTGTGCTGGGGGCAGTGATGCATAGCTCCAACATGAACTGCTCTTAAAGGAGTATTCAATTCTTAAATAAAAAAGCCCTACACCCTTCCCTTCATAGACCCTCACTCCCTCCTCCCCCCAGCCTAACTGCTACCCCGGGCAAATGTCCTCAAGTCTTTACTTACCCATCAGTGCAGATTGAGGGATCTGAGTTCATGGCAGCCATCGTCCGGGACTTGGTAATATTCGTGTCTTCTTCCTGTGCTTGCATGTGCAATTGTTGCGAGTTGGGAAATTGCTCCAACTGCGCATGGGCCGACACACCGCTTGTATTCTCAGATTACCAAAGACCCGGAAGATCCCTGAATCTGCACCGAGGGGTAAGTAAAGACTAATGGGCATTTGCCTGGGGTAGCAGCTAGGCTGAGGGAGAAGGGTTTTTTTTTTTACTTTCAGGTTTAGTTCTCCTTTAAGGACATTGCCAGATAAAGAATGAAATGTGGAATGCTACGAGATTCAAGTACTCTAACCTTTGATGGAGTGCATGCTGGCTACTTCAGGAAGTAGGCTATTTTCTGTTTTTCCTGCGCCGTTTCTTTTTGTGTCGTTACCATCCAGTGTTGACTAGTGTGTTTCCTTGACAGTTGGTATTGTGTTACTGAGCACACTTTCTTGGCAGCTGATCACAGGCGACTGCTCTCTGTAATTCCAACATCTCTTGGTAGTTGCCTGGTGGTTCTAATTCCAGACATTCATGGTGAGGACATTCAATATCTCTGACAGCTGAGGTCCAGCGTCCATATATTTATACACATTAAGACAGTGAGAAAATATGTTTGTAAACAGTTTGTGAGGTTAACAGACTGGCCTGTCATCCAGGACACCTACTTCTCAACTCTTCAAAGGTCAATGCCTGATTTGAGCAGAGTAACACCCAACATTGTGGGGCTCATGGAAACTCCCTACAATTCCATTTAGCCGTGTAGCATATACAGAGCAGTTACATTTTAACTGGTCATATCAAACATTATGACAGCATAACATTTTCATAAAATACATTTATGACAACCAGTTTGGGATTTTAGATCTAAATAAAATGGAATGGCGCAGTTTGTAGATGGGTTTCAGCAAGTTTAGGGTGGTGCTTCTTGCTTTCTCTGAAACAAGTCTTCGGAAATGAACATTACATGCTGTGATTTCTGCCCATGGGCCTCCAGTTGGAAAGCAATGGCCTCCACATTCCACAAACGTGTGAATGTTTTATTCAATGTTTATCTTTAAGCATTGCCTGTGTTCAGTAAAGCCTGTTGTGTCTGTGTGACCTGCCGCTCCCATAAAGTAATCTGGCCTGGAATTTCTAGATGCAGGAGGCTGTTTGCTGAAAGTGTTAATAGCTAACCTATTACTGGATAGAGAGAGAAAACAAGAAATTGTATCAACTGGACTGCACTGGAGATGGTGTCTGTAGTAACAATGGGGATAATAGTCTTTAAAGATGGCCATAGACGTAAAGATTTTTGAAAGATCCAATGGTTATCATGAGACCACGATGGTCTCAAAACGATCGTTTAAATGTCCGATGTGTCCATCAACTAAAAAGACCATTTCAGGAGATATTGCAGCAAAACTGAAGGATCGCAGTCTGCTTGCCCTGCAAACATAGGTAGATTGTATGGGGACTGATAAAGATTTTCTAACCTGGCCAATCAATCTTCAGACCAATGTCGGGCGAAAAATTGTAAGATGTACGATCGTTTGTATCCCACTAACCACACGATAATTGGACTTCGCTAAGATCGGTCGTTCGGCAGGGAAAGATCGTTGCGTCTATGGGGAGCTTTAGGAAGGGACTGTGATATAGTAGTTAGAGATGGTGCCTATAGAAACAGTGGGATAATAGTCTCTGGGAAGGGAGTGTGACTGTGGGATAGCAGGTATAGTAGGGAAAGATGGTGCCTATAGTAACAGTGGGATAATAGTCTCTGGGAAGGGACTGTGGCTGTGTTGAGGCTACTATATGGTGCTGGTGGCTGCAGCTTGCCAAAAACCATGGGTGAGAAAATCTTATTTATTATGCAAGAGATCTCTAAGGGTTAGTCCACACCAGGGCCTTCTGGGAGACTAATCGCCTCTTGCTTTGGGCAGCTAATCTCCCTGAATTGTTTACCCTTTTTACCCTGCCGAGGCAACTTCGGGTGAAGTGGCACCACCGCGTGTGAATTACCGCAGACGACTTTTCATTTTAGCCAGTGCAAGAAAAGGGTAAGCGATTCAGGGAGATTAGTCGCCCAAGATAAGAGGCGATTAGTCGCCAGGTGACTAATCTCCCAGAATCGCCTGGTGTGGACTAACCCTAAAGACAGCCCTTGTGGTCAGATCAGTGTTGAGACTGGCTGGGTTCTTGTAAAGCAATCACAATATTTGTGCTTTATCATATAAAATAACAAAATTGTTCTTCCTAAACCTGCAATTCTGCATAACATTGTCCTGTCAATCCTACCTGTACTCAACGATCGGGTGGTTTTTCATACAAATCAAAGAAAGAGGTGTAAACACTTCCCAAATGAAAGGTCTCAGATGTGGCTAACATAAAGGTCCAGGCGTATGCTGGAGGGGATGATTTGTACAACAAAATAGCCATTTCCTTACAGCTAGAGTACAAAGTGTTTGCCGAATAACAGTGCCAGCTACAAAAGACAAAAGAGTTTACAAATAGCAGGTCCAGACTGTGAATCAAAAGTCTGGCAAGCTCACTAAATATTGACTATGACATCTTACAGCAGCCCCAGAAGCCACGGAATGCCAGTCTTCTCCTGGTAAATGGGACGCCAAACTTTTCTCTGCTGGTGTACGTTTTACTAAGGTGCAAACTTTTTGTCCATGATCCACTTGTTTCCTTTGGAACAGTCAAGGAAGGTGGCATAGACGTTTCCTTGCTGGCCAAGAAAGTGCCTGCTTTGTATGTATACCTTTGCACAATATAAATACAACAAAGCACATGTGGACCCTTCCATGGGCTGTCCTGCCTGAGGTGCAGACGCTGAGAATGGGAGCAATGCTCCGCTTAGGAATGGATAATTAACGACACTTCTGTGCTGTTCAGACTTGCCCCATGTTACAAACGAAAATGGCTGGCTTTACAGTTGTTATGTTTGCTTAGAGCTGCACGGAAAGTGCTTGATACATACACCTGCTAAAAAAAAAAGGGGTTTCAGAAGCAACAAAACTCCAAATGCAGGCATCCAAAGAAGCCTTCTCCAGCAAATCTATTTCCCAGCCAACTAAAGGAAGGACAGCATGGGAATTGGAGGAGACTTTGCTCTCCCATTTTTTAATTATCACAAGGGCCGATTCTCCACAATATGCAAGTTATTTTTAGGCCATACACATGATTGGCTGTATCACATGACCATGGGCAGCTGGGAAATTGACAAAATGTCTAGCCCCATGTCCGATTTCAAAACTGAATATACAAAATAAATCTGTTTGCTCTTTTGAGAAATGGATTTCAGTGCAGAAGTCTACAGGAGCAGCACTATTAACTGATGTGTTTAAAAAAAAAAAACATGTTTTCCCATGACCGTAATCCATTAATATTGGTGGAGTTTGCAGGGTAGTTTGCACAGATCCAGAAAATAAATTCTGATCAAACAGAGAGGCAAAGAGATGCTGTTTTAGGCAGGGATTAGCCAACAATCTCTTGCTTAACAGGCTCAGTATTTGTGTGAAGATGCGACAGCAACACCCCAAGGAAATGGCAACAGATGCAGAGGCTTCTGGATCAGTAGGGCCTTACAAAGTATTCTCTCGTTTCACAGATATATGGGTTGCTGAATTTAAGCAATTTACAGACTTTACAACTATCTCCTATGTGATCTTTTAGGCGCTGTCAACATTCAGATGATTTTTATGTAGTATATGCAACATATTTTGCTATATGGCAAAGTCACAAATTTTCTCAGATCTCGAGTCTTTCCATGCAGGTTTCAGGCTAAAAGAGTAGCTAGATGCGAGAATAGTCTTTCTCCTAGACAAACGGAAACCTCTCAAAAATCAAGGGTATTTTCCTTACTTTTGTTTCCTTTTATTCCACAATCATGCCGTTCTGCGGACGGCGCCACAAGGGTACGTTCCCTTTCCTGGACTGGAGTGCAGGCGGGAACTGCGTGGTTTGCCCGTAGTATGACGTGTGAGCTCTGCAATGTTTGTAAACTAAAGTCTCACGTGACATGGGGAACTGTGAATCCGCCAGAGACGTCGAAAGAGTGCAAGATCTGCCTGCCAGGAGATGGGTGGTGTAAAAACAGATTTCCTAGAAAGAAGAAGAGGCCCGTTGGCTTTTTTTTTTTCCTTCTAACCTATGCACAACGGAAAAAGCAGCAAAAAAACTCTCCGCCTGGCTATTACTACTCCTACTTCGTTCTTGGTACAACCTGTTACTGAGGCTGCAATTCATTAACCCTCTGCAGCAGCAGCAGTGAAGTCGAGAAACCAGCGGACATAGGACATGCCAACCAGTGGATAACTGAAAAGCAGGATTTCCAGGTATGAACCTTGCACTTTTCCGGTGCACACACTTGTATAACCCAAGAACCATGCGCATGATAAAGCACCAAGCCGCTAACGTCCATGAAGATAGACCGTTCTATCGATGACTCGTATGACAAATCAAGAACAAGTGTGAAAGACAACTAAATATTGGCATTGGCTGCTGTTGTCTGATGCGGATAGGTGTAGCTGATAAAAGACCAATGTCCCCAGTTCTGAGGGCAACTTTATTGCAGAAGGTGTATATTGGTTAAGCCCTCTGGGGAACATAGCTGTTGACTACTGAAGTTTATAAAAAATGGAACCGAAAACCTATGTCTGTCTATTCACCGTGTAATGATCAGGCATTTTGGCTTATCTACTTTACGAAACTACAAATCCCAGCACACTCTACGGCCCTAGAGAAAAGCAAGACATTTCTGAATGCGGACCGGTCTCGTCCAATTTACGCTACAGTCATCAGATATGGAGCATAACCCAAAGACAAAATGGGGGTCACATATCAAGAGCAAACACGTGTGTATCAGGCAGAGGTAGCGTCATGGCTCACTCATGCCATATCTTTGGTGCAGCGTTAGTAATAACAAATAAGTTATGTTCAGGCAAACAAAAAGGTGGTTGTAGCAGGGCTAATCCAGTAATGACACATTCTATGTATAGCGTACACACACACACACACACACACACACACACACACACACACACACAC
>CM044435.1:116815182-116837682 GCA_024363595.1 Xenopus borealis | reverse complement strand
CTTTTTACACCTCTCTGAACTCATTGGGCCTCTGTGTACCTGAAATGCCAGGGCCTATTTTGATTCCCAGTCCAGACCTGGGTACGGCTTCAGCCTGAGAGCAACTACAAAGAGCATAGATCAGACCAAAAATGCATGCTTTTGTGTTTTAAGAGAGAAGTAGACCATGCACACTATGTGCTCTTAGCCTTCGAGAGGCACATCACCTGAAACTGGGACCAAGTGCACACTTCATAAAGTGATTAATCCAAAAACGGTCATCCAGCATGAGGGTTCAAACAGATAAAATATATATACTCTAACTAAGAGTTAGCTGCCATACTATTAGAGAGAGGCACAAAAAATGGTGCAGTTTTTCTGGTCAACAGCTAATTCTGTAGTTACAAGAAGCTACAAAAAGTCTTCTCTCAGGAGAGGAGACAGTGTACAAAGCAATTAGATGCAGCAGGGACACTTACATTGGACCAAATGGTCAAGACCACTTTCTGATTAGACCAACACTAGAGCCTCGGGCAGAAAATATGCATATAAAGCAGTCTGTATCTGATAACACCTGAAGGGAAAGTGGCTGTTCCTCTGTGTCTAAGGAAATGCAAACTGACTGGGATTCGCAAGAAGACACTAAGCCCCATAACAAAACCTAGAACCAAAGCTACTATTGGGGACTCCACATTCCTTTGTAGATGGTCTCTATTTGGCTGAAAAATGCTTTTTCCCATTACCCATGTGCAACCACAAGCAGAAAATTGTAGGATATGGACGAGGATCTACTCAATATTCCTGCTCCGTTACTATGGGAGGCACTAGTTGTGTATTATTGGCCAGTGCAAAGGCAACAAAACCATAAAACAATCTCATCAAGAATATATAGACAATATGGATTTGTTGGTGGTCTGTGGATGGTGTTCTTTTGTATTTACAGCAATTCTTTTTGCGTACAGATATTTATAGCATTGAGAACACCATTCCAAAAAAAAAAAAAAAAAGAGGAAAATATAATGAAATTTGAAAAAATAGAAGTTTTTTCTTTTAGATAGAAGATTTTGTTGTATGTATGCTTTATAGTATGATGCCATGCATCTGGGCATCCTTTAATTCTGCCTAGCTCAGTGCCAAATAAGTGTGTGATAGGTAATGCACAACTACTGATAAATACAACTGCAGAGGATTTCCAGGATATTGGGACAAATACAAACAATTCTGAATCACCCTTGTTTTTCTTAGACGTAGAGTAATGTTTGAGTCCCTGATGCTCAAAGTACAAACTCGGCACAGACCCTTTAAACATGCACAAGATCCTATAACCTTGTTTTTCTGGAAACAAGTTTCTTGTTCCATCACGAAAAGCAGCAGCAGAAATTTCTGAAGGGTGAGTTAGTTTCTGCTGCTGAACGTTGACAAGCCACCTAAATCCTGTAAATCTGGTCTGCAAAAGGAATGCACCAGGAGCGAATGAGTCTTTAATGCCATAGGCTAATTAGCCATGTGAGAGGTATCTTGCCTGAGCGTCCTGACCGCCTTTCATGCACAGAAACATTACCCAACAGATCCTAGTCTTATTGAGAAGCAGCTCTTCTTCATCAGCACCATGTGATTATTTGACAACAGGACCAACAAAATGAGTGGTCCAGCATGAACAATAATCCTTGAAGATCCTCAGAAGATGGGGTTTTACCGGCCCCAATGATATGTGAATAAATCCTGATCACATCGTATTAGTATTGTGAAGCAATAATAAAAATGATCTAGCAGAAAATATATGGCAACACCCAAAACTGAAAAAGTGCCTCAAAAACCGTAGTAAGTTACCCCTTCTCTAACGAACCGAGTCATTGGTTGTAAAGTGGATTGGTAGGAAACTGTATTTAGAACCCTGACAAAAGTAAACTGGTCTGTTTGAACATTTATAGTGCTGTGAAATTCTAAGATTTTCCACAAATCTGCTCAACTTATCCATTACTATGACTTTGGGACATCATGGACCCTAACTGGGCTGTTTTTGATGTCACCTTTTACTTTTGCATTCAGAAGAAATCCTATGGTTTACAGCATTGTGTTACCAGGGCAATTCAGTTCCTCCGTAAGAGCAAATGGACAATAGAAGACCTCAAATAGAAGAGTGAGATTATCCTGACATTCTTATTCAGAAGCAGCTCTTCTTCATCAGCACCATGTGCATCACACAGCAAGCCTGCTGCTTCCCCCAAAACACGCACAATAGAGACATTATCCTCATTGTTATATGGTTTCTATAGATAAGGCACACACAATAACTGTCATACACTCAATAACAAAAGATTTGGGTGCATATTTTTTAGGTCTCTTAATATCATGGATGTGAATTTTACTTATCATGATGAACATGAGCAGCAGACGGAGTTTCAGCTGGATACTCCCCTTAACTGAAGATGGTGCACACCCCAGTGGGTACCCATTGGAGATCTGCAGTGAAGACAGATTCCTACCAGTCATAGCAATTCAGTCCTTCCATTCTCCAGCTCCTATTTCTCCTTCAACCTCACCAGTTCAGGTCACTTTCTGCGAGAAAGTAGCTGTGAATTGGGTTTCAGTTAAGGGTAGAGACATACGGTGCTATTTGGGGGAGATTAGTCACCTGGCGAGAAATCGCCTCAACCTCGGGCAAGGACACTACAGGCGACTTCAGAAAATGAAGTGCTCCGAGTGCCATCCCCCGGTGACTTAGATTCTAGCCAGCAGGAAGGCAGTTTGGGGGGTATTAGTTACCCGAGGAAGAGGCGATTTGTTGCCAGGAAACGAATCTCCCCCAAATAGCACCGTGGGTCTCTACCCTTTTTTGGGACCAGTACCCGCAACGTGCAATCCGCAACCTGCATTCTTACCCACTTGGACCCACACCCCGACCTGCAAATACCTTATCTGCAACCTGCTGACAATCAAGAATCAGGAAGTGCTGTCATTGTAAATCGAAAGTGACATCATCAGAAGTAGCCTTGATCAGGAAAAAAGGAATAAAACAGGAAATGCTGTCATTGTAAACCGGAAGTAACCTAATCAGAAGTAGACATGCTCAATCCAATCCATGGCCCGACCCTCAACCTGCAAATCTGCAGAACCACTAACCCCCTTCTATACCCACGCCCAGAACTTCTACATGCAACCCGCAAGGTACAACAGGATTTTGCAGGTAACCTGCAGATACCCGCCCCGCTGCAAGACTAACACGTGCAATTGTACACAAGAATAGTGACAACTGGACCGTCCCACTTGCTCGAGCCGTGACGGGTGGACAGGGGCATTTTGGCTGACAAATGCTTTGTCCCATTACCCATGTGCAACCACAAGCAGAAAATTGTAGGATATGGACGAGGATCTACTCAATATTCCTGCTCCGTTAGGCACTAGTTGTGTATTATTGGCCAGTGCAAAGGCAACAAAACCATAAAACAATCTCATCGAGAATGAGACAACAGTATATAGACAATATGGATTTGTTGGTGGTCTGTGGATGGTGTTCTTTTGCATTTACAGCAATTCTTTTTGCGTACAGATATTTATAGCATTGAGAACACCATTCCAAAAAAAAGAGGAAAATATAATGAAATTTGAAAAAATAGAAGTTTTTTCTTTTAGATAGAAGATTTTGTTGTATGTATGCTTTATGCACTGTAATACTACCATACACATTCCACAAATAGATATGCTGTGACAGCCCAACTGTCTGAAAATGTGGGCAGGGCAAGAATATGGAGAAGGAGGGGAGAGAAATTAACACTAAGCAAAGTCTGTACACTGGGGGGGAGGGGCATCCTATTTATCTTCCCTTCCGTGATTGCCAGACTACCCTTTCTGCTAACTGGGCCTTCTCCCAACCTTAACCCTAAAATCCAGATGGGAAACACTTCTGCTTGAATCTAAAGAGAAAAAAACAAAAAAGCTCCCACTTGATTGGGTTCCAAGCCAAGCTCCCCAGGGGAGGCTGTTTTGTTTCTTACTATAGCTAGCAAAGACAATGCTGCTAAATGGTCACCAGTGTTCCATACATGCATGCTATAGAGGTCTTTCAGCTGCTCGAGAGCCTGCAGCACCCCACAGCAATGATTAGGGTGTTAATGGCTGGGAGCTGGGAAGACAAGGTGTTCACACATCTCCTTATCACTAATGAGTGTTTGCATTTTGCTTGCTACCCCAAGAAACACAGTCAAGGAGAAAGCAGTGAATTTGTGAAACTTGCCACCTCTGACGACAACAGATAATAGTCAATAATTTAGAGGTCATGGACAAAGACGTTTTGACTGCGGGGGGTGGGGGTAGGAAAGGTGCAATAAAAATTCTATGCTTAGTTTTTATGTTCACAGAATGGAGAAAAGCACAGCAAAGCTAAATCTGAACCCTCAAAATGAATTGGCCATGCCTAGGGTTTCCACCTTTTCTGGAAAAAAATACCTATATTCTTACTGTTTTTTCCCCGTTAACAACATTGGCATAAAGTATCATTTATACCGGCAAACCTAGCCGTGCCTTGTTATTCTCAAACAGAATTCTTTTCAACACCTCCACAACACCTTCTTTTCAACACTCATTTGAAGGGTCTAGCCACATATCTGTAAAGCATTCTCTCCAATGATGAAGTAGCAAGATTAATGCTATTTGTAGGGACCCCTACTCCAGACATAAACCTCGCCTCTGCTAATCCTTCCCTTCAATCATAAACGATTTACCACCAACCATTGAGATCCACTTGTCTGGCCAATCAGTTGAACGAGCAGCGACACTATTTGGCCACTTACGATAAAATTCAAATATTTGGCCTGTGCATAGGGGCGTAACTACTGGGGGGGGCAGGGGGTGCAACTGGGCCAGGGTCCGTACCCCTGCAGGGCCCCCCGACAGTCTTGTGCCTGCTGCATACTGCCTGTGCAGTCAGATGATGAGAAAATTGATCAGAGTGTGTCCTCCATTTACTACCATCAGTGGTGGGCCAAGTTGACCGGGTGCACTAGGCGAGCACCAACATCCAAGTCAATTGGGGAATTGGAGCTGACTTGAAGAAAACTTAATCGGGCACACTAGGCAACCCGGCTGACCAAGTCGCACCCACACACACTGTTCTGCACATGCACAGAAAAGCAGCAGCAGTGTGGCCGCGTCAGTGTGCAAGCATGGAAGCGCATCCGGCATTTTAAAATTGCAGCCAGTGCTCATGCACAGAAGAGTGCACATTCGGCATTTAAAAAAAAAAAAAAAACACAAGGGTCAGTACTAGGGGAAGGGCTCCGAAGAGGTATGTGCCTGCCGCCCCTCTGCCTTTGTGCCCTAGGCACGTGCCTCTTCTGCCTACCCCTAGTTAAAGCCCTGACTACCATTACATGTATGTGGGTGTCTACATGGGAGTGACTGGGTAAAGAAATATAAATTATTGCACCTGTTTACAAAATGATTGCTGGACAAGTTTGCACAATGCACATAAGCATCACTTTTTCTTTGGCAATGTCACTTGGGGTAATTAGAGGCATATTTGCACCAAAATCAGAAGAGTGATACCCTAAATGCTGGAGAATATGCATTATTTTTTTCAAATCTGTTAATCTGATAATTCTAAACTAGTTGCTAACCTATCATTCAGCATATACATATGTAATAGACACCTGGAGCAAGAGGATAAATCAGAAAACTCTACTGGCAATCTTGCGTCTTGTAAGTGAAGTTATTCCGGACATTAGTTAGGATGTACCGCAATGCATCATATAGATGTACAGTCTGACAACTAGTTATTGTCCTCTCGACCAGTGATAGGAGCCAAACTCCAAGCTTTGATACAGAACATGGATACAGTGACTCTTTTGTTGATGGCACCTCATAATTCATTACTGTCCCTGTCAGAACCACAAAGCATGCCATGCGTGTTACTAGAAAGAGAGAGGAACTTGTCAAACAAAGTATAGGGCTGATCGGAAACACTTCAAGGAAAATCTACAGCTCTGCTTTGCCATTGCATGTTTTCGACAGCGTAACCTAGTGGACCAAGACGGAAAACTGCCCTGCGAGGTAACTTAAGGACATTGCCACTAAAAGGCTTCCGAGTCATTATTCTGACGCACATCTGTGATTGGTCCACAGACACGCAGCAGAGTGTCGTCATGACGAGGGAAGGCCGTGAACACGAGAGGAGGAGAAGAGATAAATAAAGGGCTGATAAAAGTAGGGCAGTTTCAACCGTATCATCAGTGAGGTGCCAGACTGAAGCTAGGATCGTGAAAAGGAGGCAGCATGACAGATATCAACAGGTTACATGATTCGAGAAGGCGGCTTCCTGCGAAATATTACGGCTGACAGGCCCATTTGAAAATGCACAGAACTTATTTTATATCTTACGTTTTGCCCAGCTCAAAAAAAAGGAGACCTATAGAAGATGAAACAGTTAAACAAAAAGATCGAGACCAGAAACTATTGTGGACACCAGGAATTCAACTGGAAACGTATATAAAAAAAATTCTTGTGTATTGGGTACAGAAAACTTTGATAGTCTAGTGCTGGAATGTCGCAGTACTACAGCTCATAGATTTCCTTGAGCACAGGGGTGTCGGTGGGAAGCTCAAAATTATTATAATAAAGCTTTCGAAGCTCAGGGTGGAAAAGGCATAAGCCTAGAAAAACCCGTACCAGTCAACTAAGAAAATTAGTTTTCAAAATAAAAAATGGTTTCAATATTTAGTTTATTTTATGTCCTAGAAATAGAATATAGCATCATGCTTC
Source organism: Xenopus borealis (assembly GCA_024363595.1). Taxonomy (NCBI): domain Eukaryota; kingdom Metazoa; phylum Chordata; class Amphibia; order Anura; family Pipidae; genus Xenopus; species Xenopus borealis. The sequence continues at coordinate 116,830,947 of CM044435.1, read as the reverse complement.
TCAATGTATGCAGCGCTGACATCTCATACCGAGAATGTTTCATCATTCGCAGACAGTTGCACCGAGGGAGTCTGCTCATGGAGCAATGTGTGTTTACGTTACAAAGACTTCTATCTGGAACATGAGCAAATGCTTTACAGCATGCCGGCTGCAAGCAATTTAAAGAAATAATCTGCTTTATACCCTGCCTACCCTGAAATCATTTCCCAACGGACACTACAGCCCTTTTATTGTTATTTATAGGGCAGGGGAGAGGCAAGGCAGCTGGGGCTCAGCAGTTACAGCTCACGCCAATGCTCGCCAGCTTGCCTCTCTAGGCTGGGAAAGATTTAAGTGTACATAGTGATCTGGACAGATTCTGATCACAATGCTGCAGAGAAAGAGAAAAAAAAATAGTCTCAGAGAAGGACGCACACAATAGGAACAGTATGTGGCTTGCAATGGGGGTGGGGAATTTAAAACCCAGCTGGCAGCCATAGGATACGCTTGTCTATACCACACGTCAAGAATCATTCCATGGAAGGGGTGGGGGAGGAAGACAGAGAGGAGTAACGGGGGAGGGCAACTGCAGGCAACACAAAAGAGAGGCCTGGCCAGTAATCCCAGTGTAAGCATGTTTAACGAGGGTTATCGGTGCCTCTCATATTTCCATTGCTCTTTCCAACAGGCAGGATTTCGTTTTGCAACAAAAAAAAAAGTATGCGCTGCCCAAAGGATCGGAAGACAAGGTCCTTTAAGGGGGCGTTGAGCAACGTTAACTCCAGTCAATCAAACCGCAGTGAGAAACAACACAGCTCTAGAGCAATTATACACGATTCACATCAGTCCCTGTCCTAGGGAAACTGCCGAGCAATGGTAAATTTGGAGGGCGGGGGGCAAAGAGTCTGCTGCCCCCCCCCCCCACCATAACATACACAAAGAGTCTGGCTGCTGCCGGATTACAATCCCCACAACCCTTTTCTAGGAAGTCGTATTTGATGCAGCAGTCGATAAATAGCTGAGTAACTATAACTCACCCCACACGCATACAGAAATGACTCTCACCAAACGATGACGCTTTAACGTTCCCCTATACACAAGTAGAACATATGAGTACATGGCATTTCAAATCAAAAGGTTGATATAGGTTTTTCTGTAAGGCAACAGGCATTTCTGGGCTCTCGCGTCACATCTGAGAAACAAAAACACGTAGGATTCGCAGTAATTCCCCTCCGCACACATACACGCCTATCAGTGATTTGAAGCCCCTCCTACACCAAAAAATGCCGGTGCTCACTGTCACAAAGCCATACATCAGTAACGGCTATGTCAGTGCTGCCAAAGAGGTCGACACGCTGTGTTTCAGCCGGCACTTTGTTTACGCAATCCCGGTGTCACTGTTATAAGTACAGCGCACACAATGTATTACAGGTTCCCATATGGTCTAGCGGTTAGGATTCCTGGTTTTCACCCAGGCGGCCCGGGTTCGACTCCCGGTATGGGAAACAACTATTTTTCTGTCCTCACCCCCCAACATGACATTGCTTTAAAATCCACTGTCTGGACAAAGAGGTTTAAAGGCTACATTTTATTTTTTGAGTTCAATTAAAATATAAGCTTCACTGCCTGCAGCTTGCTTTACAGTTGTACGCTGCTGCCGTCTTAAGGGCTACAATGGACTCATTACTTTATAACCAATTTGGACACATTTAGAAAGTGTGCAGCAGATCAAGGTTCAGATTCTAGCAAGGACAGAAGAAACACAACAAAAACCGTCTCACCTCCACTCCTTTCATGGGGACCACTCTTTTCTTTTTGAGTTGGTCGCATTTTCGCATCTTGCATATCTGGTGGCTGGTACTCCGGTTCACACAGTTGTAACAGGTTCCACATGGTTCTTTTCTTAGACATGGCACACAGACCCCACAGCGCTTCCTTTTTTTATTGGATTGCTCTGGAACTTCTGTGGCAACGACAGCTGTGCCTTCACCTTTGCTGCCATCACTGCCGCCATTCAGCTCCGCTGGCATCTCAGAGACTCTTAATCTCCCAAGGGACTCTCGGTCTTCACAGAATTCATATGCATCTTGGGGTAGAACATGTGGAACAGACACGGCCTGAGTCTCCATCATGTTACAGCTAACGTAGTGGAGATCCCCAGTGCAGACAAATTTTACGATACCAGCTTTGCTAAAACAGCATGAGGTTGTGCTGTGTGTGGGGTCTTGGTTATGTTATCTGGTCCTATAAATCAATGGCAACCAGCAATTAAAACTGAAACACAGTTTCCGTCCCTTCATTTGGATCCAAACCCTTCAGTTGGTTGGTCTACAGAAGCATCTTCTAGCGCCCCATGTTTCTCTTGCCCCAGGACAGGCAACGAGCACAGATCGAACTTAATTGTATCTGGTGGAGATTCCCAAATCCCCACTGACACTTCATCTTGGTGCCGGCAGTTTAGAACTTTTCCCCAATTGGCACATAAAGGGTTATATACTTGGCTTTCCTGTATGGCTTCCTAGAAAAGAAAGAGAGAGAGGGACGCATCATCTCGTGAGCCCCTGAAAGTAGCCGTAGTAGGAATGAGTTTATTCTGCAGACTCAGCAAAACATTGTTATGACAGTTCTTCTACAGCGGCTGATGTCTAAGGTTTATATATGGGCTCATTGATTTTTAAGAACTGGGCCACAAAGAGCTGCCTGAACTGGTGGCTCACTCTACTTCTATGATTACCTAGATGGACTGGTCAAGCGGTTTGTAAAACACTGCCAACATCTTTTTCACAAAGTGTAACAGCTGCTATACATACAGTCGTACAACAGCCTGGCTGCAGTAGGCAGGTCTAGGGACTATTTTAAAAGTTAGAGTAACTCACATGCTGCTAAGGATCTTGTAAATAAAGCACTTGCACGTGATGTGACACACACTATTTGGCACGTGTGCACCTGGCTGTGTGAAATGGTCCCTGATAGATATATGTACATATAAGTAGTAGGGCAGCTATAATTCACCCTTGATTACTAGCACTAGACACTGGATGTCTTTGAAACATACACGGCCCTCCAGATGCAGTGAAACTCCCAGCTGCCCTTTGACACCAGAGGGCACAGAGTTGTAGTTTAACATTTACAAGTCTACAGCTTTCCCAGCATTGGACTATACATTTTTATGCACAAACTCGGCTTAATGCACAATTTAAAAAAAAGCACATAGGCAGACAATTCATACAAACATGCAGACTCTGACAAGCACTACACAATTACAGCACATTTACATGCTGTTTATATGGAGTTACTAACAGTCCCCTGCACAGGCAATGTGTAACTGCACACACACAGATCAGCTCTCAGCACAAACAATACACATGGAATACACACAACAGAAAGGCTCAACACAGGGACACACAGTGAGTGCTAATGGCTCATTATCAGTGACAGGCCAGACCTCCCCCTTGCTTCTTTGTTCACAGCCCTGAGGTTTGTCTTCCCTCCCCCCCTCAACACCCCTCACCCCCTGTGAGCAAGAAAAGCCATTCCTCTCCTCACTTACAGATCCCATCTCTGCACCATAATCACCCATATACACCGTATGGCAGCCAGGGTGCAAACCTCCGCCCGTAACGTTGTCTAGAGGGCATGAAGGCTGCCACACACTCACAAGCAGCAAACTGCTTTACATGATCCCAAATAATGGACTGTTAGCTCTCTGGCACAGCTAGCCGCAGCAACCCTGTCAGCTTGTAGAGATAAGGAATTATATGCCAAGCCATTTGCTCTTCCTGACTTGTGTACATGCAAATCTACACAAGAGCCATGTGCAGCAATCAAATACAATGTGTGACTGCCATACACACGTGTACTAACCCTGCCCAGAGGGGGCAGAACCAGCACACTGTCCCCCCTATCCTGGCACATAACTGAACCAGTGCAACACATGCACACACACTGAACACTTGCTATGTATACCATTCCCTCCCTTCTGTGCAACCCAAGCACCCTGCAGTCAAAATACATATGTACAAGATTTCCATCCACAAAATCAATTATGAGCGTTAACTAAATTAACAGAATACCAAGTCCTGTACTTCCTCTTCCTGTAGCCTGCACAAAAATATTTTCTGTCCAGTCCAAGTGTACTGCATTCATAATAATATGTACTCTTACTATCAATTCCCTGCACAACATCAATTCTGTCCAATACTCACTGGTCTTGCAGTCTCCACAAAAATCCTTTCTGTCCAGCTCAAGGCTCTTCACTCATAAAAAGCATGTATCCAGTAGTTTATTTTTCTGAAGTCTTCACAAAATCAATTTTGTGCAAGGCAAAACACACAAGGAAGGAAGGATCCAAATAAGCCGATGCGCTTCCACTGAATGACACACTGACATGGGCACACAACACTCACCCCTACACACCCACAGAGAGACACATGTACAGTATTGACCGTGTAAAACACACACGTGTGCCGAGCAGCGCTCAATGACAAAACTCACGTCCCGCCGCAGCCCAAAGTGAGAGTTAAAGAGACAGGAGAGCCGGGAGCCCTCACTCACCTTGTGTGTGCGCCTCTGTGAGCTCTCGGCGCTGGGGAGAGGAAGGGGGGTAGTGGAGAGAGGGAGCGCACGCCGCACAGATGTGGAGCAAACAAAAGGGAAGTGAGTGAGGAACACAAAGATGCGAAGTGGAGTAGAAAGGGATCCGGAGCTCAGAGAGACAGGGGGAACAGCCAGAGTGTAGAGGGAGGGGAATATGATCTAGAGTGGAATGGAGAGCTCCAGTAGCCGGCACAATAGAGAATGACAGAGAGAAGGCTCAGGAGGAGAGCTGCTGCCAATGGGCTCCATTTCGTACGTGCCAACACAGCCGCGCTGCCAATAGTCCGGGGGAGTCGGAGATAAGAAGAACAGTTACAGACCTGGGGAAAGGGCGGCAGTGGCGCACGTGGGATGCGCTAAATAGGGCGCTACTGGCAGCGTGGGCGCAATAGAGGCCATATACACCTATTATATATATATATATACACACACACTGCTGACTTCAGCTTCAGTTCTACAGCTACACTAATGCTTGGCACAGTGCGTAATGGGGACATTTATGCATCAGTCTTATAGTCACACACACAAGAGCCATGCAAATTCATTACACATCCCCTTATATTTGAAATGAAGGGGTACATTACTGTTACAATACACATGTGGATATATATATATTTATGCACACACTGAACGTATACATGGTAATACAGAAGTAGCAGGCAGATAGAGAATTGAAATATCATAAGGGCACATTTTTCCAATTGTTACTTTCTATGTGTGACCATGTTTTCTAATATTGAAGTGTAAAGTGTCATTTTTCACTTTCTAAAGCAGCTCTGCGGGGAGGGGGGTGGTGGCCCAGACTGGCAAGCTGTGGGTTCTGGGTAAATCATGGGTACCCGACCCGCTACAGCACCCAAGACCAGGAGTCCCCAACCCTTTTTTTGGCTCAGGGACCAGTGTCGAGGCAAAAATGTTTTGCAAGGACCGGGGTGCGCCAGCATCCAATTTGGCCATGCCATCGTCCAGTTCGGTGTGCCTCGTTAATTGCGGGCTAGACTCGGCAGCCCAGTAGTGTCCACAGTCTGCTGGTTGGGGACCCCTGTCATAGATTTTTGAGGAATAAAAATGGAAAGCAACTGAAAAGTCTATTTCTGGTGATCAATCTGAAAACAACTCAACTGAAAAAGTTATTGGAAGGTGAACAACCCCTTTAAGATTGGTAAGATCCAGCAACATGATGGGCCAAATCAGGATAAATAGCAGCTTATATTGACCCATGTTATGGCCCTCTTTTTACTTCTCCTTCCCTCACATTCTATGTGTATGGTTTCTACTACCCCCACCCTGACTGCACATGGAATGTCTCCCCTCCTCTGTCTATAATGTACACTTTACCCTCCCACACTATACACAGAATATCTGCCCTCCCCAAATCCACATGGTTTACTTCAACTCCCCAGCACACACACAGCCACCCTACCCCCTCTGTTGTGTAAACATGTATTCTGCACATGGTACAGATCTTACACACTGTTTACACTACAGTCTATGCACACCCTGCACAACAATCCCATTTCTACCCGTATATCCCCCTGTGCCTTTCCTACAACACCCACAGCTTGCGTCGTGCTCAGAAGCAATAGCTAGATATCCACTCACACACATACAAGCAAATCAAGACTTTTGCAATAATTAGCTGACATAATGATAGGAGGGACCACTGAGTTGCTAGGCAGGAGGAGACATGAGGCAGTTGCTGGGCTTTGCCTTTACATACATCTACATGTTTATATAAGGCAGGGGATGCCCAACTGTCCAGCTGTTACATGAATTCACCTTCTTGACTTTGCCCATCAGGCATTTGCTTGTTTTTTCAGGGAACCCTAATTAAGCCAGTCCGTTAGATTTGCAACCCCAAAATAAATTGGTTAATAGCCAGTTATGCACCTCATCTTAATATCTGCTGCTGATTCTACTGTAGGTAAAAATGTCACATGATCACGTAGTAGCCCATGGACCAGGTCTAGACAGAGTCAAAATAAGCCCTGGCATTTCAGGTACACAGAGGCCCAAAGAGCCCACCAAATACTGACTTTCTATGGCACCTTATAGCAGCCCCTCTGGCATTTGCCCGTCCTGGCCTGCCATGGACCCACACTATATAACAATTATGGTCCCGACCCCGTGCTGGGTTTTTCTGTTGGCTCAGCTTCTCTGGTTAAAGTGAAGCATTAAAAAGTGCATTCCCACAATCCATCAGATATGTCAAGTGTTCGTCTTAAAGGGGTGGTTCACCTTCAAGTTAACTTTTAGTATATCGCAGAATGGCCAATTCTAAGAAACGTTTCAATAGTTCTTCATTATTTTTCATAGTTTTTTTAATGATTTGCAATTTTCTTCTGTTTCTTTGCAGCTTTCAAATGGGGGTCACTGACACCATCTAAAAACAAATGCTCTGTAAGGCTACAAATGTATTGTTATTGCCACTTTTTATTACTTATCATTCTATTCAGTCCATCTCCTATTCATATTCCAGTCTCTTATTCAAATCAATGCAGGGTTGCTAGGGCAATTTGTACCATAGAAACAAAATTGCTGACACTGCAAACTGGAGAGCTGCTGAATAAAAAGCTAAATAACTATAAAACCACAAATAATAAATAACGAAAACCAATTGCAAATTGTCTCAGAATATCACTCTCTACATTATAGTAAAAGTTAACTCAAAGGTGAACAACCCCTTTTTCAGTTTAGTTGTTTTCAGATCTTAGTGCACCACAAATAACGATTTTTGTTCAATTACTGTACTTTCTATTAGCAGCGGCCATTTTTTTTACCTTCTCATGTCTGTAAACCTCTCTAAATGGATACATTTAGTTGATACATTTCTTATCTTTGTCCCTACTGAGCAGAATCCCTGGGTTACATTACAGGCAGCAGTTAGTATTGATACAATAGTTGCTAATACTCCACAGATGCTGCTGAGAAATGTATCGGGTAATGGAGCAACCCAGGGAAACTGAAGAACCATTCCAGTGAGCAGCAGTTTTTGTTTTTTTTCACGGAACCCCTGCCTACCAATAATTTTTAAAAATATTCTATGGGGTCTCTGACCAGCAATGTTTTTGAAAACTTTTAATGGGGGGGTCCTGGCACATGGGGGGGGGGTCTCTGGCCACCAATAGTTTATTTAAACTTGTAGGGGGCCCTGACTTTTATGGGGGCCCCAGCACAATTTTTTTATCTTTATTCATAGACGGGGCCCTGACCATCAAAGTTTTTTTTTTAACTTGTAGGGGGGGCCCCTGATCACTAATATTTTTTTTTAAAAACTATGTGGGGCCTTGGCTGCCACTGGCTTTTTGGCCAATGGATATTTTTTTTATGAGGGCCCTGACCACCAATGACTTTCTATAATTCGTGAGTGAGGGATTTTACAGTTTTTAGTGCTTAAGTCCTGCACAAGTCTATTTTTTGGAACAAGTACCTGCAACCCGGACCCGCATTCTTACCCACTTGGACCTGCAAGAACCTAATCCGCAAACCAATCCGTGACCTGCTGACCATCAAGAATGAGGAAGTGCTGTCATTGTAAACGCGACCCACAGAACAGCTGACCCGCATCTATACCCGGAACTTTTTTTGATGGTTGATCCCAATGTTATTAATAGGAAAAAAAGATAAATATATAGGAAGGTCGGTATTTTTTTTCAGGAAAAGGTGGCAATCCTAGTTGGAAGGCCATTTCTTAAGAGGGTGCAATAATGTAAGTGCATTCTATGTTGATGTGTCTGACAACTGAAAGTAGTAATAAAGGTGGGACATATACAAAGGCATGTCCAGCCCTTATAATTGCGTCACCCAACTCTCAAAAGCTGGTACCTGTCCCATGTGCCCTGTTTTCATTAATTTGCTGAGGACCAAATATGTAGAAAATGCTAAGTTTGGGGATACCTTTTCTTGGCTAACTGGATAAGTAACAATGGCAAGCTTTTGTGAGCGCTGAAAGCTGGGAAAGTATACACGCATAGCAGGGAGGGGGCTGCAGGCCGGGTAAAGGATTGCTAGCTTAGTGGCCCGGCAGGTCACTGGTCAAGCCATTGTTTTTGCACCTGTGACAGACAAGTTGTTTTCTACTGGGTGACAGTGGTGGTCAAAACATCCCTGTACCGTTGGGCTAAAGCACTCAAGAAACGGATCAGTTATTAAAACCATTATGCCACATGGATAAGTCTATAGTGAGAAACTCATTTCGGATTAGTAGGCCACCCTACTGCTGGGGGAGGTGTGAGGGAGGTCACAAAGAATGGACAGCACCTAATTACATGCAAGATAAAGCTTGTCAGCTGGGTGCAGAGGTCAGGGGAGATAGATCATTTGGTTTGCTGCAACCTGAGTAGCCCTTTATACAGCACAGAAATCTACTAGTCAAGTGCCATTCCTTGGAAGCCAACAGTTTGCCAACACCAGGCTTTCATAGACCTCACGCAGCTCCCCACAAAGTATTATAGGGAAGTATTATCTGCTGCAGTAAACAGCTTAAGAAATGAAAACTTTAACCTCACTGCAGAAATAGTTACTATGACTTTGGGCTTGCATGATGAGGAGGAGGACCATTGTTATTTCCTTTCTGGCGCACAACAAAGCCCTGTCTTGCTTTATGGCACAGATTGTTGAACCAGTGGCCCATAGGTCAAAGCAGCATCAAATAGTCTTTATCTGAAAGGCTCATTAACATTTACTACATTGCTGCTTGGGACGCTGGTGGTTGATGTAACAATACAGACGGATAGAACACGTGGCGCTTTTCAGCTGCGTCTCACACAGACTTGAATGAGAGACACACGAATGTGCCAGGAGACCATTTTCAGGCTGAAAACCACCATTGCTGGCACTTTCAGGCATTTTATGTTCAAGTCACTCAGAACTAGGGATGCACAGAATCCACTATTTTGGATTCGGGCGAAACCCCGAATCCTTCCCGAAAGATTCGGCCGGATACCAAACCGAATCCGAACCCTAATTTGCATATGCAAATTATGGGTGGGAAAGGGAAAACATTTTTTACTTCCTTGATTTCCCTCCCTGGCCCTAATTTGCTTATGCAAATTAGGATTCGGTTCAGACAGGCAGAAGGATAAGGCCGAATCCTGAACCAAAACCAGGATTCGGTACATCCCTACTGAGAACTACCAGAGGCAATTGTGGGCAAATTGGGTGTTGAATGCCATGTTAACCCTAAGGTTAATGCCAGTAAGAACTGGTGGGCACAGCTTCTGCCTTTCCATCTCTCATGGGTGGATTTGTGACGTGAGCATTCTCAGACTGAAAACTGCCCTGTGTATGGATGTTGTGGTCGCTGACCAAGGTCCAGAATGGAGCGGACAGATGTTTTTCCATTGGCGGAGAAAACACAATGGGGCAATTCACAAGATTGTTGGTAAAATGTTGTGTGCCAACTGGTTCAAAGACCAATTTTCCATAATTTTTCCAGCTCTACCAACAAATTTTCAAAAATGTTGTTAAAAATTAGGGGTATCACTTGTATGGCCTTTTTGAGAAATACAGAGGTTTTCCCAGCAAAATGTCTCCGCCATGACAAAAATGTTGATAGATCATTTTGGCTGAGGTCTGTATAGAAAACATTGTTTGGCACATAAACGACCGCTTCACAGCACAATACAGGCAGTTTTTCACTGTGTGGTGGCATTACGACAAATCCATATAACTATAAGATCTCTCCTGTTGGTTTGTTGTAATTTTTTTTTCCAGTTTGGCAACTGACAGTTTAAAGGGATACTGTCATGGGAATTTTTTTTTTTCAAAACAAATCAGTTAAAGGAACAGTAACACCAAAAAAAATAAAGATTTTTAAAGTAATGAAAATATCATGCAGCGTTGCTCTGGAGTGTTTGCTTCAGAAACACTACTATAGTTCATATAAACAAGCTGCTGAGCAGCAATGATGGAAATTGAAAAAAGGCTATATGGCACAGGATAAATAATGGATAACAGATAACTGTTCTACAGAGCTTATCTGCTGTGTAACTTGAGCTTTTTCTCCTTTGAATGGCTGCCTCCATGGCTACACCGCAGCTTATTTATATAAACAATAGTAGTGTTTCTGAAGCAGACACAGCAGTTTTACTAGTGTAGGACACTGCATTATATTTTTAATACTTTAAAACAATTTCATTTTTTTATGTAACTGGTCCTTTAATAGTGCTGCTCCAGCAGAATTAGGCACGGAGATCTATTTTTCAATAGAGCAAAGATTTTTATATTCAATTTTGAAATCTGACATGTAGCTAGACATATTGTGGGTTTCCCAGCTGCCCCAGTCATGTTACTTGTGCTCTGATAAACTTCACTCTTTACTGCAAGTTGGAGTGATATCACCCCCCTCTGCAACCGAACAACAGAACAATGGGAAGGTAACCAGATAGCAACTCCCTAACACAAGATAACAGCTGCCTGGTAGATCTAAGAGCAGCACTCAATAGTAAAATCCAGGTCGCACGGAGACTGATTCAGTTATAGTAAGGGCAGATTTGGGGAGATTTAGTCGCCTGACGACTAATCGCCTCTTTTTCGGGGAGACAATCTCCCTGAAATGCCTTCCACCTGCTAAAATGCTGCACTTGCGGCACTTTAATTTCCAAGGTTGCCTCATGGGGCAACGTTGTGCGACTTCGAAAATTTAAACAACTAGAGTGCCATTGTACTGACATTTTATAGCAGGGGGAAGGCAGTTTGGGGAGATTGTCGCCCTGAAGAAGAGGTGATTAATCGGCAGTCGACTAAATCTCGCTGAATCTACCGGTGTAACCCTGCCCTAAGGCTTCAGGCACACGGGCAGATTAGGGGAGATTAGTCGCCCCGGCGGGATGGCAGTCACGTTGCTTATTTTCCTAAGTCACCGAAGTTACCAGACAAGGAAACTTCGGGGGACTTTGGAAAACAAAGCGCTGCGAGTGCCATCCCGAGAAATAGCCTGCCAGAAAGTAGCTCCATCCTAAAGTGCAGGCACAAGTCACATGACTGGGGGAAGTTGAGAAAGTGACAATATGTCTAGCTGATTGTCAATGCTAATGCCCATCAATGCCATCAGGTGGAAAACAGCAGCATTGAAAACTCTCCATCTTTCACCCCTTTCCGTAATAATCTATGCAACATGTGGGGTCTGAAGCATATGCAGCTGCAGCAACAGTGGTGATCAACTCAGAAATGATAGATGTGAAGGATGTTTTTGGTTTTCACCTGATAGGAGCATCACTTGAATGGGATAAGGTGGCAAAATAAAGCGACATACATTATTGAATTTATAACCACAATAAATCAAAGAACTACAAGCCTTAAAAGCAACAGCTCTATTTACCTGCCCCAGCCCACAGAACATTACGCTCAACTTTGTTCCTTGAGCATCACAGACTTGATTATGAGATCTACGAAGCAGCCTAATTTATGCCTTTGACTTTGCATTAACGAATCACTACTTTCCATTATAAGATGATCTGAAGTCTGATAGGTCACTGAAGGAGGCTTCTAATAATGGTTTTAACCTGGAGTTGATCTTCTCCAGCCAAGTGCAACTACTTAGGAGCCTTCAGACATTAGTGCTTCAGGCACGTCTTTCAGTAACAAAGTTCATATCCGATGACAAACTGGTGCGACTTTGCCTTGTTAGACATTAGTCCTAATGTCTAACAATTAGATGACTTTATCCACCGAGTGTCCCAGGCCGGAAGAGATGACTGATGGGAAATGAAATATGGGAATAAGTATATCATGTGGATAGAACCTTCCAACATTTGCTTCAGCATTTATCCTCCCAGAGAGCAGTCTGGGTCTCATCATGGATTTGTGCTTTGTCCCATCCATGGGATTCTCAGGTTTCCTCTAGCATCACAAATGAAAGCATGAATGCTCCAGGGTTCTTTGCTACCAAACGTTCGGACTGGGAAAATGATAGACTTGAACGCTTGTTCTTGGAATATTTAACATTTCTTAAAAACCCTTCACTTTTGCAGTCACCAACGTGGAGGCCAAGAACTGAACAAAAAACTTGCTGACTTTACTATTTGCATTTGGTTTGCCGAGCAAGTAAATGCGTCTGTAGCGTGGAACTTGCTTAACGTTCAGTTGTGAGAGTACAGGCAGCACAGCTGGGCTTGTTCAGGTTTCTTCTGACAACACAGATGGCAGCCTCTGTGCAACTCCTCCATATTGATGTATTTAAAGCAAAGGCATTTTAGAGCAAGTATTTTACATTTTACACCTTTTCTGTGTTGCCTGGCCTGTCTCATATAACATCTAGGCAAGGGTGGCAAGATGTGCCAGTTCTCTTGCAGGGACAACATCATCCAGTTTTCTTCTATTTAAGAATTGTAACCAATAGAACACAGAAGATATTTTTATAAACAGGCTTTTTTTAGTCTCATGTGGCATACAGATGTAATGAGCTTATTAATAAAACGTGAGATTTTACAGATACAGCTGTGAATGTCACAGCCTCTTCCTCCTCACAAAAGTGATGTGCTCCTTAGGAAGGACAGGGACTTCTAGCTGCTATTTTAGGGGAGGCAAGTGTGTCTCATTCCAATAGACTGCAACCACCAATGACTTTTAATTACACCTGGCAAGTACGTGTTGCTTTATACTTTTAAAAGCAGTTGTTGGATGCAGTGATCTGGTCCTCCTCGAGTGGGGTGAAAGCATACGGGTGCCCAAGGAATCACCCACCCATAGCAACTGCCCACAAACTCGGCTTGTCGATTGGGCTGGACAGAAAATTTTGATTGGGTACCATTGAAGGCCAATGCCCATTGTTAGCGTGGAATCGTCAGATGCAGGTAGAATTTTATTGTTTCTACCTGTATATCGGATGATTCAGCTCTATACTTGTGTGTTGTAACAAAGATCTTTCTTGGCAAGATCTTTTTCCAAGAAAGATCGTAACCGATACGTCTATGGCCAGTTTAAGAACTAAACGCAGGGCTAGAATTAGAGGGTCTCGGCAACTCCCAGCTCCTGGGCCTGCTAGAGAACCTGATATAAAGGGACCCCTCAGAAGTTTGATGCAAAAAAATACTAAATGTGAAAGATATGTAGAATTTTGGTGGAAATAAGAAATGATTGAAGGAAATTGTCCTTGGCTGGGGCCCACCAGGAAATCCTCTAGTAATCTATTCTGGTGAGATGATTCCATTGATTTGCAAGAACCAGATTAAAGTGCAAACACCACTAAGAACAAATGATCCCATGGTTCCTGGGCATCCGACAGCAGATAACTGTCCTGTAGCTGCATTGGGAACATTCACTGAAAAGCCACAGTCAGTCATTAACCGTGTCAATCAGGACCAAGTAGAACAATTTGTCTACAACAAAAAAACTAAAAAATGTACTATAAGTACAAACACCAACGCTTCTAGACTGCAACTACAACAAACAGCACTTTCCCAATATGACAAGCTCTCAAATTATTTTTGCATACACATGTAGAAAGTTTCACATAGAACAGGAAGAGCCCACTCAAAGGCATTTGGGGACGCCCCATCAGCACTAAAACCGACATGGGATATTTCATTTCAGCTACGAAACTCAAAGAAAGCTGCACAACACATTTCCTATGCTCCTTTTAATGTAGCAAGAAGCAGTAGGAAAATATCGAGCAAAATGGATAACACAAGAAATGTGTCAGCCGGCAACCGTTCTGGTTACCTGGTGTAATAACTCAGGTAAGACGACAGTTAATAACACAGGTCTGGACTTGGATTCAAAACTGGCCCGAGCATTTCAGTTACACAGAAACCCAAACAGCCCCTCTCCAGCCCACTAGATAACGACTTGCCACTGTAGGACAAAGAGGGAAGAACATATAATGACAAGAATTGCCAGCGTCTATGGCATCTTACTGCAGCCACTCTGGCATTTGCCAAAACCCACAAATTTCCAGTTCAGGCCTGGTTGGGTGCTAACTTCAGCAGTGTTGAGTGTTCACATCTGTTGAAGACAATAAACACCTTAGGAATAAAAGACTTTGGCCTGGGGCACAAATCATAGTTTGCCGCAACAACTGAGACATTGGCCATAAGGATGAGGCTTGACCCAGGGGTAAATGGGCTGCAGCTCTGGATGAAGATGAGAAAACCACACTCTATGCAGGTGACAGGCTGCACACAAGACCTGTAATTTAGTGATGTGCAGAATAAACTCAACCTGCCTCTGACTTTAATCTGCAAAATTTTAACCCGCACCCTAACAGGCAAAATGCTGTGATTGTAGGATCTGCGCCCAACCTGGACCTGCATATTTTCACACCGTACACTACTTCTGAGTGCCTCTGGTTTCAAGACGGGGAATCTTTGGGAGCAGAGGAGGAATGTACTTCCCTACTTTGACTTGCACCCATCAGGTTGAGCAAACCTCAACCTGAACTCAATCAACTGAAGGTCAGCCCACAGGTTTTGGGTCAACCCACACATCACAACTGCACTTACCTCCTGCCCAACCACAGGCAATAAGATTTCTGCAACTTGTGCCAGAGCAAAGATCTGGATTCATGTGCATGGAGAATTAACATGAATTATCCAGCGACCCCTCTTGTGCATCAATGATGAAAGCAAGGTGCCTAGAAGAGTCTGTAGATGGCATCACCCTTTGTTTAATGAAAGTTATGTCTGCACAATTCTCTTCCGCAAATGCTCTTTTATTGCCTGTGCTGGTAATCACTCTGGACCTTCAGGAGAACCACAAGTTTCTCAAAAATGTTTAATTTACGATGGCATCACTCTTACATGGTGACACAATACCCAGTGTGCCAGTACCCTGAAAGCACTTCTCATGGAACACCCGAGTGCTCTTTAGTTTGCAGCAACAGTGCCACAGTGATGCAGATACGCCTTGCCCTTAACTATTAACCACTTTGTTTAGTTTACCATAATGAGCTTTCGGTCTACTAGTTTCAATCTCACAGCAATAGTGGAAAGTAGGGATTCAGCCTTTTCCAGCAGGATTCGGATTCGGATTCAGCTGAATCCTTCTGCCTAGCCGAACCGGATCCTAATTTGCATATGCAAATTAGGGCCAGGGAGGGAAATCACGTGACTTCTTGGCACAAAACAAGGAAGTAAAACATGTTTTCCCCTTACCACCCTGAACTGAACTGGATTCAGTTCGGCATTCAGACAAATCTTTTGGGAAGGATTTGGGGGTTCGGCCGAATCCAAAATAGTGGATTCAGTGCAT
>CM044435.1:116798784-116813112 GCA_024363595.1 Xenopus borealis | reverse complement strand
AAAAGATAAATATATAGGAAGGCCGGTATTTTTTTTCAGGAAAAGGTGGCAACCCTACCCCCAGCGCAGTTACTGTCCATGGAGTTCACACGCGCCATCTTCTTCCGTGCAGTCTTCTTCCTGGAGAATTCGCCAGCTCAGCTCTACTGCACATGCGCCGAAAGTCACAAAGTTGAAATCAGAAAACTTTGCGACTTTCAGCGTATGCGCAGTAGACCTGAATCGGTGAATGCTCCTACTGCACATGAGCCGCCAAATGCCGATGGATCCAGGAAGAAGAGGGGGGAGGGGTTTCGCGCCAGAAGGTTTTCCTTCTCCAAGTTGCCATAGACAGTCACTGTTTAGTGAGCTGCTGGGGGCTGCTTGGGCCTCTGTGGACTTGAAATCCCAGGGCCTATTTTGACTCCCAAGTCCAGACCTGGTCTACAGCAGCTGGCATTCTGGCACTTCTCCACTCCATGGGCCTTGAGACCATGTCATGTCTACTTTAGGCTCCACCTTTCTCATAGAAAGCTATAGGAAGCCAGAAGAGGTGGATAAGTGCTTAACACTTGTTTTCCACCTGGTTATTGCAGCAGTCAAAACACCCATGCCATTATGGCTAATGGCAAACCAAAAGTTACCAGATAGAGGAAACAAAACAAGTAGAAACAGTACACAGTTGTGCAGGAGATTCCATTAGACCACAATAAATCTGTCAGTTTTGTCTTTTGTCCCTGTGGAAAACACTGGGAAATATACTGGTGAAATATACTGGTGTGACTTTTACAAAGGTGCCCCTTTAAGGGCTAGGGCAGACGGGGAGATTCGGGGGCTACAAGTCGCGAGAAGTCGCCTTAGCCTAAATTGACATTGGCCATTGAGGTTACAGCAGCAGCAGCAGGGACTGAAGACAAAGGGCCATTGTTTCCTTATCTATTCAGATACACAATGTACAATGAATGATACGATCTAAAGCAGATCATCTGTGGTTTAATTACCATCCCTCCCTTTTCTGTTCACAGTCATGTTGCTTCAAAACCTCAAAGCCCTGCGCATGGATAAAACAACAAATTGCAAGAGGCTTGATCACAACAGACATTAAGTGTTTTATAGCTCAGTCCAGATGATAACATCACTCTCAGATCTGTATCATCTCTCTGTAACTTCCATGGACCCTGGTCAGGCTCTTAGGGCAAGGCCAGACGGGGAGAAATTCCACAGTTCTCCATTCATTTCTATGGGATTTTGAAAGGCGTATTTATCAAAGGGTGAAATTTCACTTCAACCATTGATGAATACGCCTTGCAAAATCCCATAGAAATTAATTGAGAGCTGTGGAATTTCCCTCTAGTGGCGGAACTTCACTCTTTGATGAATCTACCCCTAAGGGTGAGATTTTGCTCTCATGTCTATGTCCAGGTTCTACCTCGATAACCCCATGAGTCTTTATTTATATTCTTTATGGAATGCCATTCAAGATCCTAGTTAGATCCACATGACTGTTAAGCTGGCCGTAGATGCAATCTTAGAAAAAGATGTTTCCAAGAAAGATTGTTCATTTCAATACACACGTGTAGAGCTGAATCATCAGATAAACAGAAACAATAGAATTCCACCTGTATTGGACAATTCAGGACTAAACAGTGGCCCATGTTTGGGTGCCTTCAAAGGCATCCAATCAAGATGTTCCCACCAGCTCAATTGTCCAGCCGTTTTCTGCCGAAATCAGTCGTCTCGTTTCCCACTACACACGCACCAAATATCGTACGAAGATCCGTTTCGTACACAGGCCCGGATTTAAGTAAAGGCCACCTAGGCCCGGGCCTAGGGTGACAGGATTTTAGGGGGCGGCATGCTGCCCAGCCACACCCACATTGGTTCAGAAACACTGGGGATACGCAGGAGATACTATAGTTTTTAAATTTCACATGAGCCAATCCCCATTGATCCGGTCCTGATGATGAAAATTTGTGAATAAAGGACAGAGTATGGGGGCGATGAACGGCAGTGGGCCTAGGGGTGCCCGCTATGTAAATCCGGCCCTGTTCGTACAATATTATCGGTGCGTCTATGGCCACCTTTACACTGTTGCTCATGATAAAAAAAACCCTAAGCGTATGTATATTGCTCATCTCTGCATCTCTGTTTGGTTTTACACAATTTCAAGTCCAACTCCCACATCTATTTGCCACAGGCACAAAACGAAACCGTCTAAATGCAAACTAAGTTGAAGATAGCTTGAGATGTTGACCATGCAGTGCGACATAGGTCATGCTTCACCTTCCAAAAACATTTTTCAGTTTCGTGGTTATCAGACTGTTCACCAGAACATGTTTTATTTTTCGTTTTCCCAAAACTGAAACTGCATTGTTTCGTTGATGCCGTCCTCTATCTGACCTCCCATATTCTCCTCGTTGTGATCGGCCACCTTAAGGTGGGCATAGTGGAGATCCGTTCGTTTGGCTACCTTGCAAAACAAGAAGATCTCCGAATGTATAGCCAGCTTAAATGTATCAACTAAATGTATTAATTTATAATAGTACAGAGTCTGTGCCCCCCCCCCCTTCCCAGAGCAGCTTCAGAAAGACACAAGAAGGTGAAAAATTATACTTTACATTTCAATATAGAAATAACGGCCTCCGATAACAGAATGGCACGAAGAAAAGTCTATTCCCGGTAAACTATCAGGGGAAAAAAATGAAATGATAAAGTGTTGGAAGGTGACCAACTCCTTTAAAATCTTGCTTTGTCACACATATGACGAGTGCCTGTTAGTTTCCCTTTAAAGGCCACTATATTTTCATTTCTAACTGCTTTCACTGGTATTTGTCTCTTGGAAATATTTAGAAGCTCACACCAGATTCTATTTAAAGGTGTCATGAACTTCGTGACACCTTTCAATGTTTTCAACTGTGTTAAAAAAAAAAAAAAAAAAAGGAGGAACCAGGGGCAGCTGGGAAATGGACAATATGTCTAGCCCCATGTCAGATTTGAAAATGAAAATGAATTCAGTGCAGAATTCTGCTGGAGCAGCACTATTAACTGATGTGTTTTGAAAAAACATTTTTTTCCCATGACAGTATCCCTTTAATGGAGAACAGAGCACAACTGTGCATATTGTGACAATATAATTTCGGCGCAAGGGAGTCTTATAAATCACCAGCATATTTCAAATGATCCCCAATTATACACTATCTAGAGACTAAAACCGAGTTATCTGAAAATCCTGGGAACTGCCGAGCCCAAATATTAGTTCAGCTTAACTTCCCCCCACACTATATGGGTGTTACCGCAACCCATTCTAATAGTGATAAGGTTCTGCGGGAGGCAGCAATGGCAGACAATCCTATTTGCACTGTAATGGGATCCCCAGAATATATATTTGAGGCCCATTGACTTCTCAAGTCCCTTGTGTCAGTTTCAATGTATTTAAATATAGATTCTAATTAGTTTTCTTTCCTATGTGATATTAATTTATATTTATAAAAGACCCACACTTTCATACAGTCAGTATTACATCCCCTGATTTTAAGTTTCCCTTCATTTTATGTTTTTTTGTGTGGTCCCACCTATATATTATGGATAAAACATTTCCCTGATTTTACATTTACCTAATTTTTTTTTTCTAGTCCCCGGAAAAACATAAAATATGGGTCCTATGGTATATATAACAATATAGTCTGACAATTCAGTTAAAAAAAAGCTTTAACTTCCAATTCATTGACCTTTGTGGGCACAAAAATACCAAGCCAGGGAAGGATAGGGGCTGCACCTTAAAGGGATACAAAACAAATTTGTTAATAGTGCTACTCCAGAAGAATTCTGCACTGAAATCCATTTCTCAAAAGAGCAAACAGATTTTTCTATATTCGGTTTTGAAATCTGACATTGGACTAGACATGTTGTCAATATTCCAACTGCCCCTGGTCACGTGACTTGTGCCAGCACTATAGGAGGGAACTGCTTTCTGGCAGGCTGTTGTTTTTCCTTCTCAATGTAACCGAGTTGGGTTTTTGCTATTGAGTGCTGTTCTTAGATCTATACCAGGCAGCTGTTATCTTGTGTTAGGGAGCTTCTATCTGGTTACCTTCTCATTGTTCTGTTGTTAGGCTGCTGGGGGGGGGGTTGATATCACTCCAACTTGCAGTACAGCAGTAAAGAGTGAATGAAGTTTATCAGAGCACAAGTCACATGACTTGGGCAGCTGGGAAATTGACAATATGTCAGATTTCAAAATGAAATATAAAAAAGAAAAAAAGTTTGCTCTTTTGAAAAATGGATTTTAGTGCAGAAGTCTGCTGGAGCAGCACTATTAAGGGCAAGGCCAGACGGGGAGATTCGGGGGAGATCTGTCACCTGGCGACTTATCGCCGCAACAAATCTCCCCGAATAGCTGGTTAGCGCTGCGCACCAGCTAGGCTTAAAGTCACCTGCGCTTGCCTGCCTCGCCAGGCAATTTTGAGCAACTTTTAAAATCGCGCTGCTGCATGTGAATAAGCGCAGGCAACTTTACGTCTAGCGGGTGCGCGTTGCTAACCAGCTATTCGGGGAGATTCGTTGCGGCGATAAGTCGCCAGGCGACCGATGTCCCTGAAAACTCTCCGTCTGGCCTTACCCTTAATGTAGAATGCCTCCGTAACGCAATAGGACGACTACAGGCCAATCAAATGACTTGCACTAAAGCTCTGGAGGCAGGTGTTGCCAACATTTTACTCGCAGAATCAGTCCCATTGGCGAGGTCAGAATGTTGTGTTGTGCTGGATTGTGCAGGAATCAACAAGTATTCAGCCAAATATTTCCTTGTTCCCCTTTTCTAGCAGACTTCACTTCTCCAGGGTGCTGTGCAAATACATAAACAAAGGGCTATCTGGTAGCCAAGGAGACGAATTGTAGCTATTATTTCATGGCTGACTGGCCTTTTGTTCACTTTAACGACTAGTATAGGGGCACCATATATTTATCTTTTCCAAAGCTCAACTGTGCAATCATCTCCAAGCCTGCTGGCTACACTGCCAAAGAATGACTAAACTACACAAGCCAATGATAACATGAAAGAGCCCTGTATAAACAGGTGTAGAGCATGCATAAACTAGCACATTTGCAGAAGTAATTGATTCATCAGATTCCTCTTCTTTTTCGGCAAAACCAGAGCAACAACTGCTGCACAAACCAATCCAAACACCATGTACAGTGGCAGGTTGCCTGGAACTCTCAGGTACGTTCACTGCATTCCCCCTGAAGACTTGAAAGCACTGCACTCACCTTTCTCTTAATGTCAGCAGAGGTCTTTGAATGGCAAATATGCAGGCTGGGGGGTTATGTTTAGGATGAACAGGTAAAGACTTGGGATATTAATCCAGAGACCTACAAAAGAAGGACACGTTCAGGATCTAGTAACAAAGGAGAAAACATCCATGACATGGCTGGAAATCAACAGAGAATGCATTTTGTTCAGTTTTTCAAAAGTACAGTGGAATTAAATATAAAATAGATCAGTGCTCACAGATGTCACATGACCTTATTATATCTGGTGGTATCTGCAAATCTGTTTCTGTAGTGGGCCTGACCCATTGATTCCAGACCGTCCCATCCATACACTTGTAAGTATAGCCTGATCAAGCTCATTTGACCGATTTATTTAGTAGGGATGCACCGCATCCAGGATTTGGCCGAATCATTGTGCATGTCTGAACCAAATCCAAATGTGTATATGTAAATTAGGTGTGCGAAGGGAAAGTCAAAAACATTTTCCCACCTTTTCCTCTCACCATTTATTTGCATATGTCAATTAGGATTCGGATTGATATTCGGCCAAATCCTTCACAGAGGATTCTGCTGAATCCCAAAAAGTGGATTTGGTGCATCCCTATTATTTAGTAACCAGCACAATAACTTTACCACAAGCCAAACATGTAGATCTCAGGCATACCTGCTCATTTACAACATTTTGTCCTCCTCTTCCGTTGGCATTTGCTGGAAGTCATAGCTGAAACCACTGCTGTTCATTTAACAATAATTATTTATTCCTTCCAGGATGGGACTCGCGTCTCCTTCTAAACCTCTTCACTGGAAGAGGGCCTACGATTAGTGTTTTGATCAATGTAGTTCTTCCTAAAAAAATGTCAAAATCTTCTACATGTCAAGCCTAAATCAAAAAGAACTGGAGAAAAAAAATCTTTAGAATTAAAGCTGCAATGGTCAGGAACATGACTAACCCACAAAATGATTTGGCAACACACAATGGGCTGAAGATTTCCAGGAGAAGCCCCAAGAAGACACAACGCTATAAAGAACTGCAAGTGCTTTAAACATTTAAAAAATATATATCTTTTAGACAATGACTCCCCATGACACTTTTCCATGCGCAATAAAATAGTCAGCAAAGGGATATGTGATGCCTTAAAGGACAAGGAAAGTCTAAAATAGAATAAGGGTAGAAATGCTGTATTTTATATACTAAACATAAACATGAACTTACTGCACCACAAGTCTAATCAAACAAATGATTTATGCTTTTAAAGTTGGCCACAGGGGGCTGTCATCTTGTAACTTTGTTATACATCTTTGCAAGACTAGACTACATACACATGCTCAGTGTGATCTGGGCTTCTTAGGGATTGTAATAAATGATCAAAAAACAAAGCTGCTGGAGTTCTGCATGGCTGGTAAGTAAGGCAGGGGCTCCCCCTGCTGTTCATAAGTATGATTGTTTCCCTGACAGAAGTTAGGGACAGTCTGACAATTCCTATCCACAGCAGTAAATGAAGGGAGAATTTCACTGCATACAGTCAGGTTTCTTATAAAAACTGTAAACATTTTTTAATTAAAGTATATTGGAGACAGATTTCTTTTTCATGACCGAAAGTAAAAATGGGATTTTATTTATTTGCCTTTCCTTGCCCCTTTAAATCAGTGATCCCCAACCAGTAGCTCGTTGCTCTCCAACCCTTGGATGTTGCTCCCAGTGGCCCCAAAGCAGGTGCTTATTTTTAATATGTGATGTAGGTTGACAATCCATATAGCTGCTACCAAATGGCCAATCGCAGCCCTTATTTGGCACCCCTAGAACATTTATTATGCTAGTGTTGCTCCCCAACTCCTTTTACTTCTGAATGTTGCTCACGGGTTCAAAAGGTTGGGGATCCCTGCCTTAAATGCTCCTATATGCTTAATTAGGATACAATGTTCAGTCCACACTTGAGCAGTACAACCAGTATCATTTAACTTGGGAGGGTCCAGTTGCCATGTTTTTTGTTACTGGCCCGGATGGTGTTTTCTTAAATATATTATGGAAAGCAAAGGCAGAAACCACTATCCATAACACTTACATTCCAGAACTATGTTGAATGCCCATGGCTTCCATGGAACATTGGGGCTTTGAACACATGCTTTTTAGGCTCAGGAATGGATTCAGAATTTATTAGAACCTAAAGACCTATTTACTACACAGATTGATATTTTACATTTGAATCCAACATTTCTTTAGATTTGAGACCTCGATCAGGATACTGTAGGACTAAATGACACTGTAGAGATTATGGTTAATGTGCCTCATTCCAGAACATCAAGTTACATTTATAAGAGTGTCTTTAGCAAAGAGTCTATAGTTACATGTACCCAAATATGCTTCTTATAATCCTGTATTGGCATCTCTGCCCGGCTTGACCTAGAAACCCTAGTATAGCAGAATAGAAATCCTTATCTTTCATCTTAATTTTGCAACAAAAGCAACTGCCAAAACCACCGCTTCCTCAATCACCATTTGTTCGATAACATATAAAACACATGGCAACAAAAAGTCTTTATTGTACCATTAATTTAAAACAAACGAGGGGACTCTGGTCAGGTTACCAAATGAGCGGATGTTTGCCTGATTCAGCCACATACATGGTGGACAGAACTGAGTAGATCTAAACATATGGCACAATAATCCAACCACACAGGAAGTCTATTTAGTGAACGTACAATACATAGGGTAATATTCTAGAAAGCAACTTTCCTGTCCCGGGCCTCCAGCGATGAACCCTTCACTTCTCCTTTAACTCCACCACCAGTAACAAAGGTTTCGTCATAATGTTCTCATTTAAAGACACTCACATTTCTGATGCCACCTCCCAAAAGTCCTCCCTGGATAACAATAATTTTTTTCTCTCCAAAGGTTCATATTTTTTTCAACCTTGCGGGTATGTTCTCTCATGGGGAAAGAAAAAATATACCCATGTACAAAAAAAACATGTGCAACACTATGCCACACAACAACAGAAAGAATGCCTTTTCTTTCATTTTATCCCTTTGCCTCAGTGAATCCCATAAAAAAAAAAATCAGTATCTGATTATGGGTGGGGATTGGTTGAGTTAGGCAATGTCAGCCTTGGACTATAAGAATTCTATTGCAGTCCTCAGATACAGATGGATAGATTGCACAGTTGACTTCACACAGACAGTTATGAACTTAAGCTGGCCATAGACGCAAAAGTCTGATCGTCGATTCGTACGATATTCGGATCATGTGTGGAGTGTCCAGACATTTGTCTTGCCATGCCAATCGCTTGTTCAGTAGCTCGGACAGGTTAGAAGATTTTGGTCAGCTGCCGATCTGCATGTCTCTGAAGATATCAGTGGGAGATTGTCAGCAGCTTTGTCGGACATAGACTTTCATAAGATTGCTGTCAGGGCAGAAAATCGGCTGATCTGTTCTTTAACTACTTTATTTGATCTGAATAGTTAGCGGCAGAACAGGAGACGCCGACGTCCGATTATTCGTCCGATATTGTAGGTAGATCTTTGAGTCTATGACCAGCTATACAAATAAAAGCTCTTCCAGTATTTGTCAGCTTCTTCGGCTCCCAATAAAAAAAACAAACAAAAAAACCCCCCCAAACTTTAGGCTCCTGGCAAACCAGATGTTTTCTCCACTTGCAGACCGATGACTTGAATGCCAGCTCCCTGCCAACAGCAGTGTTTGCAGGTTGTAATTTGTAACAGGAATGGGTGGGGAGACAACACTTTCACACATTTTAATAAGGGTTCTCATAAGGATCATAGGGTGGTGATACAATCATGGAAAAAACGATGGCAACTTTGCACTTTTTTCAGTTAGTGAACAAATCTTCAAAATAAGTTTGAAGTTGAGGAAAAAGTAGGTTCTCATAATTCCTCATTCCACAATTAAGAAACTTTGTTATTCCATTCAGAACCTGACAATTTCAGATCTAAGAAAATCTAATTATTGACACCCTCAAATTAATATATGGTAGCATGTCCTTTGGAAAGAATAGCATAACCAGACACTTCCTAGAGACATATATGAGCTTTCTGCATCTGTACTGACAATTCTTTTGTTGCAGCTCTCTCTGATTTAAAGGATGCCTTCTTGTAGATCTTTTCCACAAGTATTCAATGGAATTTAGTTCCAGACTCATTGCTATCCATGTCTTCAACCATTCCTTCTTGTAGATCTTTTCCACAAGTATTCAATGGAATTTAGTTCCAGACTCATTGCTATCCATGTCTTCAACCATTCCTTCTTGTAGATCTTTTCCACAAGTATTCAATGGAATTTAGTTCCAGACTTATTGCTATCCATGTCTTCAACCATTCCTTCTTGTAGATCTTTTCCACAAGTATTCAATGGAATTTAGTTCCAGACTCATTGCTATCCATGTCTTCAACCATTCCTTCTTGTAGATCTTTTCCACAAGTATTGAATGGAATTTAGTTCCAGACTCATTGCTATCCATGTCTTCAACCATTCCTGGGTGCTTTTGGAAGTATGCTTCAGTTCATTGTTGTCCTGGAAGACTAATCATTTTGACAATGGGTTTAATATTGCACCCCTAAATACCTTGATAATCTCCTGATTTCAAGATGTCATGCACCAAGCAAATCAGCCAGTGAACCTCCTCCGTGTTTGACTGTAGGGGTGGTGTTCTATTGTTTAAACCTTTAGACGAAGTCTCATTGCTTCACAGGATATTCTCCCACAAAGCTCTTGGCTTGTTCGTGTTATTCCAGTTAAGTGTTTTCATTTTTCTCATCACCCGCAGCATCATCGTTTTTAAAACCATGGAATCTCCTTTCATAGTTGGGAAGAAAGAGAGTTGAAACTGTTGCACTTTTTTCAAGGTTTTCTTTCAAAATCTGAAAATGTGCGCTTATTTATTAAAAACCAAAACGCTTGAAAAAAATTGTGTAAAATCATTAAAACGCAACTTGAACACAGTGAAATCACATTTAACCCATCATTTTCAACCCTAGAAGAAGTCTCGACTTTGAAATGAACTCAAGTTTTTGGTGCAAATTTGTACAATCCATTTTTTTGGGGCTAAATAAATCACAGGCATTTGCGATTCTGCAGGAAAATTGTGGTAAAAACTTAAATTTGAATGCGAATAGATATTCCCTTTAGTATTTGCTATACGAGTTGCATCTCTTTAAGGTCCACCCTATCTTTATTTTAACATACCGGCAAAAAAGTAGTTGTTGGACAACCTTTTTCCTAATCTATTGACTGCACAGAGATGGAGGAAAGAAATTGTTTATAATGCGATTATTCCAAAAACAAATTCCCTTTTTATCACACAGATTGCTTTGGGCAGACCTCACAGAGTACATATTGTAGTAGGGTAACGCCTACAGTACAACCACTGATAAACCTCTCAAGGGACCTCACAAGAACTGCATATACAGTTATGGGACCAGTTATCCAGGTTGCTCAGGACCAGGGGTTTTGTGGATAACAGATCTCTCCGTAATTTGGATCTTCATACAATAAATTACTAGAAAATTATATAAACATTAATTAAAGCCAATAGGTTGCTTTTGCCTCCCAATTATATCTTAGCTGGGATCAAGTACAAGGTCCTGTTTTATTATTACAGAGAAAAATTGAATCATCTTTAAATATTTCAATTATTTGATTAAAATGCAGACTATGGAAGACAGCTTTCCTGTAATTCAAAGTTTTAAATAACAGATCCTATACCTGTAGTATTTATTAAAGCATGGCTGTATTTTTCAATTATTTTTCATTAAAAGAGGGCCTGCCCATCACGTCTACAAAACATTGGTATTTCTGCAAATTTGAATGTTGCAGCCAAGGCAGGAGATACGACACCCCACGTAGAAGTGCAAATATACAAACAACGGAATAATTTCCACAGAAAATGCTGGAAGAACTTAAACTAAAATGGTTTTCGGACAGGATACGCTTTGCTTGAAATGACATGACACAAAAGCCAAACAGTATGCACTTTCCTGGTTAACAAGTGCACCCAGGTAAAATAATCAGTGTGGGAAACTGCAGGGAAGCAATTACTCAAGAATTCACTTTCAGGCCTTCACCTTTTTGAAAATAACGAAGAAATAAAAACAGATTTTTGATGCATTCTAAGACCCAAAAAAAGACTCATTTATCATTAGTTATCGACTATTATGTATAAGATAATGAATGGCTATTGTTCCAAGGCATACGGAATCACTAGATATGTGACGACGCGCGTGTAGTGATGGGCGAAACGGCCGCGTTTCGCTTCGCCGAAAAATTTGCGAATTTCCAGAGAAATTCGTGAATTGTTCGCCGATTCGCGAAACGAGACACGCGTCGTGTCGTTTCCGACGCGTCGCGTCATTTTCGGCACGTGTCGCGTCGTTTTCGGCGAGTCGCGTCAAAAACGACGCGCGACTCGTTTTTGCGCGGCGAATTTTTTTTGCCAAATTTTTTTGGCAGTTTTGCGAATTTATTCGCCAGCGGCGAATCGCGCGAATTCGCCCCTGGCGAATAAATTCGCCCATCACTACGCGCGTGTCCAACTTATGCATTGTGCCCATTATTCACACGTCTTCGTTTTGCATGTTAGTAAGACATAACGGCAGCATGGCTGTGAATTAAGGAACAATATACTTTGTATCAGTTGACACGAAGGAGTTGGTACTTCATTGACCTTGGAGAAAAAGTATCGACAAAAGAAACAGAAAATTGCTTTCAATGTTACGCAGTCACTCAAACACAGTCCGAGAAAACCCAATAAAAACCGAGAGCTTCTTAAGAAGGAAAGTATTTAGGTAAATGCTTTGGAATGTTCTCAGAACCCGGTAACCTACAGCCCATACACCATATTTATGGCAAAATAACCCATTGCCTTTTATTATGTTTATGGCTCAGAACAGTTTACCTTTAAAGGCCCAGAGAGTTTTGGAGTAATCATTCCATATTCAGTTTCAGGGTGAGGAAACTTTATTTAAAGAACTTCAAAATGTCTTTTTTTTTCTAATATTCAGGCAAAAAAAAAACAAAAACAAAAAGAGAATTTAACTTTATATTCTCAATACATTTGGGTGATCAGAGAGACCTCCGATATGATGGCAAAAGATCAGAATCCACCGATCCTGCTGAACTCTGGCCTCTCGAGAGACAAGAGAAACTGAGGAGAAGGTAAAGTCAAAGGATTATCCAACATCAGTTTTATAACGGAACAATCCTTGGGATATGTGCAAAAGTAAAAAACAAAGAGATTTGAAATCCCTGAGCAGCATATTAGTAAACATTGACCAAAGCAGCTTTGAACTAACAGCCCCTCTGTAGTTTTATGTAAAAGTTACCAGATAATCTAAAAACATCCAGAACACTTTTGAGAAACTGTCTAGAAGCACTGCCATAAAGCAGCCCTCCTTTTCTATAAGTGACTGATTTTTCAGTTGATCTGGTAGCAATACTGTACTGGATCTTCTTGATTGAAAAACTTGCTATGGAGCTGGTTCTATTATCATTTCTATCATTGATCACCATTGAATTCGGGAAAGGAAATCACATGCAATCCAATCAATTCAGAATGCAGGCGATTGCCGGGAGAGGCAGCCTATCCTTGCATCAATGGCTTCCTAGAATATATAAGGAGAAATAGAATAGTTTAGAGACACAGGTTAACCCAACAGTGCACAAGTATTCAGACCCTTGACCTATTGTCTCATTACCTAAATCCTACACTCAAATGCCTCCCCTGTGAATTTATTGGAATGTGTTTAAAACTTTCCAAAATAAAAGATGCTGTTTGCAGAAGGATTCATCCCCCGCGTTTTATTTGAGATTTGCAGCCATAACTGCATTACATCTTTTGGGGCAAGTATGTAGCACCTATGCACACTGTTCAGCAGTATTTGTAGCCCATTCTTCTAGGCAAGTTTCCTCTAGGTTTGGGCATCTCAGTTTTGTGCCACGGATACTCTGTTACGTTCACATCGTGGGCCTTTGTAAGACATTTGGCTTTTTGTTCTCACTACTGGAACCAGCAATCTTCAGCCTTCACCATTAATAACAGCTGGCACAAAAAGAGGCCATTCTTAAGAAATACATTTTTGAATAAGCAAAAAAAAAAAAAATAGGTTTGACTGTCAGATAAAACCCAAGACTTTTCGGCTACAGCAGTAAAGCGGTGGTTGCATCAGCCAGTTAGTCTGATTTGGAAGGGACTGGGCATCTTGTTGGAATAGTATGAATGCTGCAAAATACAGAGTAAATAATGTAAATGAACATGCTGGGGTGAAGGCTGTGCTTTCAGTAGAAGAATGATATGAAATTGAAAATTATCAACAAGCATCTGAATGTTCTACAAGAGCCCAGCCAAAGGCCGTATCTCAGTATCTGTGGCACCAACTGAAACCCGAGGCACACAAGAGTCATTCTTATCTAACCTCATCAACTTGGAGCAAATCTGTCCGGAAAAACTGGACAAAATCTCACCAATAACATGCAACTCATGTGCCTACTTATCCCTAGAATAGAGCTCTATGTTACACTACAGCATAAGCAAACTGCATACTCCTTAAAATTCTTCTTAAAATTTTTCACCATAAAAGAACAGAACAAAAAAAACATGCATTTTAGTGCTTTGAAGGAAAAAATATAGCCGAAAACAATAGAGTGTTACAGGTTATTTTCCATACGTAATGACTGATGGGCAAAATGAGCAGCACATTATGTCACACTGCCCAACATCTAAAGGACTTTGTGTGCTCCCTGCTGAACTTATGGGACTGGTAAATTGTGATTATTTTAAAATGGCAATAATTTTGAGTTATATAAAGAAAAAAAAAATCCTAAAATGATATAATATAAAGAGGACTAAAAGTAATCAGTAGGCTCCATTAAAACCATGTAACTGTCAGTATTTTGCTTTCGTGCCTCTTGCTGGATGCCTTCTGTAAGGACCATTGCTGGTAGACTGCCAGGGACTAGAGCCTTGGGGTATACCGGGATATCTTGATGGTGGTTGGTAGCCATGGGGATTTCTTGATGGTGGTTGGTAGCCATGGGGATTACTTGATGGTGGTTGGTAGCCATGGGGATTA
>CM044435.1:116743733-116798559 GCA_024363595.1 Xenopus borealis | reverse complement strand
GGGGATTACTTGATGGTGGTTGGTAGCCATGGGGATTACTTGATGGTGGTTGGTAGCCATTGGGATTTCTTGATGGTGGTTGGTAGCCATAATGGCATGGATGGGGGTTCCATTGTTTAAACTGCTGCGAATCAGCTTCTCTACAAGGAAAAGAAAACATTGAAGAACAGATTATGTGTATGGGTGTGTAAAACGTTTGCATTTCACACAGATATAATCGGCAGTGGTCTGAATGGAAAGACATCACCGACAAACCCATCTGCCTGTTTTTCTTGTTGACTGCAGCTGTGCTACAAAATCCAAGGGTTAGATGTAGTATTGCACCTGTAGATGTAAGAGCTCTGGGCATCATAGTGCTTTTGAAATACCTGAAAATAAATCTGACATGAAGTCTAGTAAGGCAAGAGTATTATGTGAAGGGCTCTTATTCAGGCTTCAGGAAAGTATCCTGAGAAAAAGCCTGAAAATAAATGTTTAATACAATAGCCACGGGGAGGGTTTCGGGCAGAACACTTTTCCTAGTTCCTAAAGTAAGTACTTGAAGTCAGAGTATTTGGAGTGTAAAAGCCCGGCACTGGCTGCATATAAGCTAGGCATTCTTTTAGTTTATGGACCAAAAAAAAAAAAAAAATAATGAAATAAGCCTTTTGTGCACTGATGATCGACAACTGCACAGACCCTCAATGAGTGATCTTAGCGATCAGCCTGCAAAGTAAATGCATCTGTACAACCTGGCCTGTACAAACACTACTATCCAAGTAACCCAGATGATCAGCCAATCAGTCAGATATCCAGTGCCTTAGGCCCAAGGATAAGTCATGGTTAGTCTGGGGACAGAAAGCACAGAAATTGACAAGTAAATAGGTTTTATAGTCTCCCTGTGCTGTTGTGGGAGTCCTCAGGATGCCTCCCGCAGTCTATATACACATAAGAGCAGAGACGCACTCCTTCTGGCAAATAGTATCCACGAACTTCCTTCCCGCAGGCTAGAATCTAAAAATCGCCAGCGGAATATGCCACTCTGATCGCTTTGTTTTCCAAAGTCGCCTGATGATGCTTCAAGAGGAAACTTCGGGCAACTCTGGAAACTGAATCACTCCGAGTGCCATCCCACCAGTGATTTAGATTCTAGCCGGCGGGAAGCAAGTTTGGGGAGATTAGTCGCCCGAAGAAGGGGGGGGGGGATTGGTCACCAGCGACTAATCTCACCGAATCGCCACGTGTCTCTGCCCTAAGCACCTGCTTTCATTGAAGGAAACCAACCAATTTGCCCCTGATAATGTGAATGATAGTGTGAAAGGGACAGGAAATTTGATTTAAAGATCCAGGGACTGATGGGAATGCCGTACAATCTCTCTAAGACTAAGTGCATATGTTGGAGCTATAGAAAATATATTTATTTGGCTGATATTCAATTAGCAGTCCTTAGCCGATGTGGCAAGTGACATTAGAGTGGTGTTTTCCAGTTAGCCCTATGGAGTCATTACAAGCCATTCTCCAACCCCCCCCCCAGTGTTGTTCCTAAATTCTCAGCAGCCTCCAATTTACAGCAGGAAGCGGCTCACTAATAATCGGTTATTATCCTGTAAAACAACTAGAAAGAGTCGGACACTCCAGACATGGTCGTGTATCCAGACAGACATTTACACAGACACCCTTAGGAAGCCAGACTCTTTATAATCTTTTAAGATACAAAAAAAAACTGTTGTTTAAGGGCTCTTAAACCAGGTGGTCGTAAATATCAGTGATTCACAATCCAGCAGGAATAGCCCCCCCCCCCAATTCCATCTAATTTCTTTATAAAAGGAGTTGTTTTCGTGCAGGCAGATATCTGGAGCAGACACCATGGCTACGTCTATGAGATCCATGCATTTGGCCACCTCTCCCCAATATGTCCACCTTGAGGTGGTCAATATCGGGCTGATCTGTCCGTGGCCCCTAGGCCCTACGATCGGATTATAATTAAAAGGTACATGGTTGGTCGGATTGCGGGACCACATCAACCAATAGATGCAATCGTAGAAGCCCGTTGGAGGGCCCCATACACGGTCCAATAAGTGGACGGGTTTTTCCCAACCTGCCCGCAACCCCTCCACCCGCGCCTGCCCAAGCCCAACTTCCGCGTTCATTTTAAAGACCTGCACTGACCTGCCCCGCTGATGTCACAAAAGGGGCGGAGCTAGCATCTATAAAAGTTCAAGCCGGAAGTCTGCATTCTACGGGTATGTGGATCCGCCCGTGTCCTGGAACGAGGGTGCGCTGTTGGCTCAAACCCACGGGTATATGGACGGGCCCGCACATCACTACTGCCTGTGTATGGGGACCTTTACTTCCTGCTCAATACCCCTCATTACATGCTCTACACCCTAGTGTTGTGCAAGAGAGTAGAGCTTGCCAAGTCTGATACAAATCGCCTTACTCAGCTCTAGGTCTGGGTTGGGAGTCAAATTTGGCCAAGGCATCTCAAGTACACAGAGGCCCATACAGCCCCCACCAGCTCAATAAACATTGACTGTCTATGGCATCTTACAGCAGCCCCTCTGGCATTTGCCAGAATCCACAGACTGACAGCCCAGGCTACACAGCTTGTGGCTTGCACATGCAGATGGGAGTCATTATAAAGGGGAAGGGAATTCTGAAGGAGCCCTTCACTGCTTAAAAGACATAACAATAACAAATGAAAGTGTTTTAAAGTAATTTAAATATCATGTACGGTTGTCCTGCACTGGTAAAACTGCTGTTTTCTTCAGAAATACTACTATAGTTT
This sequence comes from Xenopus borealis, assembly GCA_024363595.1. Classification (NCBI taxonomy): domain Eukaryota; kingdom Metazoa; phylum Chordata; class Amphibia; order Anura; family Pipidae; genus Xenopus; species Xenopus borealis. The sequence continues at coordinate 116,795,792 of CM044435.1, read as the reverse complement.
ATATAAAGCTGCTGTGTAGCAACGGTGGAAATAAAAAAAAAAAAAAGATTATCGGGCACATTTTAAATAGTGGATAATCGATAACACCATTATGTTCTACAGAGCTTATCTGCCATCTGCTGTGAGTCTTTTCTCCTTTGAATTGCTGAACCTATTGCTACACAGTAGCTAATTTATATAAACAATAGTAGTGTTTCTGAAGCAAACAGCTGTTTTACCAATGCAGGGCAAGACTACATTATATTTTATTACTTAACATTTTTTTTGTTACTGTTCCTTTAAATGTTCATTTCAACGAGGCTGGCAGCTATAAAAGATTTCTGTGCCGTGAATCACAAGTGCAGGGGTGCCCAAACTTTGTTACACTCAGATCTACTCTCAATGCCTGGCCCCATCAGGAGATCTACCTTGACAACACGCAGCGAAAGGTTTTGACTACGCCCATTGGCAGGTTATAAAAGTTTGAACACACTCCCTTCCCCTCCGTGCTTGCTGCTCTTAGCTATCCCTGCTCTCAGCGCTCCCTCCCTTCCTTGTCCTGCTCTCAGCCCTCTCTCGGTGCAGTCTGTCCTCCCTTCTCCTCCGTGCCTGCAGCCCTCCCTCCTGTGTCCTTCCCCTCGGTGCCTGAAGCCTTCTGCTCCATGCTAGCAGCTTTCCCTTCCATGTCCTTGCCCTCCATGCCTGCCCTTCCTTCGTACTGCTCGTCTCCCCGCCTTCTCTCCGTGCTGCGCTTGTCTCCAGTCTTGTCTCTTTCCTTCGAGCTGTTCTGGTCTCAAGGCATAATTCACACCACGGCCCACTGAGGTTGGGTCTTTAGTTGTCCTTTTTCACATCTAAAAGATCCAAGGCTATGCCCTGAAGATACACATATAGGGTTGCCACCTTTTCCTGTGTCTGAACCCAGACAGGGGGGCGGGCCCATGACGTCGGTGGACGGGCCCGTGACATCACGGGTCGGAGCTATGAGGACACGATCACTGATTGCCCGATCGCTGCGTCAATCAAGCTAATCCTGCCCGGTTTTCCTTATTTGGAAAACCGGGCAGGAAGTATTGACCCGGGCAGCCCTTCAAAATACCGGGATGTCCAGGTCAAAACCGGACAGGTGACAACCCTATACACATATATACTCACATGTGTGACAATAACACCAGTGCAGGCCCGGACTGGCCATTTGTGGGTTAGGGCAAATGCCAGATGGGCTGCTATAAGGTCCCATAGAAAGTCAGTGTTTAGTGGGCTGGTGGGGGCTGTTTGGGCCTCTATGTCGGCTGATGGGCCTCTTGTGTACCTGAAATGCCAGGGCCTATTTTAATTCTCAGTCCAGTCCTGCACCAGTGCCTGGGAGAATGAGCTCCACTGGTGCATATTCTTTGAACAGATCTATGGAATATTGTTTCTGTATAAATAGGGCATAGTGATGAAATATTGAATCTGTACAATGGCAGGGGCTAACAGGGACTGCTGAAATGCACATGTGAGAGCTTCCATATTGTTTATAACCAGTGTCGGACTGGCCCACAGAGATACCAGGAAAACTCCCGGTGGGCCCAGGTGTCGGTGGGCCTCTTGCGTCTAACAATTTGGCCTGTTTCCTGTTCATTCCCTATTTCTTTATGTGGAAAAAGAGGCTTAATAATGGAAGGATACAGTAAAGTAAATAGATCTAAAAGAATAGGAGAATAAAGAGGTTAAGTGAGAAGGAATAATAGTTTGGAAAGGTGGGCCCCTGGTCTAAGGTTTTCTGGTGGGCCCCTGGCATCCCAGTCCGACACTGTTTATAACAGAATTGTACTGGCTATACATTGCAGTGCAACACTTCAGCTGCAACTTCTCTAGCACTGTGGCCTTGCTGTACAGAATGTCCAAAATTTCAGAACGGAACAACCAGCTTTTAGTACTTAATACGCCTTCAAGTAAAAATGATTAAATTTGCAATACTATCAAAAGTGTATTATAAAGTATTCCACAGCGCTGTACAAAACATGTTTCTCAAAGCACTCAACCCATTTTATACATCTGAGATATTTTATGCATACAGCTACTAAAAAATGCCTTACCCTTTAAACAAACCAGGGATTATTCGTCCATATATTGCAATATATTTAAGCTGGCCAACTACGTCAAAGTCATCCAATATCTGGCCAGTCCCACTAATAAATAAATATATAAATAAATAATAAAGTACCCCCTGTTGCAAAATATGAGGATATTAGAAGTCCCCTCGGAGTTCCATGATATAGATACATGACAAGAGGTAGAGAGGACCTTGCCCACAAGAGCTTACACAAGATAGATCATACATGTCTGTTAACGGACATGTAAACCCCCTCAACAAAAATTTTAAAGTTCAACAGTAAGGTGGCAGCATCCCCATCACTCAGAAATCCTTCTCCTCCTCTATCCCATTATGCCCTCTCCCTCAGGAATTTCCTTTGGCTGTTGACTTATGTACATGCTCAATTCTTCTCAGCTCAGATTACTTAACACACCCTTCATTATAACAACCAAAGAAGAGATAGCATTACTGGTTACCATAGAAACTCTGCTCTAGCTGTCTGATCCTTTGTTTCTCCTAACCATCTCTCCTGAGCTCAGCTTAAGGTGGCCATACACGGCCGATAAAAGCTGCTGACAGACTGTGTCGGCAGCTTATCGGCCCGTGTGGGGGGCCAGATGTCGATCGGGTAGGATTAAAAATCCCGTTGGATCGTGGCCGCATCTGTTCGTTGATGCGGTACCGCAATCCGATCACCCGTATCTGTGCCATTCTGATACGATCGTTGGGCCCTAGGGCCCACGATCAGATCAGCCCGATACTGCCCACCTCATGGTGGGCATATCGTGGAGAGATGCGCTCGTTTGGCGACATCACCAAACGAGCGGATCTCTACGTGTATGGCCACCTTTACAGTGCTTAACCTCAGCAGGACATACCAAAGTATACTGTGCCTGTGTAGACCTGATTTCTGCATGAACTCATTGCATGTCCTGTTTGCAGATGTCAAGGTTACGGATGATGCGTCAGAGGGAAAATGGCCGCCGGGTGAAATCGGTTATTTGTTTTAGGAAAATGTGAAGTCGCTGGGAAATGGTGGGGGTATATTCAGTAAGAAATGTGTGTGGCTTGGGTGGGGAAGATATGTCCAATTTATATATTTGGTAGGAAAATGTAGGCTTTACATGTCCTTTAAACAGTAGAATTCATTAATACAGACAATAAAAAATTAATTAAACTAATAACAGGCCAGCTGTATCTTGGTGTAAACCTATAGTATGGCTGCTGGTTGTATTTTTCTTCACAAGTTCAAACTTGGGAAACATTTTATACCAGTTTTTGGACAGCACTATGGCTATTAATAACTAAAGAGATATAAAGAGAACTGAGAGTACTGGAAGCTCATGAAATAGAGTTTATGGTAGAGCTGCTGTAACAGAGGCCTCAGATAGTAGCCCCGTGCATAACATGCAGATAAACCCTCCCATTTCCCACCTGCCTTTCGGGGCCCTTCAGGGGACACAGCAAGAACTCCAAGCATGGAGAGGCAGTACTTCTCTTACATAATGCTGCTCTCTACTGGTAATTCTACTGGTAATTCTACTGGTAATTCTACTGGTGATTCTACTGGTAATTCTACTGGTAATTCAGCCCTATGCCCTACTGACAAATTAAGCCTTTAAAATGACTTACTTTCTAAGCACACATGCCAAGTGAAGTAAGATAAGCTCTAAACATATGTATAGAGGAAACTCCCCGGCCCCATTGCTTCCTGCCTTATCTGCTCATTGTTCATCACAGCTTAGAGACAGCACGTGAGAAGTGGGGCAAACAAAATACTTCTCTCGGGGCTGCTGAAAATCAGCACAATATAGAGGGCAGTAACAAGGGAGGAACGTTGCTGAAGAATGGCATTTCACATAGAAATAAGCTCAAAGCTAAGTGCAGGGAATGAAGGAAAAAGGTAAACTTTTTTTGGGGCTAAAAGCAGCAAAACAAAAAAGAGAAAGCCAGGCCACTGAAAAGGGGTTATTCACCTTTAAATTAACTTTTAGTATGATAGTGAGTGATAATGGGAGACAATTTGCAATTGGTCTTTATTATTTGGGGTTTTTGAATTATTTAGCTTTTTATTCCGCAGCTCTCCAGTTTGCAATTTCTGCAATCTGGCTGTTAGGGTCCACATTACCCTAGCAACCCTGCACTGATTTGAACAAGAGACTGGAATATGACTAGCAGAGGGCCTGAATATAAAGATCAGTAATAAAAAGTAGCAATAACAATAAGTTTGCAGCCGTACAAAGCATTAGTTGTTTTTAGATGTATCAGTGACCCTCATTTGAAAGCTCAGGAGAAGGCAAATAATTCAAGAACTAGAACAAAAAAAGATGAAGTTTAATAGAAAAGTTGCTTAGAATTAGCCATTCTATCACACACTAAAAGTTAACTTAAAGGAGAATTCAACCCAGTATTTATATTGCCCTTCCACCCTATCCTATATAGACCCTCCTCCCTGGTACCCTTGGCAAATGCCCCTAACTTTCTACTTACCCCTCCTTGCAGGCCCTGTCCAGCGGAGTTCACAGCAGCCATCTTCTTTCCTTTGGTCTTTATACTGTAGTGAGAGGCAATTTTTTTTTCAGGAAATTTTTGTGACTCTACAGGATGAAGACCGAAGGAGACAAGATGGCTGCTGTGAACTCCGCTGGACAGGGCCTGCAAGGAGGGGTAAGTAGAAAATTAGGGGCATTTGCCAGGGTACCAGGTAGGCCGGAGGGAAGAGGGTCGATTTAGTGGGGGGGGGGGGGGGGGGGGGGATATAAATTATGGGGTTGCATTCTCCTTTAATGGTGAACCAGATCCAGTGTCTCTTGGTGCCTATAAAATTGTGTGGGTATGATGACCTGGTAACAGCTGAAGGAATGGCCACTAAAACAGGCTAAAGGTTATACACTATTAGATATGCTTGTTTGGAGAGGTCGCCAAACAAGAGGTTCTTTCTAAGATATGCCCACCTGGCAAAGGTGAACAATATCAGGCTTTAATCCGCTTGTTGGCCATTGGGCCAAACAATCACATAACAAGGTTGGAAAATTCAAACCAACATCTGGTCAAATATCAATAAGGGCAGATAATGAACCTTTAGTTTAATCTGCCCATTGCCGGTCACATTAAGACTTAGCCCCACACAGCTTGCATGGAACTCTGTATGCAGAGCTAAGGGACAAGAAGAGGGAGGCAGGACCTATTATGTTCTCCATCTCATAGGGTAAAATACATAATGTCAGAACTATATTTCAGCTTAGAGATGCTCTAGTAGTCACTTGTATGAGTGCTCTGCAGGAGTTACTGTATCACTATGTCCATTGAGCTAGAGCTGCCTCTCCCTGACCTTGCAGATGCAGCCAAGTACCATTTCCATACTTGCTGCCATGATTCTGCCAATGTGCAGACCTTTGTGGCTAATTCGTAGAAACTTTTCAACTGGAAAACTAGTTTTTTAAAGGATTTTCTGCCTTGTTCTGACTCTTTCTAGCTTTTAAATGAGGGTCGCTGACCCCATCTAAAAATAAATGCTATGTAAGGCTACACATGTATTGTTATTGCTACGTTTTATTACTCATCTTTCTATTCAGGCCCTCTCCTGTTCATATTCCAGACTTTTATTCAACTCAATGCAGGGTTCCTAGGGTTAATTTGGACCCCAGCAACCAGACTGCTGAAATTGCAAACTGGAGAGCTGCTGGATAATTGGAGTGTAAATGTGCAAGAAACTTTGCAGAACCAAAAGCACTAACATATACAAAACTGGCAAGGACCTTTACAGTTCAGCTTCTCCCAGCACATTACCTGGGATACATGTCTATGGATGGATCATTGTACATGGGCCATGGCATGTCGTGCCTGGGTGGGCGTGAATGTTTGGGCCTGGGTTCTGGTATCGTAGGCGTGTCCACGGAATTTCCAAACCTAAGAATACAGAGGGAGGTTAAAGGGACACTTTAATGACATATAACACATTTTTATTACAATGCCATTTTAATGCACGTCTTCCTTTGTGAGCCCGAAGGGGCCCTTGTGATGCTGGATTGCCCAGGGCAAAAGCTTCTTCTGTCCTACACTAAAGCAGCCCTGTATTGTTTTACCCCCCAGTTGCTCTAGTGCAGTGCTGTCCAACTGGTAAACCAGCCCGCAACCCCCACTTCTGTGCCCCCCCCCCACACAAAGCTTTGCCTGCTGTGACCATTTACCTTGTGTGTGCTTTAAAAAGATATCACTAGAGATTAAATGGCCCCTGCATTGTTTACACCTCAAATTCAGGCTAAACTACTGCATTGTTCACACACGTGTCACCACTATTGTTCTCACCTTTAAAGGAACAGTTAAGTGTAAAAATAAAAACTGGATAGATAGGCTGTGCAAAATGTTTCCAATATAGTTAGTCAGGCAAAAATGTAATGTATAAAGGCTGGAGTGACTGGATGTCTAATATAATAGCCAGAATCCAACTTCCTGCTTTTCAGCTCTTTAACTTTGAGTAAGTCAGTGACTTGAGGGGGGCCACATGGGGCATAACTGTTCAGTGAGTTTGCAATTGATCCTCAGCATTCAGCTCAGATTCAAAAGCAACAATTATGGTCTGTGTGGCCCTCCCGCAAGTCACTGATTGGTTACTGCCCGATCACCAGGGTAACCAGTCAGTGGAAAACAAGAGAGCTGAAAAGTTGGATTCTGGCTATTATGTTACACATCCAGTCACTCCAGCCTTTATACATTACATTTTTGCCTAACTATATTAGTAACTTTTTTTTATTTTGCACTGCCTATTTACCCAGTTTTTATTTTTATACTGAACTGTTGCTTTAAAGCCCTGTACTGTTCGCAACTGAGACCCAGACAAACTGCCCACATTGTTCACATCTCATACAAATTGGAGGTGCACCAGCATTTTGTCACTGTATGTAGCACAGTATGAACTGTTCATCATAGCGTTCAGATAGGTTTCCCTGTCTCCTGCTGTATTCTGCCTGCCCTGTGTTCCGTGTGTATACCATACTCTGCCTGCCATGTGCTCCCTGTGTGGGCCATACTCTGCCTGTCCTGTGCTTCATGTGTGTGCCATACTGTGTCTGCCCTATGCTTCTGTGTGTGGGCCATACTCTGCCTGCCCTATACTCCGTGTGTACAATTGCTTTTTATCACCGCACTCCCACAATTTACTCACACTGCATATCGTGGTGCTGGAAGTCCGCAAGCCTGGCAAGGTCCCTCATTAACAGCAAGGTTAGAAGAATCGGGTCCGCACACACAAATTTTCTTGCAGTTGGGGGGCTTCCCCTTTTATTTTTCACCAAAATTCACCACAAGCTCAAAGTTTCGGGGGGGAACAATCCACCCTTCATCAGGATGATGAAGGTTGATCCTGATGAAGGGTGGATTGTTCCCCCCGAAACGTTGAGCTTGTGGTGAATTTTGGTGAAAAATAAAAGGGGAAGCCCCCCAACTGCAAGAAAATTTGTGTGTGCGGACCCGATTCTTCTAACCTTGCTATACTCCGTGTGTGCCATACTTTGCCTGCCCTATACTCCCGGTGAGTGACATACTCTGACTGCCCTACGTTCCCTGTGGAACTTGAGCCTGGTAGGGGTTTGTTCTGGGGGTTTAGCATCTGGAAATTGTTGTTAGAGCCCCCCAATGTATTTAATCACGTGTTGGGGGGTGATGTGTTTTTCACAGGGGAGGAGGAGGCAAATGGAGGTCCAGGCATGTTTTAATGACAAAAATTTCACATATGCGTGATATCCTTACAGTGAACACCAACCATTTGGTTTTTTGGTGTGCTACTAAAATTAAAGTAACAGTAACACCAAAAAATGTAAGTGCTTTAAAGGAATGACATTTTAATGCACGATTGCCCTGCACTGCTAATAGAGGTGCGTTTGCTTTAAAAACACAACTACATTTTATATAAACAAGTATTAAAGCACAGGATACACAGTAGATAACACAAGTTCTGAAGAATCCCATTGTATACTACAGAGATTATCTGTTCTCTGCTGTGTATCCTGTGCCTTTTCACCTTTGAATGGCTGCCCCCATGGCTACACAGCGGCTTGTTTATATAAACTATTTTAGAGTTTCTGAAGCAAACACACCAGTTTTACCCGTGGAGCACGACAATACATAACATTTTCATTACTTTAAAAGGCAAATTTTTTTGGTGTTACTGTTCCTTTGGAACATAGTCTTAAAAGTTCTTGTGGTAACATGGGTGCGGTTTAAAAGGGGGAGTGGTTAACATTGGCTTCCATTATCGGTCTTCCACCAAGTAAGCCAGAAAAATTCCGTCCCTCGGCACCACAGAAGTTGGATGGCATTGCTCTAGAGCATGGATAATGCATATCGTGCACACAAATCTTGTCCCGAACAGTAGTTTGTATTACAGAGGGAAAGTACCTAGAAAACTGTGTCTGCACTGGTCGATGAGGTGGGGGTAGAGATGGAGGCACTGAAGGATTATTTACATTTGGCATTTTCTGCTGGTATTTCGGTAGAGGCAACAGTGATTTATCGGTTTCAGCGTTTCTGAAACAAGAGAAGAAAATAGTGAGAGCAACACTTACACATGATTGTCCCTTCTATTCACAGTAATCTGATTCCAAGTCAAGTTTAGTAAAAAAAACAGCAACAATTTAGGCAAAGAGAATGCAGAACTCTATAAACTTTTATTATTCAGAACTGCAATTTTTTTTTTTTAAAGCTGAACCCCAATCCCTAGCAGCAGCAGTAGTAGTGCAAGGCTTACAGTCTATATCATCAGCCACTGTGGGACAGTGGGAGCTCAGGAGAAGGCTACATAAAGCAGGTTCTACTCAAGTGGTCACTCAACTATGACTGCGCACAGTACCTACCCATAACACCTATATGTATATACACAAGGGTTGAAACAATAAACGGTTGCATTCAAGATTAATTGCTAAACAAAGAAGCTTAAAAACCACACGTAGATGCAGGGCCATAACACAGGGAATGGCGATTGTCTCATTGCCTGAGGTTCTATGCCTACCTTCTCATTTCTCCACACATCAGGTCATCCAAATAATTTTTGCGTTCTATGCAGTGTCCGCGGCTCTGATTGAACTCTATAAAACACAAGGAAATGATATACAGGGACAGCCATATTTTCATTTTATATGCAGTGAATCCACTGCCAGGAGATAAAGAGATTCTAAATACACATTATAGCAAGGAAAGCAGAGTAGTATTGTGTAACTGCACTACTACAAACATGCACCAACGTTTGCCCAGCAGTCCTTCATTCCTTACTCCACATAAAGATGGCTATGTTACAATGACTGACAAATACGACTTACTTTCTATGGCATCTGAGGGCACCATGCCAAGCACGTCAATCAGGTACCTAGAACATAAGAAGCAGTGTAACCAATTGGACTTCCAGCAGTTCAGTGCTTTACTGCCAATGAGAGCTCTGTCTTTTGGGATGGTTCAGATAGTTATCACTGGACTCACCTGCACACTAAGTAGCCAGTCCGGTTTAAGCCATGGGTACAGTGAACACCAATTAATTTATCTGGAAGAAATGAAAAATGAGAAGTTGACATTAATCCTTTTATTTCCCAGGGGGAGACTGGTAACCGCCGACTACAATGCTTTCTAGCTAAAGGGTAAATGCATTATTGGGAGCCGTGGTGCCATTTCAAGTCATCACTCCTTCCTACACGGGATATGCTCTGCCTATGACAGGCACTGACAGGCGGGCTGAACTATGGTAGACAATTAAAAAGAATGTGTTGCTCATGCTGTGTGTTTGGCAATAGGTGGTCAAAATATACCACAAATCCAGATATATGAATAACAATGCCTTTAAACGCCTTGGGAGTTTTAAAATATGTGCAAAAAGTGTCATTAAAGGAACAGTAACCACCAAAAAATTGAAGCATTTTAAAGTAATTCAAATGTAATGTACCATCTCCCTGCATTGGTGTGTTTGCTTCAGAAAGACTACTATAGTTTATATAAAAAAAAAAGCTTGGGGCAAGCATTTAAGGCTCAAGTTACATAGCAGATAACCGATGCATGATGTAGACTACCACTGTATTCTATTACAGTGTTTATCGGTTATCTGTTAAGTAACCGGAGCCTTGTCATCTTTTTCAGCTTAAATGGCTGCCCCCATGGCTACGCAGCAGCTTGTTTATATAAACTACAGTAGTATCTCTAAAGCGAATACATACTTTTATCAAAGCAGGACAACAATACATTATATTTTAATTACCTTAAAATGCTTTTATTTTTTGGTGTTACTGGTCCTTTAATAATATCCCATTGTTCAACTATGTAGTAGTGAAACTTACCATTGTTTGAATTTTCCTTTAGGAACTGATTCACAATGCATTTGAACTGAAAGATGGTGTCATCACTCGGCACTTCATGCCCAGCTGTGAATATCTTTGCATAACACAGCGATTCTGGTAACTCCTGCAAATAAAAAAAGAAACACCTTCCTATATAATATACACGGTACAAAAGCCCAGTTAGCCTGTGGATAGCGGCTGCACTGTGAAATAATGCCTTCCTTTTAAAAGAGACATTTAGTGTAAAGAATAATGTACCAGTGTGTTATGCTCATTTAGATATAGAAGGATTATGCCTAAAATAGGATTTATTGACTATATCTGCAAAAACCCTAATCTCTCCCTTCTCTTCTACTTCCTGCTCCCTAAATTCCCAGGCTGTGAAGGAAAGCCGGCGGCACTCAGCTCACTGCACTGTAGGACAGGAACCAATCAGCAGCTAGCAGGACCTAATAGGGAACTGAAGCCTTTGCTTGTATGACTGCAGGGCTGTGATTGGCTGTCCCCTCTCCTACTGTGCTTCTGCCAGGGACCGTTGGGACAAGCCCACCCCTCATTTGAAACAGGGACTAGTGAACATCTATAGGGAGCTCTAATAAAGGGGCTATAAAGTTATAAATTTTTAGCACCATGTAGAAGCAGCATCATGTATTACTCACAATTGCCTACACAATTAGGGGTTTTCCCCATGTATCCTATAAGCCTCCTTTAAAGTGGCAGCTAGAGAGGCCATACACACAATGGGAAATTATTCAGCCTCAATTCAGGACTTTAAGTTACCAACAGTATCAATGGCTTTTACTCAGTGTCTGTACATTATCAACGGCTGCCGAGACATGATCGCTTGGTCATATTCAGGGCCTACAAGCAGAATAACGTCTATATAGATTAATGGTGTGCAAACAGAATACAGCAGGCCTGGCTACAGCCTCTGTGCCTGACAAGTGGGGTACAGTATATGAGGCGTTTGTGGATACTGAACAGACACAAAGATTTGCCGCTATTTCACCATTGCTTCCCCTTATTCCCTTGTCACAAGTTTCCGGTTATACTTTCTAAACTATGGAAATATACATTGTTTTCCTGGCTGAGGGTTAAGAATTTCACGGCTATGAATATGTTACCTCTGGAGAGTAGTATCGAGTGGTGCATGTTAAATCAATTATCAGCCCCAGCTCTTCTTTCTGGCCTTGGACATCCCTGATGAGGTCGGCTGATGAGAATCTCTGCCATGGCTCAATCCGGCTATTGAAAATCTGAAATGGAATGGGATCATCACTGCATGGGCGTGGAATGGGCACTCCCCCAAGTTTTATCCATCCTACACACTTTATATTTTCACACTGCCCAATTGCCTCTCTGCCAGCCAGGCTGTTAGAGAAAGGATGCCCAGCCCAGTAAAAAGGAACATGCAGCTGGTCAATGAATGGGAGGACCCACAGATAAATCCCTCCCTTCTCTCTTGTATTTGTGATCACCTATCAGTCAACTATCTCTGAAAGGTGGCCTCTAGAATTCTCCAATGGACAAACAAAGCCAACAGAACCATCTAAATATCAGATAACTCTCCTCCCTTGTATATGCACTGTGTCCTGGGGATCTAACAGGTGACCCCTGCAATGAGCATCAGACAGTTCTACTACGGACTTGATCATTTAAAACAAGAGTAACATAAAAAAATTTAAAGTGGTTTAGAGTAATGGAATAATTATGTACTGTTTAACTGCGCTGGTAATATTGCTGTGTTTGCTTCATAAATGCTACTATAGTTTATATAAATAAGCTGCTGTATAGCCATGGGGCAGCCATTCAAATCTGAAAAGGCTCAGGATACACAGCAGATAAGCTCTGTAGCGTACAATGGGATTCTTCAGTACTTTTCTGTATCTACTATGTATCCTGTGTTTGACGGGCTGCCCTTATTGCTACACAGCAGCTTGTTTATATGAACTATAGTAGGGTTTCTGAAGCAAACACGTCAGATTTACCAGTGCAGGGCAACAATACATGATATTTTCATTACTTTAAAAAACTTTCATTTTTTGGCGTTACTTTAAAGGAATTGTTCAGTATGAAAGGAAAACTGGGTAAATAGATAGGCTGTGCAAAATAAAATGTTTTCAATATAGTTAGTTAGGCAAAAATGTAATGTATAAAGGCTGGAGTGACTGTAAGTCTAACATAACAGAACAGAACACAACTTCTTGCTTTTCAGCTCTCTTTTGTTTACACTGACTGGTTACCCTGGTTACCAGGCAGTAACCAATCAGTGAATTGAGGGAGGGCCACATGGGTCATAACTGTTGCTTTTGAATCTGAGCTGAATGCAGAGGATCAATTGCAAACTCACTGAACAGTTAAGTTCGCTGACTAACTCAGATTTTAGAGAGCTGAAAAGCAGGATGTTGTGTTGTATTCTGTCACTCCAGCCTTTATACATTACATTTTTGGCTAACTAACTATATTAGAGACATTTTGTATTTTGCACAGCCTATCTATTTACCCAGTTTTTATTTTTACCCTGAACTGTTCCTTTAAATAGTGGATAACTGTTAACACCATTATGTTGTACAGAGCTTTTCTGTTGTGTAACCGCCGGAGCCTTTTATCTTTTGAAAGGCTGCCCCCATTGCTACGTTTACATACCCTGGCAGAATTTATGATTTCTTAAAAGACATGGAAAGTGAAACTAAAGAAGTAGCTAGAAATGTTGTACATTATGTTTTTGGCTTCTGTACCAGCACAAGACACTCACAGCCCTTTAGCAGTAAAGATCTGTGTCTCCAAAGAAGCCCCAGTAGCTCCCCATCTTCTTTTCTGCTGATTCACTGATTCACATGCTCTGTGCTGCTGTCACTTACTGAGCTTAGGGACCCACTCACAATATACAGTACACATAGAATAGAAATATAGTCACAATATAAGGCGGATTAGTCATTAATAGAGTTAATTACTACATGGCAGCACAGAAACCAGTGCAATTAGCATTATATTTTAATAATAATCCCTGTAGCATCATCTTATATTACAGGCCAGTCTCATTTTCTGTTTGATGATTTGTAACAACCCCTAAGCTTAGCTGCTCAGAGCCCACTTTCCAAGATGGTGACCCCCTGTGACAAGTTTGAAGTCCTGGATCATTGCTGCTATTGACAAGCTGAAACTTTAGGCGGGTGCAATAAGTTCAGTATATATATGGTTAGTGGTTGGCTGAACCCATTTATTGTCAAACAACTGTGTTTACTCTTTTTAAATCATAATCACTACACAAACTACCCAAATGACCCTGATCATCAGTTTACATACCCCAGTTCTTAATACAGTGTATTGTCCCCTTTAAAGAGGACCTGTCACCTTGAGACATGAGTAAAATATTTCTTTTCCATCCTTAGTTAAACCCTTTAGTCAGCTGTTTTTGTCTATATCTGAAACGGATTAGAAAATATCCTACATGTAAAAAGGGCTTCATAGGTGCTGCCATGTTTAAACACCCCTTTGTTTTCCGTGTGTGGGCTGTGCCAAACTGCCAAATCTCATTCATGCTTAGTCAGAGTTTACTCTATGATAGACAAGCTCTGTATAACTCATGTCACACCAGGACTTGATATTCTATGGGAATTATTTGAAACACCTTCTATTCAGATTGTGTGGGCTACTCCAGCCACTAACAACTGCACAAACTGGTGATATCATGAGAGGAGTCTGCAGTACTGATTCTACCCATGATGCTTTGCTCTCCTGACTTTCTGGAAAGTCAGGGCTTCAGTTAGTGTCTCATGGACATTTGAAAAGTAGTTATAAATTGAGAATTAGTGAGATTTGAGCATAATAAATAGGGGTATGTGGTTTGTTTTAAAAGTTTTATTTCCTTCCTAGTGTTAACTCAATCATGACAGGTTTCCTTTAACATCAATGACAGCTTGAAGTCTTTTGTGGTAGTTGTGGATGAGGCTCTTTATCTTCTCAGATGGTAAAGCTGCCCATTCTTTCTGGCAAAAAGCCTCAAATTCCTGTAAATTCTTGGGCTGTCTTGCATGAACTGCACGTTTGAGGTCTCCCCAGAGTGGCTCAATGATATTGAGGTCAGGAGACTGAGATGTCCACTCCAGAACCTTCACTTTATTTTGCTGTAGCTAATGACAGGTCAACTTGGTCTTGTGTTTTGGACCATTGTCATGTTGGAAAGTCCAAGTACGTCCCTTGCGGAGCTTCCGGGCTGATGAGTCCAATATTATTTTTATTTTAACTGAAGTTATTTGTGGGTTTTCCTTGCATCCCAAACAATTTTTTCTGGCAGTTGTGGCTGAAACTTTAGTTGGTCTACCTGACCATGGTTTGGTTCCAACAGAACCCTAATTTTCCACTTCTCAATTACAGTTTGAACACTGCTGATTGGCATTCTCAATTCCTTTGATATTTTCTTATATCCCTTTCCTGTTTTATAGCGTTCAACTACCTTTTCCCGCAGATCCTTTGACAATTATTTTGCTTTCCCCATGACTTAGAATCCAAAAAACATCAGTGCAGCACTGGATGAAAGATACAAGGGTCTGTCAGGAGTCCAGAAATTCATTGACCTTTTATACACACCCACTAATTACAAGCAAACAGATCACAGGTGAAGATGGTTCCCTTTAATAGCCATTCTACCTTTTTGTGTCAAGTTGTGTGCATGTTATCAGGCCAAATCACCAGGGTATGTAAACTTTTGATCAGGGACATTTGGGGAGTTTGTGTAGTGATTATGATTTAAAGAGAGTAAACACAGTTGTTTGACAATAAATGGCTTCAGCCAACCACTAACCATGAATGAAAGAAAAGTTTTTGTGATATTATTCATATTCTCTGAAAAATGGTAAAGAAATAATAAATTCCGCCAGGGTATGTAAACTTATGAGCACAACTGTATTTAAAGAATTGTAATGTTTCTGAAGCAAACAGCAGTTTTACTAGTGCAGGGCAACACTGCATTATATTTTTATTACTTTAAACCACTTTCATTATTTTGTTGTTACTCTTCCTTTCAGAAATCACATTTAACTATCTGTTGTCCAAAAACTCCCCAGTCAGAGTGTTGAAGCAGAAGGCTCTCAGTGCAGCTCTCCTAAACCTGCTCAGCACTGGCTCTCGTCCTTAACTGAAGCTTCAAGCCTGACTTGTTGCTATGGGCCCCTATGTTGCTATGAGGGGACTAAGCCAAGCTTTCCCAATGGCGGCCATGTTAGCCATGTCTGACACACCCATTAGCTAAACTCCCAGCAGTTGGCACCACTAAGCCAGTTTATTTGCAAAGAAGTCAGTAAATTCTCAGCAATTGAACTCCACAAATAAAAACCTACTTTTTTTAAAGGGACTTTAAAAGCAATAAAACGTGTGCCTGGGATGCGTTTTCCCAGCGGAGTGTAGTCTGTCCATCTGTAAAGGAAGAAGAGAGAGATGTTGTGATGTAACATGATGTAAATAACTACACGCCAGCAACAAGTACAATCAGGAATGAAGTGGGGTTACTCTTACACTAGTCAATGCTCAGCAGCCAGTTAGTGACAGATTACAGATGTCCCATTAATCACGAACGAATGTTCCTACGTTACAGTCTATGGGGCTCATTTATCAACACTGGGCAAATTTGCCCACGGGCAGTTACCTATAGCAACCAATCAGTGATTAGCTTTTTAAATCCAGCTGCAAGCAGAACAATGAAAGCAGCAATTTGATTGGTTGCCATGGGTTACTGCCCACAGGCTAATTTGCCCAGTGTTGATAAATGACCCCCTATGTCTATAGTCAGTGGCACATGAGTGGGAGAAATAACATTCATTCGCTAGGTCTTCCCTGGGCTGTGGATCCATTTAGGGTTTGCCTCTCTTGTTTAGCCTCACACTCCTGAGGCGCCAAATTGTTACAAATGAAATCACACAATACTGATCACAGTCACGCTGAAATAAATGGTAAAGTTTGTGTACGGGGGGGGTGGGTGTAGCAGGGCCGCCCCTGGGCCCCGCCCACCCTGGCACCCAAGTCCCACCCCTGATCCCACCCACTCCACATCAAAATTAAAAGACCACACAGACATCAGTGCTAAAAAAGTAAACCCCCCCCCCCACATATTGATGGTCAGGGCTCCCTTATAAGTTAAAAAAAAAAACCATTGGCGCCAGGTCCCCCCATAAAAGGTTTTTTTTTTTTTTTTTAAAAAAAGGCATTGGTGCCAGGGCCCCACTTACAAGTTAAAAAAAATTGGGGCCCCATGAAATATATATATATTTTTTAAATTGGTGGCAAGGGTCTATAGAGTATTAAAATAAAACATTGGTGGTCAGGGGATTTAAAAAAAAAAAAAAACAAACAAACCAAAAAAAAACCCCACATTGGTGTCAGTAGAATTGAAGTCGTGGCTTCAGGACTTCAGCTCCTTTCGTGACATCGGATATTTTCGCCGCTTGAGGACTTCGTGTCTGCGCCTTCGTGACTTCGGGTCTTTCCACCGCTTCAGGACTTCGACACTTACGCACCAGCATAGTAAGGAGCACAACGGCTTCACAGGTGCTCGTAATGGGGGGGCCCCCCTTCAGCCCCGGGACACTTGCCCCCCGTCCCCCCCTGATGGCGGCCCTGGGCGGGGACACTGGAAGCTCTGTGTTTGCCCCACACTGGGGCTCAGTTATAAATACTTGCCAAATTTGCAGCTGGGCAGTAACGTACGACAACCACTCAAATGTTTGCTTTCACTGTACAACCAGCAGCAGCCTGTAAAAAGCCAGTCACTGATTGGTTGCTATGGGTAACTGCCCAGGTGCACATTTGGCCAGTGTTTATAAATGAGCGCCAGAGTGTTTCTAGAAAAAGCACAATGGGTGCTCAAAGTCGGGTGACCTGGTGTCCATTTATGTCATTCCCCAGACAGGAACTCGCAGGACTGCAGCATGTGGGTGGGGGCAGCCCCTAATAAGTCTCCAGTCAGAGCCCTGCCCAGGCGGCTACTCCCAGGGTTGCCAGGTTAGTGGTTTTTCAGCCAAATTGGGCTACTAATTTAAAGCCCACGCAGGTTTTGAAAGTACAAACTGGCCAAGGTACGGATTTGGGCTACTTTTTGGGCCTTTGGCTACTTTGTACTTTGGAAATGTCTTGGGTAATGTATGTATGTGCAATGCAGGCCCAGACTGGCAATATGTGGGTTCTGGCAAATGCCAGAGGGGCTGCTGCAAAATTCAATAGAAAGTCACTATTTAGTGGGCTGGTGGAGGCTGTTTGGACCTTATTGTACTTGGAATGCCACAGCCTATTTAGGCTCTCAGTCCAGACCTGGCCCAATGCAAGTTGGGTAGTGTAGTTTTTGTTCAACAATATGCCAACTGCCAAGTTTAATGTAAGACTACAATCCCCAGCATGCAATGGGCCTGACTTGTGTCGACTGGTCTTACCAAATTTTGGGCTCCGGTTCTCGCATTTTGGGTAAGGCCAGACAGGAAGATTCGGGTAGATTTGTCACCTGGCGACTAATCACCTCTTCTTTGGGGTGACTAATCTCCCCGAACCGCTTCCCCCTGCCTTCCAGCTAATTAATGAATAATCACCTGTGCCTATTCGCACGCAGCTCTGCATTTTCCGAAGTTGCCTCCTTGGGCAATTTCGAGTAATTTCGGGAAAGTGCAGCGCCGCGTGTGGCTAGGCGCAGGCGATTATTCATTAAGCAGCTGGAAGGCAGGGGGAAGTGGTTTGGGGAGATTCGTCGCCGTCTTGGACTTACCCTTTGACTTTCCTCAATTTCAGGGCAAAAATCTGTTGGCAACCTAAATGTCTAGAGGTTGACCTGTTTTACCAATATTTATTGAAAATGTATATGAATTAGGGCCTCATAGTAGGGCCCCTATCAGGTCCGGACTAAAAATTTAAATAGTCCCTGGCATTTCAGGTACACAGAGGCCCCATCAGCCCACTAAATAGTGACTTTCTATGGCACCTTATAGCAGCCCCTTTGGCATTTGCCAGAACCCACAGATTGCCAGTCCGGGCCCCTATACTTCCTGGGCCCCCTCTGTAGTTACGACCCTGGTATCTCATTTTGCTTCATGTGAAAATGTGAATCAGTAAAAACTCATTTAATGAGCAGACCTTTCTCAGCACACATATTGTCCTACTTCTGAAGTGCCTCTTGGCTAGTTTTGTAGTGGACTTTTGAGAATTAAACCTGGCTACTCCCAGCCCCATCAGCCACTGCTACAGCACCAACTCCCATCAACTCGACGCCTCTTCCCTCCCCACTGACAGCATTATTGCATAGCTCCCAACATTTTGGAAGTAAAAAGAGGGACAAAAAATGATTTGGCGCATGTAGCGTGGCAACATTTTTGTTGCCACCCCTTAATTACCATGTTCATTTTACAAAATGCGTCAGGTTGTTTTAGTTAGGTGTTGCTTATATAGTTGATCTAGTTACTAAACTTTATTGTATGGGTCAAGGGACTCATTACACTAATATAAGCCATTTATAATCTTTATGTTTTCACAATTTTATGATGCCTGTGTGTTGTAAACAGCATGATGCATGGAGTTAAATAGTTTAATCTCACTCAACTTGCACTGTGAAAAGTAACCCTTTGTTTTTGGAAAACCCAATAAAAATGTTAAAAACTCAAAATGTGTCAGGTTATGAAAGTCTGAAAATATTTCTCCTTATGTAAACTATTACAATTAATTATTTTCTTTTCTCAAAATTGTTACAAAAGTATCTTATTTGCACCTGTTCTGGGCTCTCAAAAGCCAATTAAGTCAGAAACTTTGTTTCTTTTTCTGGCTGTTCAGTGCAGAGAAAAGAGGGACTTTTCAGTACAAATGAGGGACTGCAGGTTGAGCTGTCAAACGAAGGTCTGTCCCTCTGAAAAAGGGACAGTTGTGAGGTATGTAGTGTTATTAATCAGTGTCCCTCTCATATACAAGCCCCCACATTCATATAATCGGTACAGTACCCGCCCATTAACCCACAGTATCTTCTCCCCGTTACACGAACACACCACACTCTCACACGATTCACAGCAATTCCCTCGCGACGGCCCAGAGGTAAGACATTGCTCACCTGTCCGGCAGATGGTTGTTGGGTTTCCCCATATTACCCGAAAGGCAGCGAAACGGAACCAGGACTGGGGGCCGGACTAGGGACAACAACACGCTCCACAGCAAACACAAGCACTTCAGCGCGCCGCCATCATTGTGAATACCGGGTTACGTCACCAGCAGCGTGTGACTACGTCCTCTGCCGCCATCTTTGATTGGGTAATTTTATTACTAACCACTAACATCTTGCCCACATCGTTCCCATATACACAGGATCGCCGGTAAGATCTGCGGCAGTGGGTGGAGTTCTGATTAGTCACTCGCACTTTCCGGCATTCTGACTGAGACTGCGCGCTGCAGTTGCTATTTGACATGTTGCAGCTGAGCTGAGGGCGCTTACGTCAACGTAGCCATGAGAATTACCATGAAATATAGAATTACCATGAAAATTACATGGATTAGTCAGTGCATACATAGCTCAGCTTTAGTATAGGACCATAAGTATCATGGAAAGCGCACCTCCCAATTGTCCCTTTTTTTGGAGGGAAATTCCATCTTTTCTCTGCACTGAACAGCCAGAAAAAGAAACAAAGCTTCTAACTTAATTGGCTTTTGGCAGAGAGCCCAGAATAGCTCACAGGTGCAAATAAGATACTTTTGTAACACTGTTGAGCTCAGAAAATAAGTCATTGTAAC
Source organism: Xenopus borealis (assembly GCA_024363595.1). Lineage (NCBI taxonomy): Eukaryota > Metazoa > Chordata > Amphibia > Anura > Pipidae > Xenopus > Xenopus borealis. The sequence continues at coordinate 116,775,671 of CM044435.1, read as the reverse complement.
AGGAGAAATATTTTCAAACTTTTATAACCTGCCAAATTTAGTAAAATGAACATGGTAATTAGGAGGGGTGGCCACAAAATAGGCATGGTCAAAAAAATTAGCCGCGAAAAAAAAAATCTGTCCCTCTTTTTACTTCCAAAATGTTGAGAGGTATGGAAAAGGTTTGAGGAAAAAATGAAGAAGCCTCTTGGGAAGCAGGATGATGTTTAGATTGTAAGCTCTTTTGGCAGGGCCCTCTTCATCTTTTCAGTTTTGTGTGTTCTTTGCATAAACCCATTTATTGTACAGCATGGCAGCATATGTTGGCGATCTTGGGGTGGAATTAACTTCAGGACACTATAGGACTGTCAAACTCCCTATAAAGAACATAACCCAAGCATTATGGGAATTTCCTATTTGTATCTTTACTAATTAATGAAACGGCCAAGCCTCTGCCTTGAGAAATATCAGGGAAAAGGCTGCCCTATGTCCCTCAAAGTGGTTGTTCACCTTCCAAACACTTTTTTCAGTCCAGTTGTTTTCAGATTGTTCCCCAGAAATAAAGACTTTTTTCAATCACTTTCCGTTATTTATTTTTTTACTGTTTTCCCCCAAAATCTAAGTTTAAAGTTGAATGTTGGTGTCTCAGTTGTTTCAGTCTGGCAGCTCAGTAATTCAGGTGCAGACTCTAAACTGATACAATTTTGCAACATTTAATTGATACATTTCACAGCAGCATGTCTGGAGTATTAGCAACTATTGTATCAATTCGAACAGCTGCCTCTAATGAAACCCAGAGATTCTGCTCAGCAGGGACAAAGACAAGAAATGTATCCATTAAATGTATCAGTTTAGAACCTTCCAGAGCTGCTTTAGAAGGTGAAAAATGACACTTTACACTTCATTATTAGAAAAACAGTCAACAATAGAAAGTGATTGAAACAATTTATTTCTTTTCTGGTGATCTATTTGAAAACAACAAGTTGTTTGAAGGTGAACATCCCCTTTAAAGGGATTCTGTCGTGATTTTTACGATGTATTTGTATTTCTAAATTACACTGTTTACACTGCAATTAATTCACTCTACAATATAAAATGTCATCACTGAACCAGCAAGTGTTTTTTTTTTTTGTTGTAATATTGGTGTGTAGGCCCTCCGACGGGCTTCCCTGATCAATATCTGGCTGAAAGTCGGCCAGATCTCGATCGGGCAGATTAGAAGACTTAGTCGGATTGCGGCCGCATTTCTGCGTGTATGGGGTCCCACGATCCGACTGCCCGTATCGCCTCCATTCTGATCAGATCGTTGGGCCCTAGGGCCCACGATCGGATCAGCCTGATATCGCCCACTTCAATGTGGACATACCAGGGAGAGATCCGCTCGTTTGGCGATATCGCCAAATGAGCAGATCTCCCTGTCTATGGCCACCTTTAGATCTACCAGGCAGCTGTTATCTTGTGTTAGGGAGCTGTTATCTGGTTACATTCCCGTTGTTCTGTTGTTAGGCTGCTGGGTGGGGGAAAGGGAGGGGGTGATATCACTCCAACTTGCAGTACAGCAGTAAAGAGCGATTAAAGTTTATCAGAGCACAAGGCACATGACTTGGGGCAGCTGGGAAATTGACAATATGTCTAGCCCCATGTCAGACTTCAAAATGAAATATAAAAAAATCTGTTTGCTCTTTTGAGAAATTGATTTCAGTGCAGAATTCTTCTGGAACAGCACTATTAACACTAATAAAAATGTTTTTCCCATGACTGACCCACAGATTGCCAGTCCGGGCCTGCTTGCCGGCGACCCTCTCCAGAGGGTCTCTACAATTCCTCATCAAGTGGAAAGGATTTGGTCCCAAAGAATGCTCTTGGAAGAAACACTCCAATGTTCATGCTCCCCATCTAGGGTTGCCACCCAGCCGGTATTTTACCGGCCTAGCCGGTAAAACACCAGCCAAGGCCGGGGCCGGTATTACAAATTTACCGGCCATGTAGCTGCCGGTAAATTTGAAATACCCCTTAAAAATGGCCCTTGCCTTGCCTAAATCTAATAAAAACTTACCTTTCTCGCGTCTTCAGCCGATCCTTCGCGTGGCTCCGCCCCCTTTGACGTCACGTCACGCCCATTTTGACGTCACGTCACACACCCTTTTGGCCCCGCCCCCCGCTATAAAAATTTTAAAAAGGTGGCAACCCTGTCCCCATCTTGTGAGGGAATTCTACGCTGTTTCCCCAAAAACCCAGACTTGGTGGTCTAGTGACTCCCGTGGGGACGGTGGTACTGTCAGGAACTCCTTCTCTTGCCAGTGCTGCTCCCAAGATGGTGGTGCCCATGGCCACCATGTGGGTCGCTGCGTTGGTGCCATGACATCAGTGCGCCGCAACAGATGCACACTATGACTGCGTCAATCTTGGTGCCAAAACATGTTTAAAAGGCTGCCCAGGACGCCATTTTGCCGCCCAAGTATAGGTCTCAGTTTCTAGTGGTTCCTGGGTATTATTATTACTGTCTAAATCTGATATTGACTCCTGCCTGTTCCCTGTTATTTAACCTTCGCTGCCTGCCTATCTGAACTATTACCTGGACCTTGGCAACTCGCTTGATCATTCTTTTTGTACCATGTATTGGACTCTCTGAAGGGCTTCCTCCTAGATCCTGACTACCTCCCCAATGGGAGCCACAGGTCCCCTGACAGATAGCTATAGTACAAGTTGATCCAGGGACTGGTCCGATTGCCATTTTGGAGTCAGGAAGGATTTTTTTCCCCCTCTATTGCAAATTGGAGAGGCTTCAGATGGGGTTTTAGGTGCAGACTCTAAACTGATACAAATTTGCAACATTTAATTGATACATTTCACAGCAGCATCTCTGGAGTATTAGCAACTATTGTATCAATTCTAACAGCTGCCTGTAATGAAACTCTGAGATTCTGCTCAGCAGGGACAAAGACAAGAAATATATCCATTAAATGTATCAGTTTAGAACCTTCCAGAGCTGTTTTAGAAGGTCCCCTGACAGATAACTATAGTACAAGTTGATCCAGGGACTGGTCCGATTGCCATTTTGGAGTCAGGAAGGAATTTTTTCCCCCTCTGAGGCAAATTGGAGAGGCTTCAGATGGAGGTTTCTGCCTTCCTCTGGATCAGTTAGGCAGTTAAAATAATAAAAAAAAAACTTAAAAGGCTGAACTTGATGGATGTGTGTCTTGTTTCAACCTAACTTACGATGTTACTATGTAAGAAGTTTGCTCTTTGGGTTTTTCTTCAGAACAAAAAAGCAATCAAGGGAACTCAACTTGTTTTCCAATTGTATTCTACCTGATCACGATCCTCAAGGGACCATAAATATGCCCCTAAGTCTCTGCCTGTACAATTAACCTGAAATTGGGAGACTGTAGAATGATTTGTAAATTTAAAAGCAGAGTTTAATAAACAACTGGAGTGCAGACAAATTCTTTTTGATCTTGCTACTCAAACATTTTTAACAAGGTTTGAAAGGAATTATTAAAAAAGAACAAGTATAGTTGTTAGCCTTGTGTATCAGATCATCCTATAGGGAATGTGACCTGCAAAAGGTGTGAGTGTATAGAGGGTTCTGGAGTGATAATAGGGCAGGAGGAAGGAGATGTGATTGGTGCGTCTGTTTGCTTATCGCTAGGCTGGTTACTTATTATTCCAGCCCTGCTTACCAGACAGCATCCAGATAGATGGACTGGAAACATTCAATAACCAAAATATGATAAAGAGTCGTCATTATAAAAGGCACCCTCACACTTGCTGCATTGGTATCTAAAAGAGAACAGAAGAGAGTATTAGTATAAAGCAGACATGGTTCAACAAGACTTTCTATTTTTTTTTGCCGTGCCACGTTACATTCATAAATACCGTACAATCGCAGAATTCCTCCTTTCGGCGTGAATTCGACAGGTGAATGTCTGGTGATTGGTCCACTGTCCACGCTTCCCCCATATCCGATGCGGGTGCAATTAGGGGGGCCCCACTGTGAGTAACAATGGCAGTTCTTCCTATTGTTGCAAACCTTGGCAAAGAAAACATCACGTCACGTTTATCCAGGACAAGCACTGAAGCTGTGATGCAGCCAAGTATCTGACGCATTTCATGCATCTCGTGGAGCACTTAGCAACAGAGGCTAGGAATAAGTGCTTGTGGGGAAGCATGAAATGTTTCAAGATTGAGTGGAACTTACATTCCCTATTGAAAATGATTGATGAATGTGAAATGAGCACTACTGGTGTGCCAGCCCTTTTACTGTTCTTAAAGGGGTGCTCCACCTTTAAGTTAACGTTTAGTATGTTATAAAATGGCCCATTCTAAGCAACTTTTGAATTGGTCTTCGTTATTTATTTTTTAGAGTTTTTCAGTGATTTGCCTTTTTTCCCTCTGACTCTTTCAAGCTTTCAAATGGGGGTCACTGACCCCATCTAAAAAAAACAAATGCTCTGTAAGGCTACACATTTATTGTTATTGCCGCTTTTTATTATTGATCTTTCTATTTAGGGCCTCTCCTATTCATATTCCAGGCTCTCATTTAAGTCAATGCATGGTTGCTAGGGTTATTTGTACTCTAGCAACCAGATTGCTAAAATTGGAGAGCAGATGAATACAAAGATAAGTTGAAAACCACAAATAGTAAAAAAGGAAAAATAACTGCAAATTGTCTCAGAATATCACTCTCTACATCAGAGATCAGCAACCTTTACTATCAAAAGAGCCATTTTGCCCCCTCTTCCACTAAAGAAGAAAACAATACACAGCTTGTAAACTTTTAAAAGTTTGGGGTATGCTACTGCAAGGGTTTCACCTCCAAGCTGTAAGAGCTGCTCTGGGGCTCTCTACATGCTTTAGCTGTGCTTCATATTGAGAAACAATGGAATGCAGTCTCTACGGGCCAGGCAGGTGCACACTGAATTGCAAAGCAGCGCTGAAGGGAGGAAACGTTGCGTTGGCGTGACATGTAGCAGCGCTATAGCCCCGGAGTGAGGGGGTGCTAGACAATCCTTTGTCCTTTGAGAGAGAGGGAGAGTGATAGGCTCAGGAGTCACTAGGAATTGCAGCTATTCCTTGTTGGACACTGACCATACTAGGCACGGAATGGCACCAAGCATGCTGCTCCTGTTGGCAAAGCATTGATGCCTTCTCTTCTGGCACATGCTCCCCAGGCTCTTCTTTATGCCGGTAATAAGGAACCATGATTTCTCTCGACTGAAAACATGGAAATGCTCAAGACAGGAATGAGCTTACTTCGCCTATACCACTCCTATGGGTTACTGGACGGAGCAAGTAAGCAATCTCCGCTTTCAACGGTGCAAGGTAGTAATGGGAGAGATTTAACTAACACTTTAATGGGGTCCAACAAGGGTTGTATTTATATATAGGCACCCAAGGGCCTGTGCATAGGGCGGCAGGATTGTGGGGGCGGCCCTTGGGTGCCTTAACTCGTGTTGCACGGGGGGGGAGTTGTAGAGGGGTAGAGTCAGCACTGAAGTGATGTCAGCGAGCCGTGCACTTGACGTCACTTCCACTACGGGGCAAGCTTGGTGAGCAACACAGGGGGAAGTGTTTAGGTCCGATGACTAGGGCAGCATCGGACCTAAATACAACCCTGGGTCTAACCTCTTACCTCACTGCCTGCCAGCCTCTACCTGATTTCCTGCTTTCCCTCACATCAGGGCTGGAGTTGACACCGAAAACATAAGAAATGGAGTGGGATCAGTGACATCCTCAAATCTGCCAGGGCTCTTAAACTGGCCAGAGACACAAAGATCTGAATGTATGAATCATCGTACGATTGGACATCCCCATCTCCCGAACCTGCCACTAACCTTCACATTAAATAAAGTAGTGAAAGAACAGATCAGACGATGTTCTGTCCCTACAGTAATCGTACCAAAGTTAATGTCTGACAAATGCTGGTAACCCACTGTAGATAGTCAGATCAGCAATACATGCAGCAATATAATCAGCAGCCGACCGATATCTTTTAACCTGTCTGATCAACTGAACGTCCGATCAACATGGCAAGACAAATGTAGGACACTCCACACACATGATCCAAAAATCGTACGAATCCTAAATTCGTATGATAGGATAGTTGCATCTATGGCCAACTTTAAAGGGATTCTATCTTTAGTACCAGGGAAGTACAGGGATGAGCTAGGATTATATTCCTCTTGCCTGTCACTCCTGGGACGTCTCTATATAGCCCTAACCGTTGGCTTATGGCAGTTGCACACTGAAGAAGTCGCAAGCAGATGCCAGACCTGTATAGACGACGTGATAGGCAAAGCCGCAAGACGGAGCAGCAGCAAGCAGGGTGAAGAGCCGCATGAAGCTACGGTGCTGTGGGTTGCAGACCCTTGCTCTACATCTGCATCATACTAAAAGTTTACTCAAAGGTGAACAACCCCTTTAACATGGAATATCTACTCCCTATACCTCAGCTGATCCATATCCAGTCATGTTACGCTATTATGAAGCATTATACAGCATCAGATACTTTATAATACTGTTAAAAATAAACACATGCATCAATCACGGATGGGGAACACTGGTCCATTGTATGGGAAAGCACAGCCAAAGGGTCAGAATTGTACAAATATCAATAGGAATATATGAAAGGGAGTGCCAATGGCTGACAGAATACAATAAAGTAGACAGTAAAATACAAACAAGCCCCGCTCATAAGACTATGGAATTGAGAAAAAGAAGATTATGTGTGTGTATAGATAATTACATTTCATGCAGGGAAGGAAATGAGAATAAGAGTCTGTTTCTCAGTGTATAGAGGGTGAGGTCATGGAAAAAGAAAAGAGAGCAGGGTAATATAATATGCTAGCACACAATGCCATATGCAAAGAAAAGGCTGACGTAGACCTGATGCCAGACCATAGAACCCCGGGAGATCTAGAGGGGCATGGAACTTGAGTAAGCTTTATGGACACACACTGCACTTACATTTCATTCTCAACAGATATTTTTTCAGTTACATGCTACCCAGACCTACAAACTGTTATTATGTGGGAACCCCCCATTCCCCAGCCTTTTCCATACAAACTGTGTTAGGAATCATATTATGGTGTGAGGCCCCAGCGGAAGATACTATCACATACCCCAAACAAAACAGTCCAAAATCAGATTATTACAATATCCCTTCTACTCAAGAAAGTATATAACTTTATTGTAACACTACTATAACTCTTACAGCCTTTTATTCTGAAGGACAGGGATTATGCATATGAATGATTTATTCTGAAGGACAGGGATTATGCATAGGAAATACTTTTATTTCCAACAGAGAAAAGCCTATATCTGCTTTCAAAAATGCCTTGTTTTGTTAACAGAGGGGAAAAAGACACAATAATTACAGAACCAATACCCCTCACTCCTCCCTACGAGTTCCAACTCTGATTTTGGTGTTGACCAGACAACTATCATCATCCAATCAGGCCTGTGTTGGCTCAGACTGGTACTTTGTTTGTTGCACATGTCCTTGTTCCCCAATGCAGGGACTTAAGTTGGCCATAGACACAAATGGGCAAACAATCGGATTACAATAAGGGCAATGGGCTTCCGACTGGTCGTTCGGGTTAAAATCAAACCTTCCCAATCGATATCTGGCCACAACATCAAGACCAGTCGGAAGCCCCCATACATGGGCAGATAAGATGTCAAATTGGTCTAAACGACCGATATCAGCAGCATTATCTGCCCATCTATGGCCAGTATAAGTCTATTGGGCCAAGATGTTTTTTTCTAGTTTAGCAATACACCAGACCAGCAATAATGACATGTGTATAATGAGTATAAAATAAATGGAAAGAGCTCCCTCTAGCTGATCCAGTGGAAATGGCGGGAGCTCCCTTTGTGAGAGTTAAACTTCAAACAACTAGTTCACCTTCAAACAACTAGTTGTTTTCAGATAGATCACCAGAAATAAAATTTTCCAATCACCTTCTATTTAGTTTTTCTAATATTGAAGTATAAATATTGAAGTATGTCATTTTCATCTTCTACAGGTTTTTTTCTTATTACAGGGTTGAATTTGCCTTTAAGGCAATGCTATGTATATGGCACGAGGCAAGTAAATACCTTCCATTTTTCAGAAGACTTTATGCTGCATTAGTATCTAAACACATATTTAGATTATCACACTGCAACAGATCAAATGCAGAAGTGCTACAATCCACGCCAATGCAGCAGATGAATTCTAGACTCACGTAGACTGGATGACTGGGCGACGTTAATAATTACCGCACGGAGCAGTGATAGTAATGAGAACGCTGCTCTTATTATGTGACTTACCCCATTCCCGCCACACTTGCGCTCGACGTCACAATCATATGACAGCAGTGAGGAGCTGACGCATCTCTTGTTCAGACATATCTAAACCGACAAATGTCAGATGCATAAGTAAGTTTGATGCGATAACATAGAAGTTTTTTTTTATTCAGAACAATTAGTTGGGGAGAAACCCTGTAAACTCTCATCCCCCAGAATGACTATATCAAAAGATTTTGTTTCCAATGTGACATGAATTCAGAAAGGAACTAAGCTAAAGGTTACTCACACGTACTATATGCAAGTACCTTCTGTACAAAAATGCTGGGAATAGATTTAACCCTATAGTTTAAATCTAGCTCCTGACATGGTAAACATCTCTTATTTACGACTTTGGGTTAACCCCTTAGTGGTGAGGTCAAATATCTTGGGAGTTTGATCAATCTGCCCCAACCTGTTGCAGTAAATATCTTTAGCAGCCTTAAGGTGGCCATACACTGAGAGATCTGCTCGTTTAGCAATGTCGCCAAATGAGCGGATCTCTCCCTGATATGCCCACCTTGAGGTGGGTAATATCGGGCTGATCCGATCGTGGGCCCTAGGGCCCAACGATCAAATCATAACTGAGGCCATATGGGACCGCATCAACGAACAGATTCGGCCGCGATCCGACGGAATTTTTAGTCCTACCCGATCGACATCTGGCCGCCGTGCTGCGCTTTCCCGAATGAGGCAACTTTGCCCCTAAGGAGGCAGCTTTGACCAACTTCAGAAAAGCCAGCGCCATGTGTGAATAGGCGCAGGCGATTATTCATTAATCAGCTGGAAGGCAGGGGGAAGCGGTTCGGGGAGATTTGTCGCCCCAAAGAAGAGGCGATTATTCGTCAGGCGACAAATCTCCCCAAAACTTCCCATCTGGCCTTACTCTGGGTCTCAAGCTTTCTGGATAACAGGCCCAATACCTGTAGTGATTTTCTGAAAGAAGTTTTTTTTTCAGGGTAAGAATTAGATGGGCATGAGGGGGTCATTACTGGAAAATGGAAAAAAAAGCTGCACACCTGGGGTAATTCAATCAGGTTCTTAATCCATATATTGACTGGCATAAATCCATTTGTGTTGTTACCAATAGTTGGGTTAAGCATCCAACTCTTTGGAAAATTCTTGGTCTATGCATGTGCTTGAAGGCCTGCTGGGAGCTATCAATTGTAAATTATTCCAAGCAGTTTATTGGAGCTCAGTCAAAAAACTGATTCCAGTACAAAAAGAAATAACTGTCTTTTCCACAAATCCTGCATGTAGAGAGACAGGAGTTCTGGTGATCTTAATATAGTGAGCTCTAATACTTCTAGGTAAAAGAAGCCCCCCTATAAGATATATTGGATCTAACTGTCAATGACTATCTGACACCCAACTGTTGCATGAAGACAGAATGAAGAGAAACAGATGCTGAGAGAGGGATAGTGAACATAAATTTGATTATTTCAGAAATGATGCAAAATATTTAATTGATTGTATTTATAAAGTTTTTTTTTTATTTCAGTGTGGTGAAGCTTATATTAAATTTTCATTTTCACAAAAGTTCCCCCTTAATTGCTTGAAAACAAAAGCAATGATGTGCATTGCAAAAGTTCTTAGAAGAGCGCTCTGGACAATTTTACATGAATTTGTTTTAAAGGCTTATATTTCCTTTGAAGACAAAATCAAAAATTTTTGGGACCCTTTTGGATCAAGTCTGATAAACCTGCAACAAATGTGGTATAGGTTGTAGCAATTGTTCTGCCACTCCCCAAAACCCTCCTCAGTCCTTTCTACATTGGATAACCCCACTGCCATGACACATACTGGCAACTGGGCTTTGACCCAATACTCTCACCAAACTACATGCTGAATCAGTGCAATCATAATGTATTTTTGTAGGATATGTCTGAGAGAAAACAACAATATAAGGAAGGGAGCTTGGAAAATGTTATTGAGCTTGTGTTTGAAGATGGAGAGAAGTGGTTGCACCCAGTAAACACAAGTAGATGCCAGCAGATATAATTCACTGGATGCAAAAAGGCTGTTGAATTTCACAGATATTAAAAAAGGCACAAATAACACAGTAATCAGAACAAAATGGAATTACCTTTCCTGTGTCACAAGGTGCCCCATCTGGAACTGATCCAAGGTCAAAAGAGGAGTGCTTAGAATGAAAGTCAATTCCCCAGCACCAGGAGTTTCCATTTGGAGTCAGAATTATGGCAGTTTTGCTGTCAACAGGCTTCATTTCCGAACTCACATTCTGGCACTGAAGTCGGCCACACATAACATTCCTAGCCACATAAATACAGGGTGTTTAAGTCATTTATAGAATTTACAAAATTCACGTGACTGGATCGAAGTTCGATCGAATTCCGATCGTACGATTTTTTCGGATATTCAAATATGCAAAATTTGGCCTCTTCGATCATCGAATACTGAATTATCGAATAGATCGAATGAATTAGAATTTTAAAATCCTTCGAATGCTTACTTCGCCAGATTGAACCTACCAAATACCAATAGAAACCTATGGGAACCCCCCCCATAGGCTTCTTTTGCTAAGTCCTGCTCAAATACCATTCGTACGATCGAAGGAAAAAGTACGATTTTTTCGTGAAATCGAACGATCGGTATCCGATTGTATGAATTCATTGAGAAATCGAATATTGAGCAAAAGGATTGCCTAAAACTATTCGATAAGCATTCGACTTAGAATAGATTCGTAGGATTTTGGGTGAATTTTAGTAAATTTTCCCCTTAAAGTACAACAGGGTGTGGAGCGAACCTGTGTAAATTGTTATTCATACTCCACTCTCTTAAATGGGAGCTATCGTGAAAATTTTAATTTAATTTAATCACCCTCATTCTGAAATAAGAAACTTTCTAAATACAATCAATTAAATATTCTCCATAATTTATGAAAGAATCAAGTTTATGTTCACTATTCCTCCCTCAGCGTCTGTCAGATATTCATTGGCCGATAGATCCAATACATCTTATAGTGGGGCTTCCTTTCCTAGCAGATGTATTAGAGCTCACTCAAATAACTGATTCCAGTACAAAGAAAATCTAACAAAATAACTGCCTTTTGCACAAACCTGCATATAGAGAGTCATGACGTCTGGTGATTTTAATAGAGTGAGCCCCCCCCCCATAAAATATATTGGATCTAACTGTCAATGAATATCTGACAACTTACTCCTGCATGACGATGGAATGAAGAGAAATTATATGAGAGGGATAGTGAAGATAAACCTGATTTTTTCAGAAACGGTACAGAATTTTTAATTGATTATATTTAGAAAACCTCTTATTTCATTATGCTGAAGCTTATATAAAATTTTCATTTTCACAATAGTTAGGGGAACTTTGCTTTTAAATCACATTAAATGCACTTTCTAGATGGCTACATGTCACTAATGCTAGTGACTGAAGTGGCCATTTTTTCCAATGGTAAAAATTACTTTTAATTTCACTGAATCAGCCCCAGAGACTGCTGTGCTTTTACTGATTGTGCTCATACAATTATGTATTAAAGGAACAGGATATAACCAGTTGGAATACAGGCCACACATATCTTATCACACACATAACTTACTTGATATTACACTCAACCATCTCTCTCTCTGTGTTGCAGTTCCCAAACCGATCACCTATTGTATTCACAGATTGAAAACAAGAAAATGGAGCAACTGTCGCACCTGGGAAACAGAAATTTGCACTTCTGTAAGAGAGTATCTGAATATTCAAGTAACAAATGGCAGCCAAGCAAAGACAGTATGGGGGGAATTCACAAAAGTGTTGGTAAAATAAATAACCCAGAAGTGGCGGTCGACAAATTTGTAAAATGTCTTACAAAAGGCAAATTCACAAAGGCAGATGTTACCATCTCTGAATGTCTCGTAAGTCCAACAATTTTCTAAAATGTCGTATATCTTTTCATCGTACAGACGACATTTTATACGACATTTTACAAGACATTTTACAAGACATTTTAAAAGAAGATTTGACTGACATTTTCATTTTGGAGAGCCTAATGTGTCGGAAAAATTGTCGGCAAAAAAAATGAGTTAACGAGTAATTCATAAAAATGTCGGGGAAAGTGGCGCAGAAAAAACCACGCCCACTTTTCACTATACTTTTTCAAAAGTGTCGTATATGTCGGAAAATTGTTGGGGAAATGCTCTGTGAATTTGTCGTCTGTTGCTATGACATTTTAAAGACATTTTTTCCTTCCCGACACTTTTGTGAATTCCCCCCTATGAGTCCCCCCTTACTGACAAACTACTTTTTATAAAGTGTATGGGTACAGTATATGCAGGGGCCAGCCATTCTAGGTAACACTTACTAAAAGGCTGAATCTTTTGTGGAGGTTCCTAAATAAATAAAAAAAAAAACATCTATTTGTTTTATTGTTGTTGTCTAAAGTTAATTTAAAAATTATCTTTAGTCCTTCTGTAATACTTTGTATATACTGTAAATGTCAAGTGTAGGTTAAATCTCCTATACATTCAGGTTCATAAGGAAAGCCTAAACATAAGGCAAGCATTTATATTTAGAGGTGTGTACCATACAGTGTTTTTATACAAGATTCCCTCTGAAGGCTTACCTTTTCCAAATATTGACTCACAATGTTTATTGTAGTCATAACATCTATTTTCATAACACACAGATGTGCCATTGCTACACGGCGCCCCATTCAGTTGGTACATATCTAATGGGCAGTGATTGGATGCTCCGTTGCAGTATTCAGCAAGGTCACACTCAGTTGTGGGCATTCTGCACAGTGTTCCTTTGGGTAAAAGCTGTAAAAGATAAGTATATGTGATTTTGTTGTTTTGTACCAACCTCTAGAAAAACATCTGCTGGAGATGCCTTGGGTGGAAAGTCTCATGTTTGTTTCACTATGCACCTATTTTGTGCAACTCTTTGTATTGACAGACATGAGCACAGAGAGTTGTGCCTTACTTTACATGCAGCACTGCATTTAGAGTGTGATGGTGTCCCCTGCAATGCTTTTAATTTCTTCACACCAGAACAGGACTTTCTGCTTTGCAGCTCTATATTCTCTTAGTTAGTCAGCGACTTGAAGGTGCACCGCATTTACATAGTAACATAGTAAGTTAGTTTGAAAAAAGACACATGTCCACCAAGATCATCCCTTCAACTAATTTAACCAGCCTAACTGCTAGTTTGTTAATAACTGTCCAGTTAGTTGGCATTTGATCCTTAGCACATAGGCCAGATTCCAAATCAAACTTACTGCACAGTTATGTCCCATAACTTCAAGACATTGTTTGGATGCTGATAGGTTAGAGAGCCGGAGGAGGAAGTTGTGTTCTAGTTATTAAGTTAGATCAGAAGTGCCCAACCTTTTTTTAGCCATGAGCCACATTCAAATGTATAAAAAGTTGAGTGCAACATCATCATGCTGGGGGTGCTAAATATGGACTTTGACTGGATATTGGTAGCATGTGGACTGACAGCCTACAAGAGGCTCTGTTTGGCAGTACACCTGGTTTTTATGCAACCAAAACTTTATGCCAAGAATTCAAAATTGAGCACTTTTTTAAGGCCACTAGGACTCTGGGAGCAAGGGTTTGGCGAGCAACATGTTGTGAGATCACTGTGTGAGAGATATTTTCACACCAGCCTATATAGATTACATGTATGGCAAACTATATTGAAAATATTTTTTTATGTTGCCTATTTACCCAGTAGTAATCTATTGTTATAGGTATGATATCGATTATCTGAAAATCTTATTCAGAAACCTTAAACATTTTCTGGAACTAGTAAACCTTCTCTGTATTAAGCAAAACGTGGCCAGGTTAGTTGCATTCCCATTATATGTTATATATATATATAAGCACCTTCTTATTACTCTTATTACTGTTAATGATATGAAGCTATCCCAGCAGAAACCCATATTGGGAGCATACAATTGTATGCTTAATACTTCATTATATTTTAGGAAAAGTCTATGCCATTACAATTATACCATTATTCTAAAAATCCCCAATAAGCTCTGAATTAAATAGATTTTTCTAATAAATATTACTACTCATTTTCATTGACATGAGATGAGATGTTATTTGAAAGCACCCATTTATTATTAGACCGCTCTGCATGGCAACAGTTTTGGAGGGTATTTAATTTGTTTGTTTGTTTTGAGTGAAATATTCAACATAGTTGAATCAACATAGTTGAATAGCCATTCTGGGGGCCTTAAGGGTTAAAAAATCTAGCTGCAGAGTGCAATAGAAAGAAAGAAAAAGATGTAATGGTTAGAAGTAGAATTATGAAAAAGACAAAACAGCAAAGGAAAAAAAAAAAAAGAATTATACTTCTCTAACCTTACAATCTTTGCAGCACAGTCCAGATAAACATTCTGCATTCTCTCTTAATTTGCAAGATGCTGGGTCACAACAGTTAATAGTTGCACATTCCTGAAAAGCATAACAGAACACAATGTCAGTATTTTATTTTTATTATTTGAAATTAGGGGTGTCACACTTAATGAGTTACAAATATTTTAGTTTGTCAACTGTACATCATGGTCAATCCTTTGTATTCCACAACATTACTGACCACCATTAGGTGAGAAAAAAAACACGTCTTGCCAAATGTGTCTCTATGTCGTCCTGTGTAGCCATGTATATCGTTCACTCTGGCATTATTTGTACAAGCTAGCTAGCAAATTAGGATTCGGTTCGGTATTCGTCCAAATCTAGATTCACAGAATCCCAAATAGTGAATTCGGTGCATCCCTAGAAATATTTCTTGGACATTTATTAAGCCAAATGGCTCTTGTGCCACTTTCTGCTGCTAGTGATATAGCTAAGGCTTTGCCTGCCAACTTGGACAAGTGTAGGGGCACGTAGCAAATAAACTAAATGCATTTACCAACTTGAGCTGCAAATATGCAAACTCTTTCTTAATATCAGCATACATAATTTTTTATGATCTGTCTAAGATATAGTATATTAGCCACACTAGCCATTACACAAAGTAACAAAGTAATTGGGCAGCATCTCTGCTGGGACTATAAGCAAAAAGTCTTAAAGGAACAGTGTAAAAATAATAACTGGATAAATAGATGTTGTGCAAAATAAAAAATGTTTCTAATATAGTTAGTTAGGCAAAAATGTAATGTATAAAGACTGGAGTGACTGGATGTCTAATATAATAGCCAGACTCCAACTTCCTGCTTTTCAGCTCTTTAACTGTGAGTTAGTCTGCGACTTGAAGGGGGCCACCTGGGGCGCTCCGCCAATGAGGGAGTTGAGGCACTTGCCTCAGGAGGCAGCACCCCTCTGGTTACCAGGGGTGGCAAAAAAGCTGCTCCTGGTAACTAAGAGCCGAATTTCCGGTTTTCAAACCCGGAAATTTGGCTCTTCTAGTGCAGACAGCACACTAGCGCTGTGGACCCCCCCTTCCCCTCTTCGTTGCTGAAGGAGTGAGCACCATGGGGAAGGGGGGGGCCGGCATATTGGCTAGGATCGCCCCTGCGGGCCACATAGGACATAACCATTTAATGAGTTTGCAATTGATCCTCAGCATTCAGCTTAGATTCAAAAGCAAACAGTTATGGCCCATGTTGCCCCCCGCAAGTCACTGATTGGTTACTGCCTGGTCACCAAGGGAACCAGGCAGTGGAAACCAAGAGAGCTGAAAAGAAGAAAGTAGAGTTCTGTTCTTTTATGTTACACATCCAATCACAATCCAAACTTTTAAACATTACATTTTTGCCCAACTAACTATATTAGAAACTTTTTTTAATTTGCACATCCTATCCATTTACCCAGTTTTTATTTTTATACTGAACAATTCCTTTAAGCTTATATGTTCCAGTTCAATAGAACATTACTAACCTGTATAGAACCACAGTCACACTCCTCCCCTTGTTCTAGAATGTTGTTACCACATTGGGATAGTTCTTTCCCCAGACAACTGGCTTCACTGCTAGCAAAAAACATCTCCATGTCCTTCTCATTGCAGTCACTGAAGCCAAGAGACAATCTAAACAAATACAGTATATTGTTCATAAATGGAGAAAGTGTCCAAATCAATAGAAAAAAATAATCCTATATAATAAAGTTGAAGTGTCTCTGCGTCCAGTCCATGTGTCCGTGGAATTCGCTACTGACTTAATTAAGAAGGTGAGCTCACATTTACAAAGGAAAGGGATGTGCTGGAAATAACTGCATTTGACCACTAGCCATGTTTTACAATACAAAATTATTTTCAAAATTTCCATAACTGAGGTACAACCCTAACTCCCCCTCTGCCGACTCAACCCGTTGACATGTCATTCTTTATATACAAATTCTTGTTGTTAATAATCCTATATAATAAAGTTGAAGTGTCTCTGCGTCCAGTCCCTGTGTCCGTGGAATTGCGCTACTGCACATGTGCAGCACTGACCGAATTTACCAGTTTTGGCCACTAGAGGTCGCCAATCACTAGCTAATGCTATCAGTACCAGTACTTAGAATAGAGACAATGGAATCCTGTGGTGAAGTGCATAAGGTAAATGCCTCTGACCAGTGCTTTTAGTGTTCAATTCCCATTGAGTGATAATTTATGCTAGCAAAGTAGATAGACGCGCAACTTCGCACCCTTACGTTGTGGTGTGTTTTAGCATTGTAGGTGATAGTCTGAAAAACGTAAATACATTACCGTTTGCCGACCAGAGTGTAAATTCGCACGTTAGTGAATTTGCGTAGTGCAGGCGAAAATTCGCCTACAACAATTCTGTTTTTATAAATGTTTGACTACATATCTTCTAGCGCCTGTTAATTTAACGGGCTTAATGTAAAGTTCAAGTGTCTCTGCGTCCAGTCCCTGTGTGCGTGGAATTGCGCTACTGCGCACGTGCCTCACGGACCGTCTCAGGCGAATTTACGCTAGCGAAGTAGATAGACGCGCAACTTCGCACCCTTACGCTGTGGCGTGTTTTACAATTGTGGGTGAAAAAACGTAAAAACGTAAATACGTTACCGTTCGCCGACAAGAGTGTAAATTAGCACGTTAGTGAATTTGCGTAGCGCAGGTGAAAATTCGCCTACAACAATTCTGTTTTTATAAATGTTTGACTACATATTTTCTAGCGCCCGTTAATTTAACGGGCTTAATGTCTAGTAATAATAATAATAATTCTCTAACTTACAAGCCTCTGTTAGCCATTACACAAGCTGGTTTTCCAGATTTGCAAGTACATCCACTTGTATCATGCTTCATTCCCAGAACGTGACCCAACTCATGGACAAATATATCCAAACTGAGCATTGGTTTCTCAAGGTTCATCTGATTTAATAAAAAAAAAAATTAAAACCTTGGTGACAATACAGCATGTATGAATTCACACTTTAAAATTTGTAAAACACAAAAACACACATACACACAAAATCATCAACAAAATATAGATCAGATACTGCAAGCACTGTATCACTCTAATCTTACTGCTTCTTGTAGAGCAAATATACAAAATCGCATACCATGATCATGAATGCAGAACTATCAGGACTGCAGGCTCCTCTCAAATGTGACAGACCTGATGAGGGGACCGTTTCATCTCTCCTATTATCAAGAAGGTTTGAGAGGGTATCAGTGTTTTAGTGTTATTAAAACTGCCTCGAGTCTTTTGAACAAAATAAATGCCTCTAAAAAAAGTATTTTTTTTACTTTTGCAGTTTTAAGATTAAAAATATATAAAAAAAATATTTATATAAAAAATATATTGTTAGGAGTCAGTTTCATGATGAAAATGGTTATAAATGCTGCTGCATGATATATACTGAACTTACAGTACAGAGGTGTGACAGCCTTTTAACATGAATTATCTTCTAAATGATATTCTGCTAAAGGGCCTTGTTGGCCTTGGGCAGGCACAGAAGCCAAAGACTGTACAGCATTTCTATTTCACGTCTTTGTGTTATCTGTCATTTGTAACCTCTTGCAAAGCATATAAGACAGGGATTCTTACAGGGATAAAACTGCAACTGCACATTTAATGTGCTCATCCAGGTATTCTTTCTTCCAGGCTAAGAAATCCGACAGAATATCATGCGCATTCCTTCCTGCTGTATTAATAAGATTGTCATTTGACCAGATCTCTATTCCAACCAAAATAATGTGAGTATTTAAAGCCTGGTACACCTAAACAGATAACAAAATTATAACCAGTCAGTACATAAATAACTGCAGATGGCTCAATATGGGTATGGGATCCTTTATCCTGAAACCCATTATCCAGAAAGCTTCGGATTACAGAAAGGCCATCTTCCACAGACCTTTTCTCTGTAATAATAAAACAGTACCTTGTACTTGATCCAAACTAAGATATAATTACAGTAGAACCCCCATTTTACTTTTTTAAAATCCGGGAAAATGTAAAATCAGGGAAATGTGCTAAAGTAACTTTTTCCTCAAGTGCTGAAAGGATATAAGCACAGGAGTCAGTTTTACTTTGAGATACAATATTTACTGTGTTGATAACAAAAGTTAAAGGAAAACTATACCCCGAAAATGAATTTTTGAGCAACAGATAGTTTATATCAAATCATGTGACATATTAAATAATCTTACCTACCTGGTATGTATATTTAAGTAAATATTGCCCTTTTACAGCTCTTGCCTTGAACCACCATTTCATGATGGTCTGTGTGCTGCCTCAGAGATCACCTGACCAGAAATATTTCAACTCTAACTGTAACAGGAAGAAGTGTTGAAGCAAAAGACAGAACTCTGTCTGTTAATTGGCTCATGTGACCTAACTTTATAGTTTGTTTGGTATGTTTGTGTGCACCGTTGGATCCTAGGATCCCAGGAGACGGCCCTTATTTTTTAAAATGGCCATTTTCTATTTATGATTACCCAATGGCACATGCTACTAAAAAAGTATATTATTATGAAAATGGTTTATTTACATGAAGCAGGGTTTTACATATGAGTTGTTTTATGCAGTATCTGTTTATAGAGACCTACATTGTTCGGGGGGTATAGTTTTCCTTTAAACATTGCAGGGTTAATGTTACACTATGGTTACACTATGGGGGGCATGTGCAAGACTCTCAGTCAGTCACATACACAACCTAAAGCAATAAGTGACTGGTGCAGGACTGTTTAAGGGGCAGACTCATTGGAATTAACCATTTACACTTAGAACCAAGGCAAACATATACATCTGGTTAGTATTGTAAACCTATTTATTTTACAAATAATAACATTCATTGTAGAAAAAAGCTGTTTTTTGGGTACATCAGGACACCTTTTTTACGTAAAATCCGGGAAAACATTACATAAAGGAGAATTCAACCTGAAATAGAAAAAAAAACCTCCCTGCTCCCCTGCCTAGGTCCCCTCCCTCCTCCCTACCTGCCCCCCCCCCCACCATGCAAATGCTCCTAATTTTTTTACTTGCCCCTCCTTGCAGATCTCAGGAGTTCACAGGCACCATCTTTTTTCTTCTTTTTTGGAAGTTTTGGCGCATGAACAGTTGGAGTACATTTCCAGGCCCAAACTACTGCGCATGCACCGGAATGCCTGGAAATTTTTTGGAAGTTTTCGTGACTTTCAGTGCACGCGAAGTTGTTCGGGACCAGAAATTTACTCCAACTGCAAATGCGCCGAAAATGCCGGTCTGATTCCGAAAAAGAATGAAGAAATAAATCTGCACGGAGGGGTAAGTAAAAAATTAGGGGCATTTGCTTGGGGGGCAGGAGAGTTTTTCTATTATAGGTTGAATTCTCCTTTAAAATCAGGGAAATGCACTCATTGAAATGCATTATAACTTGGTGGGACCGCAAATAAAAAATGTAAAATGCGGGAAAACTTAAAAACAGGGGACTCAAAATCGAGGTTTCACTGTAATTCTTATTGGAAACCAAACAAAACCAGACAATTGGGTTTAGTTAATGATTTTCTACTAGACCCAAGGCATGGAGATCCAAATAATGGAAAGATCGATCCATGTCCCGAACATTCTGGATAACAAGTCCCATACCTGTACTTTAGCAGCCTGCCTCAAAGCATTGCAATTAACAAGCTCACTTGTGGTCACTGACTGCCATCCTGACATATCTGATGCATTTAACACAATAGCTGAATGTCTTAAAAATACAGATACCGTCCTCTAACCTTTCACTGACTCCAAATCAGGGAGTCAGCAAAGCTGTTGAGACTGTTATAATGGCTGTGAAATTATTTCCAAAAAACATTGGGAGGCACATTTATCATGGGTCGAATTTTGAATTCATGTGAGCTTTTCTGTAACTCCCATAAACTCCCATAAATTCAACTAGTTGAAAAATATTAATAAAATCAAATTTGTTAAACAACCCTATTTGAATGATAAAAACTTGATTCAAATTTAAAAAACATGATTCAAGTTTTTTTTTTCTCTGAAGAAAAAAAACCTCAAATGTCAGGAAGGCTACAAACATCACCAAATTGATCCCTGGATCTCTCGCAGTGGCTTATACAGTAATCGGCAGGTTTTAGGTGGCGAATAGTCTGATTCCAGTTCTTAAACGGCCACAGTATGATAAATCTCAAAATTCTAATTTGAATAAAACTGGAATTGAGTTTGGATAATTCACAATTCGAATTTCAAAAAAGCATTCGATAATTTGAATTCTAGTTTTTCACTTCGATCCTTAAAGGGGTTGTTCCCCTTCCAAACACTTTTTTCAGTTCAGTTGTTTTCAGATTGTTCCCCAGAAATAAAGACTTTTTATTTTCCATATTTTTTACTGTTTTTCCAAAATGTAAGTGTAACGGTGAATGTTGGTGTCTCTGGTGTTTGAGTCTGGCAGCTCAGTAATTGAGGACTCTAAACTGTTACAATTTTGCAACATTTAGTTAATACATTTCACAGCAGCATCTCTGGAGTATTAGCAACTATTGTATCAATTCTAACAGCTGCCTGTAATGAAACCCAGAGATTCTGCTCAGCAGGGACAAAGAAAGAAATGTATCCATTAAATGTATCAATTTAGAACAGTTTGGGGGGTTGATGAATACCCCATCCCCAGAGCTGCTTTTGAAGGTAAAAAGTTACACTTTACAATTCAATATTATATAAACAGTCACAAAGAGAAATTGACTGGAAAGAGTCATTATTTCTGGTGAACTAACTGAAAACTAGTTGTTTGAAAGTGAACAACCCCTTTAATAAGTCTGCCCCATCTGCAGCTTTTATCAGCACTTTTTCATCTTTCTGCCATTTTTCAAGTTCTATTTTAACCAGATTTTAAATGGGTACTTACAGCATTTACACTATTTATTAAATCAAGCATGCTCTCCAATAGAAATGTTTGGTTTTCATGATGGAATTCAAACTGGAAATACAGAAACAAGATATTGGAATGACTGATTTCACAATGTAACAAGGCCTTAACTGCAGAAGAAGAAAGTGGAATTATTTACCCAAAGGCCTCAGAGCGCATTAAAGGGGCAGTATACCCATTGTTCAAAGTGTGCAATGAATAGAGCTACTAGAAGCTACTCCACAGTGAGATTCCACATCAAAGGCTGCTCACCTCTAGGCCAACCCCAAAAGTACTCCTGGATTTTATAGTCCATTTATGCAAAATTACCTGCTGTTGTGTAGCAACCACGAATACTTCCACATATGCTGTTTTATTGCGTACACCCTGCAAAAAAGTGAAAAGCTTTCAAGATAAATACAATCATTTGTGTAAGCATATAATCAATAGCATAACATCTACTACGTAACAGCTATAAAGGAAAACTATACCAAACAATGTAGGTTTGTAATAAAAGATATAGCATAAACCAGCTCATATGTAAAACCCTGCTTCATGTAAATAAACCATTTTCATAATAATATACTTTTTTAGTAGCATGTGCAATTGGGTTATCATGAATAGAAAATTGCCATTTTAAAAAATAAGGGCCGCCCCCTGGGATCCTAGGATTGACAGTGCACACAAACAAACTATACATGTTAGGTCACATGAGCCAATTAACAGACAGATTTCTGTCTTTTGCTTCCACACTTCTTCCTGTTACAGTTAGAGTTGTAGTATTTCTGGTCAGGTGATCTCTGAGGCAGCACACAGACCATCATGAAATGGTGGTTTAAGACAAGAGATGTAAAATCATAATATTTACTAAAATACACCAGTTTGGTAAGATTCTTTAATATCCTACTTAATTTGATATAAACTATCTATTGCTTAAATATTAATCATGGGGGTATAATTTTCCTTTAATGAATAATTGGTACCTGCTCTATGGCTGAGCTTTCTGTAGAATGAAGATAGTTCGATGTGTCCAGTAAACAGTCTATAGTTGTTTTAAACTGTTCCATGCTATAAGCGATGTGCTCAAAGTGGTGTAAAGGTTCGCTTGGTTCAATTGCATAAATAAACTTATCTGTATGCATGATGCCCCTAATTGGACAGATAGAAATATCATTAAGAACAACATAGAAGACTGACAAGCAAGATTGGATGATTGGATGACAACATAGCAGACTAACAAGCAAGATTGGAAGACGCCCGAAGTTTCCTTGTGTGCTCGATTTTTCATTGAAGCGGACGGGAAGGCAGTTCGGGGAGATTGTCGCCCAGAAGAAGAGGTGATTAGTCGCCAGGTGACTAAATCTCCCCGAATCTTGCCCGTGTGTCACAAGCCTTATAAAGACCAGTCAAGTCTTCAGTAACCAAGGAATGCTCAAAGAAACATTCAGGACCTTGATTAGAAACAAGAAAGATAAATATAGAGACAAACCTAAGTCCAGAACATGTGTTCATGGCCACTACTGAGTTTGGGTATCCTTGTATATATCCTTGGTAGTAGCAATGTGTCTAAAGGGCAAAACACAGAGATATTATAATTTTGTTCCTAGTAAAAGACATAGATATATTCTCAAATAAATTCCATTAATAGATACTTAATTTGGAACCCATTCCTTTGCTGTTTTATTTAAGCAGTGGGAGGCAGTGTCAGGCAGTCATAAAGCATATGAATAAAAGTGGGCAGGGTTTCAGATGGATCAGCGGGGTGACTCTGGCCATGATCAGGGTGGATCCCAGCTTTAGAATTTTATTTACATATATTGAAGGACACAACGTTTTACACAGCTTTCCATACCACTCAAAAACATCTGCTATATCTGAACCTATACTTCTGCATTTCATGGGTTACACAAACGTCAGAGATTGTATAAAATAACACATATCTTACACCACTTATAACTGTGTTATACAGGTATGGGATCTGTTATCCGGAAACCCGTTATCCAGAAAGTTCCAAATTAGGAAAAGGCCATCTCCCATAAGGGCAAATTCAAGAAAGCGCGAAGCATCTAACGCTAGCGCTTATTCGCCAGTGTGACGTCATTTCGCAACTTCGCCAATTTACTAACAGTGTCCCTGGCAAAAATTAGCTACCGAAGTAAATAGCCTAGCGCAACTTTGCACCCTTACGCCAGGCGAAGTTACGCACTGACAAAGGGACGTAACTACACTAATTCAGATGCCCATTTTTACTGAACATTACCTCTTGTGCTAGACATTACTTCGCAAGGTCAGACCTGGCAAAGTTCAATACAATAGTTAGGAGTTTGAAAAAAAAGTCCCAACACTGGCATCTTTTACTTTTTTTTAGGGTGATAGTCTAAAAAATAGTAAATAATATTTTTTTTGGGGGTTACCCTCCTTCCC
Source organism: Xenopus borealis (assembly GCA_024363595.1). NCBI lineage: Eukaryota > Metazoa > Chordata > Amphibia > Anura > Pipidae > Xenopus > Xenopus borealis. The sequence continues at coordinate 116,751,684 of CM044435.1, read as the reverse complement.
CCCTACCTTTCCTAACATATGGCAACTCAACTATACAGGGGGCACATGTTTAGGGCAATAGGACAACTTTATTTTATTTATTAAAGGTTTCCTGGGCTTGTGTAGTGGAATGTAGTGGCTGTAACATTTACTTCTATTATATGATAAACTTTGCGCCATATGCAAATTAGGCATCGCTAGCATAAATGCACTTTGCATGGAGAAGTAACAGTAGTGCAATTTCGATAACGTTCCCTGAGCACAAATTTGCATTTTAGTGAATTAGCAGCAGGCTGGCGAAAATTCCCCTGGCGAAGTGAGGTGAATTGTGGCTAGTGAATTTTCGCCGCTTAGTGAATTTGCCCCATAGACTCCATTATAATCAAATAATCCAAATTTTACAAAATGATTTCCTTTTTCTCTGTAATAATAAAGCAGCAGCTTTTACTTGATCCAATCTAAGATATAATGAACCCTCATTGGAAGCAAAACCAGCCTATTGGGTTTATATAATGTTTACATGATATTCTAGTAGATTTAAGGGTTGAAGATCCAAATTATAGAAAGACCCGTTATCCGGGAAACCCCAGGTCCTGAGCATTCTGGATAATAGGTCCCATACCTGTACAGTCTGCCTGCTGACACAAAGGTGGTTTTGGTGCAAAACATTTTCTCACCCTTGCAGAATGTTGGCATCCTTCAATTTGAATGTCCTGATTCATTGTATTATTAATAAAATATCTTTACAATTTATAAACTTTGCGACCAGAATTCAAGTGGTCAGCTTGGAAAATAAATACATGTAATATGATAGAAAGTAAACAAAATGTGTCCAATCATTCATTTTAGAATCTAGTCACAAACAATGTCCTTAAAATATGAAGAATTCACATTTTTCTTAAATGAGAATGTGCTAAGATGATAAGCCAGAAATGGTATAACAGTGACTTCATGTGGAGAGAACTGAAACTGCAGAAAAGCCTCTAAATAAATTGTAATGTTCACAAGTAAATACCAGTGTGCAGAGTTCATATAAATACAGACTATAAAGCAGGACAGTGCTGCATTTTGTTTTACAGGTAGTAGTGGATCAATTATTTCTGCCTTTGGTTGGTTTTACTATGGTTTTCCATATACGATTTTACTTTTTAGAACATGTTGAAAACTTCTAAACAAAAATAAAACCAGCTGTTAAACTTTGGGCAGTCAAAATCCTACAGATTTCCATAATGCAGCAACGGGGTAAGTACTTACTAGAATGTGGGGCTCATCAAAATACAAGGAGTATGTCTTGCTGTAGGAAAAAACTTTAAAGTCTGTGGGAACAAGCACCCTAAAGAGATAAAAAGTAGCAAACATAAATGGAAACCCACCAAGATACCTCCGTGCCATTTCATTTTCTTAATCTGTTTGTCACCTTATGAACTGCTCTCCCCTGCCACCCCCTTTTCTCATACCCCGCTCCAGTACATAGTAAGACCCACGTCATCAAGTTAAAATTTTTATGTCTATATAAAACCTGCCTAACTGTTAGTTGATCCAGAGGAAGGCAAAAACCCAGTTGAAACCTCTCTAATTTGTCTCAGAGGAGGAAAATTCCTTACTGACTCTAAGATGGCAATCAAGACAGTCCTTGGATCAACTCTGACTCCTCAATTGCATTCACTGAAGAAATAAACTGATCCAGTACATGTGCCTTTTCTGTATCTGTTATAGCCACATAATCTCCCCTATTTAATGGAGTCACAATCTCAACCTGCATATTTTACTATTAATATACTTAAAAAAAATGTCTTAGTCTTAGCCTCTGCCTCAATCTATTCCTCATTTTCTATCTTTGCCTTTTCTGCTTTACAACATTTGTTATAGTGTTTATATTAAACACGGTTTCTGTCCCCTCTGACTTGTAGTTTTTAAATGCCTTCCTCTTGTTTACTATTAATGTCTCTACTACTTAATTGAGCCACAATAGGGTGGTCCTCCATGCTTAAAGTAGAATTAAACCCACCTTGATGTTAAGTCCCCATCTGCCCCCTCCGTTTGCCCCCTCCCTGCCTTCCCCCTGCACAGTCTTACCCCTGAATCCTTCTCCCTCCAGAAATAGCGACCGGAAATGCAGAGTGAGCATAGCAGAGCTCCCAGCCACCATCTTCTTTGTAATCTTTGTGAATGGAGCAGCATTTTGGCGCATGCACAGTTGTAGCAAATTTCCAGATTTTGAGAACTGCTCATGCGCCGAAAGAGACGGAAGTGCCGAGGAGGAGAAAGAGGACACAAAGATTACCGAAGGTAAGAAGATGGCGGCTGGGAGCTCTGCTGCGCTCACTCTGCTTTTCCGGACGCATGAGGATTCAGGGGTAAGGCTGTACAGGGGGAGGCAGGGAGGGGGACGAACGGAGGGGAGCACATGAGGACTTAACATCAAGGGGTGTTGAATTCTCCTTTAAGCATTATTTTCTCTTTGGTTATTTCTGCCAAAGCTCTGCTCCCCTCTTCATTAATGTAAGGCACATACTGGTTTTGTGTCAGGTATAACTAACTGTGTGAATTCTTGCATGTATATTATGGGACTGGGTTAAACCAAATCACTAGAAAACACACAACAAATTTATAATGAGGGCGATGCAAAACCTTAAGGCTACAGCCACACAGAGCTGAGTCAAAACATTTTTATCAGCTGCCAGATTTGTATGGATTGTGTAGAGAGATGTGAATACCAAGCACTAATGGAAACAGTAAAAGTACAACCTAACATACAAATGAATCAGGCTTTCCTCTGACAACTGTTTCTGCTCAGATGAGGAGGAGTAGCATGCATATTGCTATTACTAATGTATTAAATTCTCGAATGAAACTTTTTGTCTTTCACACGTATCACCTTTCCTGGTCTATGTCATCCAAATTCAGCACCCAAGAAAGATTAATGCTTTCTGTGCTCCATTTAAAAATTAGCCCAAGAGCATTTGCTGCGATTATGTACTGAAAGGGGGGCTGCGCATGGGTGAAACCTTTGTGGTAGACATATCTCACGGATACTTACGGATTGTGGACTAAGTGAATAACATAGTCTCTGCTGCTAATCATAATAACATAAGTGATCTCCTATATAACAGAAAAGAAAAAAAAACATTAAGTAATAACAGGAATTAAAAGTGCAACAAATTAGTTAATCTAAAAGTCTATTTCTAGGTGCCACTCCACACGAGAATATCATAGTTGCTCAAGAATTTTTGTGATCTGCTGCACTGAACAGTACAAAACATTTAATTGAAATTATTTCAGTCCACTCAAGTTGCGGGAAGAGAAGGCAGTTAATCAAGTAACCTTTCCCAATTAAACCTCCTGTATTATGAACTCCTGTTTATATGTAAACTTAAGACACAAGAAACAAATTAATTAAAACACAGGCAGAAAACACTATTTACACAGGTTATTGGTATTATTTAGGGGCAGATTAATCAAGTGTCGAATTTCGAAGTGAAAATACTTCGTAATTCGACCAGTCAAAGTGTTTTTTCGAATGAAATGGACCATTATCGATCGAACAGGTCCATTTTCAATCAAATTTGAATTGTTTGAATCATACGATTTAATAGTTCGATTCGAACAATTGCCTCCGAAAAACTTTGGCTTCTCAAACCTAGCTAAAAGACTCTATATGGTTATAGGCTAAAACAGCAATTCGGCAGGTTTAAAGTCGAGGTTTTTAAAGATATAGTACTTCGATACTTAAGATTTGCCCCTTAATCTATATGGTGATTTACAGAAATGATTTGTTATTCACATACATTAGTCAGTTTTATCAGGAGCCAATTAAACTGCCTGTATGTTTTTGGAGTGTGGTGGCAGAAAACCTGCGCTGTCACAGGGGGAACATACAATACATATTCTTTCTGATTTTATATTGTGAACACATTGTTTTTACATTTTAAGTTTGTGTTTGAGTCATGAATGACATTTTACTTCTTGTTTACCTTCCTATGCAAGAACTAAACCCATTGTATTCTGTTATCTGGATGTGTGTGTACCCTATAGACCTATTTCAACTATAGTGACCTGGTGGACTTGAGGCAACAATTTATTTCTTTGGCAGGTTAGGCTAGGTCTAAACGTGGAGATTTGGGGAGATTAGTCGCCCCAGCAACAAATTGTCTCTTCTTTTGGGCAACTAATCTCCCCAAACCACTTCCCCCTTTCTTGCGCTGGCTAAAATGAAAATCACTTGCGGCAATTCACATGTGGCACTTCATTTTCTGAAATTGCCTGAAGTTTCCTCATGAGGAAACTTTGGGTGATTTCGGAAAATGAAGAGCCGCGTGTGAATTGCCGCAGGCGATTTTCATTTTAGCTGGCACAAGACAGGGGGAAGCAGTTAGAGGAGATTAGTCGCCCAAAAGAAGAGGTGATTTGTAGATGTATGCTTAATCTCCCCGAATCTCCTTGTGTAGACCTAGCCTTACAGGCCAAACTGTACATAGGATCCTCTGAGCTTGTGAAGTAGGTAACCCAGACTCATACAGTGTGTCTCCCCCTAGTTGTCATCTATATACTGGTGCCCCAACCTCCCCTGTGGTGATGTCACAGAGATGAGTGGGGCTCAGGTATATAAGTGACAGCAGGTAGAGTCTGGTCCTTGTTTGAAGGTGCAGGTGCATCACTATTGTACTTCTTTTCACAGCATTTATTATAAAGTAATACATGCATTAGAGTCTGTGCTCATATTTATAGGCAAACTCACTCTGGTTTCATTCACAGTCCGCTCCTCTATCAACAGCGGTGTTACAATCTCATAGGAGTCCAGCCAGTCTGTCACATTCAGATCTAGAGGTAAATACAGAAGAATGAATCAGTGTGTTGCTTTAAAGAGGTTGTTCACCTTTACATTAAAGGAGTTGTTCACCTTCCTAACACTTTTATTCAGTTCTTTTTTTTTTCAGATTGTTCCCCAGAAATAAAGACTTTTTTTCAATTGCTGTCCATTTTTTTTTTTTTTTACATTTTTCACCGTTTTTCCAAAATCTAAGTTATAAACTGAATGTTCCTATCTGGTGTTTCAGTCTGGCAGCTCAGTAATTCAGGTGCAGACTCTAAGGCTTGTGGCACATGGGCAGATTCGTGGAGATTTCTGGGCGACAATCTCCACGAACTGCCTTCCCATCCACTACAATGAAGAGTCGCCAGCGCTAAAGCACATGTGAGGCAACTTCATGCAACTTTGGAAAACGAAGCGCCACGTGTGCTTTAGCGCTGGCGACTTTTCATTGTAGTGGATGGGGAGATATGGGAAGGCAGTTTGGGGACATTGTAATACAGAAGAAGAGGTGATTAGTCGCCAGGTGAATAAATCTCCCCGAATCTGCCCGTCTGTCAAAAACCTTAACTGTTACAATTTTGCAACATTTAGTTGATATATTTCTCAGCAGTATCTCTCAAGTATTAGCAACTATTGCATCAATTCTAACAGCTGTTTGTATTGAAACCCAAAGATTCTGCTCAGTGGGGACAAAGATAAGAAATGTATCAACTAATTTATCAATTGATGGAGAAACTAAGAATCAAATTCGAAGTTTTTCAAATTTGAATTCAATTTAAGTTTTTTTTTGGTCAAATAGGTCAGCTTTCGATTGAATTTGAATCGTACCTTTTTAAGTAATAGCAAATTCGATTTTTAGTTTTTCAAAAAAAAACTTTGATTTTTTTTTTAAGTCCACCAATTGACTACAAATAGGTTCTAGGAGGTCCCCCATAAGCTAAAACAGCAATTCGGCAGGTTTTAGATAGTGAATGGTCGAATTTTTCAATAGACAGTACAGGATGAATTTTGAAATTCAAATTTTATGCAAATTTCTTATTGAATTTGGACTATTCCCTAGTCAAAGTACATAAAAATATATTTTATTTGTTTGAGTTTTCACTTCGACCCGATAAATCTGCCCCTAAGTGTATCAATTTAGGCAGGAGCGATCCAGTCGATTTTGACGCCTAAGGTGGCCTTCAATATGCCGCCCACCCCTTCCCTACAGCGCTCACTTTTTCAGCGCCAGACAGGGCTGGGGGTAGGTTTGCCACCTGGCCGGTATTTTACCGGCCTGGCCGGTATTTTTGATGTTTGATCCCAATGTTAATAGGAAAAAAAGCAAAATATATAGGAAGGCCGGTATTTTTTCAGGAAAAGGTGGCAACCCTAGCTGGGGGGTCCACAGCGCTAGTACAGAGTGCGCAAGTGTGTGCTCTGCACTAGAAGATAAAAAACGGAAATTTGGCTCTTAGTTACCAGGAGCTGCAGTTTTCAGGAGGGCCCCTGAATTTGGGACAGCTTACAGGGTCGGCGACCCTACTCCCTAGAGCTGTTTTAGAAGTTAAAAACTGACACTTTACATTTATTTTACAAAAACATCACATATAGAAACAGGTCTGGACTGGGAGTCAAAATAGGCCCTGGCATTCCAAATACAGAGAGGCCCAATCAGCTCCCCACCAGCCCACTAAATACTGACTTTCTAAGGCATCTTATGGCAGCCCCTCTGGCTTTTGCCAGAACCCACAGATTGCCAGTCCGGGGCCTGCATAGAAAATAGAAAGTAACTGGAAACAGTCTTTATGTCTGTGATCTGCCAGGAACAAAGTGTTCCTGGAAAAAAGTGTTGGAAGGTGAACAACCACCTTTAACTTTTAGTATGACATAGAGACTGAGTGATATTTGAAATTGGTTTTCATTTTTTTATGGTTTTTTTTAGATATTTAGCTTTTTATTCAGCAGCTCTTCAGTTTGCAATGTTGGCAATCCAGTTCCTAGGGCCCACATTACCCTAGCAACCATGCATCGATTGAAATAAGAGTTGGAATACGAATAGGGGGAGGGCCTGAAAAGAAACACGAGCAATACAAAGTAACAATGACATTGGATTTGTAGGTTTATAGAGCATTTGTCTCTTGGAAAGTCAGCTTTTTTTGTGCCTGGTGATCCAAAACAAAATGGCACAGATTTAGGAAACGAAATACTCAATAAATACACTGCCCAACCTTCCCAAGAGTGTCACACTCACTAAAACTCAGCGCCACAACAACAACATGGCACAAAATAATAAGGGGAAGCCGGAAGCCCATCATTGCACAGCACTAACTTCCGTGTCGCCTTTCCTATCTCCAGGGCAACAAACGCAGGAAGGTCTAGCCAATCGCTGCCCAGCGCGGTCACGTGACCAGGCCGCGGAGCAATCACTGGAGAGCAGAGACACTTTAGTCCAACGGGAGAGAGAAGCTGCTTCGCTAGTGTCACTGCCCTGCTGTGCCCTTAGGAATCCTATGACATTCTCCCCTGTGTGTGGTGAAACTGATACACAGAGTGATGTAGTTCAATAGCCGGCTGTCACTCATTTACACGAGCGGCCCATTATATTTAATCTTGTTGGACATCCTCCAGATTTGTAAAACTGACCAATGTCACAACTTAAATTTAGTCGTCCAATGAGAAAAAGCTATAGGCGCAGGCTACCTGTAATGAAATCTATTACCGTTGGGTTTGCATTTAAAGGAGGGCTAAACCCATTAAAAAGCATAACCCTACTCCCCATCCCACGTAGACCCCCCCCCCCACAGGGTTGCCACCTTTTTATATTTTCCCACTATTAATAACATTGGCAACAACCATCAATTTTACCAGACAGGCTGGTAAAATACTGGCCAGGTGTCAACCCTATGGAGAAATGCCCCCCACCTCTTTACTTTACCCAGATTCCAGCGTCGGAGTTCACAGCAGCCATGTTATTCTTTGGTAATCTTTGTGACTGAGAGGCATTTGCTGCATGCACAGTTGGAGCAATTTCCCAGCTCCGGACAAATGTGCATGTGCCGAAACTCACAGGCAGGGCCTCCATTAGAAATCACGGGGCCCCAGGGCCGGATTTAAGCACATTCAGGCCTGGACTGAGAGTCAAAATAGGCCCTGGCATTTCAGGTACACAGAGGCCCA
>CM044435.1:116710969-116741230 GCA_024363595.1 Xenopus borealis | reverse complement strand
CTGCCGGGCCCCCCTTCAGCCCCGGGCCCGGGACACTTGTCCCCCCTGATGGCAGCCCTGCTCACAGGTATTGCCGAACAGCCGGAATAAGACACAGAGATTACCGAAGGAGAAGAAGATGGTTGCCGTGAACTCAGACCTGGAATCTGCGGCCAGGGGTAAGTAAAGAGGTAGGGGCATTTTCCCAGGGGGGGAGACAGTTCAGCTGGGGGGGTCTACATGGAGTGGGACGTAAGGGTTTTTTAAAAATGGGTTTAGTTCTGGGCTAATTCTGCGCAATGTTTCAGTTGGTATTACCAATTAATATTTGGAATAAATATTTACCTTCTTCTTTCCAGCTTTTAAATGGGGGTCACTGACCCCCACTGGACTTCATGTTTTCTTTTTTATAGTTAGAAAGTTTTGATTATTGGCCTTCTACTTCTGACTTGCCAGCTTTTAAATTGGGTCACTGACCCTTTCATACCTCCCAACATTTTGGAAATAAAAAGTGAGACAAAAAGTTTTTCTGGCCACACCCCCTAATTACCATGTTCATTTTACAAAATTTGGCAGGTTATGAAAGTTTGAACATATTTCTGTGATTTTCTTTTCCCAGTTAGTACAGTTTTGCTAATGAAGGTGAATTGCCCTTTAAGCTGTGAGTCTAACTTTTCCCAACGGACCTGTTAGATTATATTGTTACAATCTAGAAATTGTTACAAACGTATCTTATCTGAACCTCCTTGCAGTTCTGGGCTCTCTGCCAAAAGCCAATTAAGTTAGAAACGTTGTTTCTTTTTCTGGCTGTTCAGTGCAGAAAAAATGGGACCAGTACAAACGAGGGACTGTGGGTTGAGCTGTCAGAAGAATGACTGTCCCTCTAAAAACGGGACCGTTGGTAGTTATGTACCCCATTGAAAAAACAAATGCTCTTTAAGGCTACAAATTTATTATTATTGCTACTTTTTATTACTCATCTTTCTATTCAGGCCTCTCTTGATCATATTCCAGTCTCTTATTCAATGCATGGTTGCTAGGGTTATTTGGACCCTAGCAACCAGATTGCTGAAACTGCAAACTGGAGCTGCTGAATAAAAAGCCAAATAACTCAAAAACCACAAAACCAAATGCAAGTTGTCTCAGAATATCACTCTCTACATCATACTAAAAGTTAATATAAAGGTGAACAACCCCTTTAAAAGCCAGCCTATTGGGTTTATTTAATGTTTAAAGGATTTTATAGTAGACTTGGGTATGAAGATCCAATTTATGGAAAGATCCGTTATCCGGAAACCCCAGGTTCCGAGCATTCTAGGTAATAAGTCCCACACCTCTAGTAGTGTAGTCATCACTTTAATCAAAAAGAAATGTTTGTTGTCTTTATAAACTCAGGCCAATGATTATCAGTATGTGGCTCAGTATGTGGCTCTCAAGCTGTTGATCAGTATCATCTATAGTTAGTGGCTGTATAAAAACCCCAGTCCAGCTGTAATCAGGCTATTTAGGCTTTGTAGCACCTGTCACAATTGTAGCCAGAGTTAAAATATGCAGAATTAAATACCTCCAAACATTTGGAAAATAGAAAGAGGGACAAAAACATTTACCTCGCGTAGTACACAGTTTTTTGTTTTTTAGGGTTCAGGTTCTATGTGTTATTACAGTTTTGCTAATGACGGTGAATTACTCTTTAAAGGAGAACTAAACCCATACTTTAAACCCCCCCCCAGGACACCGCTCCCCCCCAGCCTACATGCTACCCCAGGCAAATGCCCCTAACTGACACCATGACAGAATTTCTGGTGTCTCTACTAGACTTGACATTATCCCACAACTATATTGCATTCAAAGAGGGGTTCTATTTGCAAACATCAGGGACCGCAATGGGTTCGAATGTTGCTCCATCATTCGCTAATTCATATATGGAACAATACGAACAACAGTTCTTGTAACCAACAGGGGGAGACAAGATTGTTTTTTACAGACGCTATATTGACGATTTACTGCTGTTCCGGAAAGGTACTGAAACAGAGCTGTTATGCTTATGTCAGTCTCTAAACAACCTTGATTACCCCATTAAACTCTCCAAGACATATGACAGGAAACAGGTGCCTTATTTAGATATAACCATTTACAAAAAAGAGGAAGGTATAGGGACCACATTATACAAAAAAAACAAAAGACAGAAATAGTCTAATACATGCTCACTCGCATCACCCTGCCCACATGTCCCAAAGGGTCCTTTACAGAACAGAGCACAGCAGATCTCCAATTGTCCCAATTGGCTGAACAATGTGCAGAGGGGCTACTCCAAGTGACTGATTGATGAGCAACTGAGAAGAGCAAAAAGGATGAACCAGGATGACCCACTGCAACCATTCAGAAGGGCCACAAATCCTGCTCTGGACCTGGTCTTTACTACAGACTGGACAGATAACAGCTTACAGATTAAAGCAGCAGTTACAAACAGATGGGAAATCATCAGTTTGGATCCCCACCATTTGAAGGTATTAAAAGACCGCTTTTTGCCTACACACGAGGACGCAATATGAACAATTTATTGTATGTTAAGGACATAACAACGAGCTGTAAGAAAGAGACCAATTGGCTGACTATGCCACTTAAAAAGGGCTGTTTAAATGCGAAGGCTGCCTGACTTGTGGAGGTATGCAACAGGGTACTTTTTTCACACACCCAAGAACTGGCCACAGATACACAATTGAGCACAGGGTTACTTGTAATACGGACCACGTAGTATACATGGCATGGTGCCCGTGTGGTCTGTACTATGTAGGCAAAGCCTCTACCTCGTACAGAGAACATATGAACAATCATAGAAGCGCCATTAGGGCAGCTCTGACAACAGGTAAAACACGGTGCCTAAACACTAGCTCGCTTTAAAGCACACTTTACCACAATTCAGACACATGGTGATAGACCATGTACCTATGCCCAGACGGTGGTGGTGGGGGGGGGGGGGGACAGGGATTTGATCAGGGCCGGATTTACATAGAAGGCGCCCCTAGGCCCACTGCCGTTCATCGCCCCCATACTATTTATTCCCAAATTTTCAGGACCGGAGCAATGGGTATTGGCGCATGGGAAATGAAAAAACTATTGTATTTCCTGTGTATCCCCAGTGTTTCTGAACCAATGTGGGCGTGGTTGGGCAGCATGCCGCCCCCTAAAATCCTGTCACCCTAGGCCCGGGCCTAGGTGGCCTTTCCACAAATCCGGGCCTGGATTTGATGTTACTACGGAAAGAATCCATGTGGATCTATAAGTTGGACACAATAGCACTAAGAGGTCTAAATGACGGCTTTTTATTGAGACTTTATTGAGACTGATGAATGTGTGTGTTTTGCTAAATCGAGGATTACCCAATAACTGTTAGGCATTCTAGTTCCTACTGTATTAGTATTTACTGCCTTACCTGGCAGTTTGGATTGGTTTGTTTATTTTTTTTCGATATTTTTTCTATTTTTATAGGTTTTTGTTGTTTTGTATGGTTTATTTTCCTTTTTTTTTCTCATTTTTGGATTTTTTTCTGGGACATTGAGACTCATTGGATACAATAACAAATCTGGAGTGGGATTTACCCACATCGGTCTGACTTAAATGTGACGTTGGCTCTAAATTGTTCTCACATAATTCCTCTTGTATCTCTACATTGTTGCCTTTCATCAATGTTTCTATTGACAGTAAGATTTTCTAAGAAATGAAGCATGATGTTGATACATTGTTTTACTCCTATAACCTCCATCCGTCTGGTTGAGAGTCTATTACTGTGAACAATATTCTTATGTTGCTACACTAGTATGCCCATAGCAACCAGCAGAACTTTGTGGCATTTATCTCACAGGAACTGCCATTGGACCCGCATCGTGAGCAGGAAAGCGCAGCCGTGTAGGACGGAATAAGCCTGTTACAGGTGTGAGGGTCCTGGTTAAGGTGACCAAGAGGGGAAAGAAAGCACTATGAGTGTCTCGGGGAAAATCAGATAGAGGTAAATTGGCGGTTTTACCATGACATCATACACTGACCATATTGATTCCTATACAAGAGTAAGCACTCTAAGGGGTAGATTCATCAAAGAGTGAAGTTAAGAGTGAAGTTCCGCCACTAGAGGGAAATTCCACAGCTCTCAATTCATTTCTATGGGATTTTTAAAGGCGTATTCATCAAAGGGTGAACTTTCACTTCACCCATTGATGAATACGCCTTGCAAAATCCCATAGAAATGAATTGAGAGCTGTGGAATTTCCCTCTAGTGGCGGAACTTCACTCTTTGATGAATCTACCCCTAAGGGTGCAACATCGAATAACTGCCCATATTACTGCACAAGGGACTAACATAATAGAACCTGTGATGAGACCCGCTACAACTTCGGGTCATCGGACAGCCTTCTTTTTTGAGAGAATGGAAGTTATTTGCAGCTAATTTACAGGTAAAGGTAAATCTGCTATAATAAAGCTGTAGAAAGTGATCTAGTTGCAATATGGATATGAAAAGCACCCTTTTCATTGTATCTATGTACAACTGCTGTGCGTCTGGTATGATTACTGTTTGCTCCAGTAAAAAGCAGTGAATCATCTGGCTCTGTATATACATGAGGAATATTCCTGCAAGGGAAAGCAGAATAAGATAATATTACAGAAAGTATTTCTTTTTAACTGAACACTGCTGCTTCTGTCCCCATTTTCTGCCATCAAACATGACTCTGAAACACTCGTGGTACAAACAGCAATTTTAATGGGACTGACATGAATATTATTATAACAGCTTAAATGCAGATGCTGGTTTCAGTCCCAAAAACCACTTGAATCATCCAGTTGTGACTTGCCACTTGGTACTAGTGTAGTTGCTGCCTTATTGTTCATCATTTACAGTACCAATTTAAGGCTAACACTGCAAAAAGGGAATGCTGCAAAAATTTCAAAAATTTCTGATAAAACACAAGACTTTCAAGGAAGGGCACCAAAAAAAAAAAAAAAAACAGTTCAAGCTACAACAGCTCTTTACAGGAGAAGCAAACCCCTTATTCATAAAAACCCCTACCCCACATATTCCCCCACTCCAACGCAGCCTAAGTGTAAACTCCGGTAATTGCCCTTAAGTCTTAACTTACCTCTCTTTGCAGATTCAGTACAACGGGTGCCATCATCCGGTTCTTCTTCCTTCGATTCGGCAACTTCTGTCACTTTCGGCACATGCGCAGTTGTCAAAATCCGGAAGACTGCTCCACCTGGGCATGCACCGACACAGCGTTGACTTCCTGAGGAAAATAGCGCCCGTGAGCTCCGCTGCACTGATTATGCAAAGAAAGGTAAGTAAAGAGTCCTCTGTCAAAAATAGCACCACATTTCTTTCCTTCTATTGTGTACACATGGGCTTCTGTATCAGACTTCCTGTTTTCAGCTTAAACATCCAGGGCTTGGGCTAGAGCATGCTCAGTTTGCTCCTCTCCACCTCCCTTCTTCCTCTTCCCTCCTCCCCTCCCTGCTGTAACCAGAGCACAGAGCTATGAGTGAGCAGGGAGAGACTCAGGCAGGAAGTGATGTCACACCAAGCTAATATGGCAGCTACTATCCTAACAAAGGAGATAGTTTCTAGAGCTGTTTACTCAGGAAAGCATTCTGCAGAATAAATATAGCTTTCACTATTGTGGCTAATCTATTGAAAATAAACTGCCTCAGTAGCTTTCCTTCTCATTTAAAGAGAGAAAACGAGAGAGAGAGAGAAAAAGCCAGTTGTATTCATTTTAATATTAGCTATCCTCCTTCAGCCGCCTGCTCTTCCACATCTGGGCGTCATTGCTCAGCATTCCAGAAGGCTTGTAAATAAAATGGCTTTAATGGATTGATTATTTATTTCCAGGTTCATAAATGAATCACTCCAAATCAGTAACCAAGTTACCAAAAACTATTATTGCTGTAGGATGTTCTTAACAATTTCTACCCCTTGCTAGGGTGATAGATGTGACCATAGTATCAAATCACTTAAAATAGATGTTAATCGTTGACAGTCATCCAAAAGTGTAGAATAAGTAAAACTGAGAGGATGAGGTGAAGGGAGTGGTTTTAGTATGGGCTGTACACATCCCTCACTTACACTAGTTACACTGGAAAATAGATAAAGCCCCCTTAGATTATTTGCACCTAAACACTTTGAACACTTCATGCTTTGCGACACTGCTTTAAGGCAGTCCATTGAAAGGAAATGAATATGGGCGAACTAGACAACTCTGTCCTGAGCAAAAATTACTTGAGTAATAAGTTTATTACGTGTGAGGTTCATTATGTCCACTAGAGAGCTACACACTTGCATGTACACAAAGTGGAATATATAAATTATATCAAGACAAATGCTAAGAAGTGATGCATAATACTTTTTTTTTTATTTACAGGTGATTATAACATACAACTTTTCTGCTAACACTGAACCATTTACAAAATCATATCAAGCATATTAGATAGACTTCGGTCGACCAGTATGCCTCCCACAGCAGTCTTACCCGCCAAAAAACACTATCTCAATAAATGCCAGAACAAATACCAGTGAAAGTAGTGTATAGATGAGCTGTGAACAGAAGCAAAATGTAAACAAGTTAAAGAAAGTATGCACAGAATGAAGCAGAAAAAAAGGCAAACATGTTAATACATAACATACACATGCTGAACATCTCTTGCATTCAGGAAGGTTAAAGGAAAAGTATACCCCTGAACAATGTAGGTCTCTATAAAAAGAGTTTGCATAAAACAACTCATATGTAAAACCCTGCTTCATGTAAATAAACCATTTTCATAATAATATACTTTTTCAGTAACGTGCCATTGGGTAACCCTATATAGAAAATTGCCATTTTAAAAAATAAAGACAGCCTCCTGGGATCCTAGGATCCAACGGTGCACACAAACATACCAAACAAACTATAACGTTAGGTCACATGAGCCAATTAACAGACAGAGTTGTGTCTTTTGCTTCCACACTTCTTCCTGTTACAGTTAGAGTTGAAATATTTCTGGTCAGGTGATCTCTGAGGCAGCACACAGACCATCACCAAATGGTGGTTCAAGGCAAGAGATGTAAAAGGACAAGATTTAATTAAATATATATACTAGTTTGGTATTATGTCACTTAATTTGATATAAACTGTTGCTCAAGTATTCAATTTGGGGGTAGTTTTCCTTTAAGGTTGTGCCAATAGCATTAATAAAATTCTCAAGCAAGGGACTGTGACTGTGGTATAGTAGGGAGAGATGGTGCCTATAGTAGCAGTGGGATAATAGTCTCTGGGAAGGGGCAGTGGCTGTGGGATAACAGGTATAGTAGGTGGAGATGGTGCCTATAGTAGCAGTGTTCCTATAGCAGTTACTGTGCATACTGTTTGATAACTGAACGGAAAAATCTAACCTTGTTAGAGCTATGGCAGAAGTGTTTTCTTTGTATCCCATTCCCAGAACTGTATGCTAATGACTCTGTAGATGGTACGTTTTTCAAGCATAGCAGCTTACCACTTATATCCTCTGCTATTACTGCAGTACGGGATTGTTCACTAAAACTTAAATTATACCTATAAGATTAAAAAAACTGGATTATGATATTAACAATTATATTTTCTCAATTGAACA
Source organism: Xenopus borealis (assembly GCA_024363595.1). NCBI lineage: Eukaryota > Metazoa > Chordata > Amphibia > Anura > Pipidae > Xenopus > Xenopus borealis. Next base: position 116,733,619 of record CM044435.1, on the reverse strand, counting down.
GACACTTCACATTACAGTAGAACTCCCATTTTACATCCTCTGATTTTAAGTTTTCCCTCATTTTACATTGTTGTTTTGTGGTCCCACCTATATATTATGCATAATACATTTCCCTGATTTGAAGTTTTCCCTCATTTTACACCATTTTTTTCTGGTCCCCTGAAAAATGTAAAATGGGGGTTCTACTGTATTAATTTATTTTGGTAAACCAGAGCTAAACATTTGCTGCTTATTTACAAACAAGCAGAATCAGTAATAACTTCTGGAATTGTGCGGGATAGCAGGTATATTAGGGAGGGATGGTGCCTATAGTAACACTGGGATAATAGTCTTTGGGAAGGGAGTGTGACTGTGGGATAGCAGGTATAGTAGGGAGAGATGGTGTCTATAGTAACAGTGGGATAATAGTCTCTGGGAAGGGAGTGTGACTGTGGGATAGCAGGTATAGTAGGGAGAGATGGTGCCTATAGTAACAGTGGGATAATAGTCTCTGGGAAGGGACTGTGGGATAGCAGGTATAGTAGGGAGAGATGGTGCCTACAGTAGCAGTGGGATAATAGTCTCTATTGTGGCTGTAGGATAGCAGGTATAGTAGGGTTACTATGCCCTGGAAAAGTAGTGCAAGGGACACTGAGATTACACCTGAGATTAGAGGTAAAGTCGGACATCCACTAAAATCCGAAAAATCGCTAGCACAGGCTTCGCGAGCATTCGCCGCACTTCGCCAGGCGAATTTTCGCCTGCGCTACGCAAATCCACTAAAGTGTGAATTTACACACTGGTCGGCGAACGGTAACATATTTGCGCTAGTGTTACTTCGCTAGGCATAGCGCAATTACGCTAGCGAAGCCTAATTTGCATACGGCGCAAATTACAAAATATAATAGAAGTGTATGTTACAGCCAGTACACAAGCCCAGGAAACCTTTAATAAAAAAAAATAAAGTTTTCCTATTGCCCTACATGTGCCCCCTATATAGTAGTGTTGCCATATGTCAGGAAATGTAGGGGGGAAGGAGGGTAACCCCACCAAAAAAAACGATATTTTTCAGACTATCACCCACAATGGTAAAACACGCCACAGCGTTTTTTGGGACTTAGAAAAATTTTCTATTTTTTTTTTCAACCTCCTATCTATTGTATTGCACTTCGCCAGGTCTGACCTTGGCGAAGTAACGTCTAGCGTAAGTGCTAACGAACAGCAAAAAGTTGATCTTAGTGAATTTGCGTAATTACGATCCTTCGCCAGTGCGCAACTTCGCCTGGCGTAAGGGTGCGAAGTTGCGCAAGTCTATCTACTTCGCTAGCGTAAATTCGCCAGAGACGATGTTAGTGAATTTGCGAAGTTACGATTTGACGTCACGCTGGCGAATTTTCGCTAGCGTTAGACGCTTCGCGCTTTAGTGAATCTGCCCATATTGTTTGAGCTGTGTGTACTACTGTATCAGTGCTTGGTAGGATTATAGTCTCTTAAAGGGGTTGTTCACCTTTTTTCTGTTCAGTTGTTTTCAGATTGTTCCCCAGAAATAAAGACTTTTTCAATTACTTTCCATTATTTATCTTTTATCTAAGTTTAAAGTTGAATGTTCGAGTCTCTGGTGTATGAGTCTGGCAGCTCAGTAATTCAGGTGTAGACTCTAAACTATTGTATCAGATCTAACAGCTGCCTGTAATGAAACCCAGAGATTTTGCTCAGCAGGAACAAAGATTAGAAGTGTATCCATTAAATGGATCAGTTTAGAACAGTTGGGGGGGTCCCAGAGCCGCTTTAGAAGGTAAAAAATGAAAGTTTACACTTCAATATTAGAAAAACTGTTAAAAATAGAAAATAGACAGCAATTGGAAAAAGTCGTTATTTCTGTGATCCATCTGAAAACAACTAGTTGTTTGAAGGTGAACAACCCCTTTAATATATATACTTTACTTTAAAAACTTCAAATTCTAGAATATAAAAAGCATAATAGTGCATGCATTGTCTGAAAAGCAAATAAAGCCTCGTTTCCATAAAAATCCATGCATCTTCACCTTCTGTAGAAGAAATATATTCTACTCACATGGCACAGCAATGCATAATGCAGTTTTCACAGCTTTCATCAACATCGTGCTCCATTCCTAGTGCATGTCCAAGGTTGTGTGCAAATATCAGAGCCCTTTCAATAACATCAAAGTGCTTAAACTACAGGAAAAAAAGTGCAGCTGCTTACTTAATTTTACTTAATAAAAATGATGGTACAAGTATAACTGAGAGTAAGTCATTGAATCTAAACAGAGCTTTTCTTTCATAATTTTTATCAGACTTGACCAATGAAGCCTAATTGCTGACCAAATTTCTGATTTCACCCCGAGTCATAGACTAAGGTCTTGGAACTGCCCCACAAAGCCCAGAAAAAGTAAACTTGTAATGCAACATAAGACAGCGAGCATGAGAAGTGCCTATGACTATGTTTGCAGTTCTCGTTGTAAAGCAGTACACTAAATTAAGGTTCTGTCTGGTCAGTAGAACACAAGTTCTGCCCTGCAAGTAAATGAGCCCCAATCTCTATTAAAGGGGTTGTTCACCTTTAAATTAACCTTAAGTATGATGTTTGTAGAGAGTAATAGTCAGAGACAATTTGCAATTTTATTTCATTTTTTAATTATTTGTGGTTTCAGAGTTATTAAGTTTTATAATTAGCAGATCTTTAGTTGCATATATGCATAAAAGACAGGAATATGAATAGGAGAGTCCTGACTCGAAAGATGAGTAATACAAAGTAGCAATAAGAGTAAATTTTTAGCCTTATGGAGCATTTGTTTTTAGATTGGGCCAGTGACCCCTATTTGCAAGCTGGAAAGAGTCAGAAGAAGCTATTAAAAAAAAAATGAAGGCCTATTGAAAAATTGCTTAAAACTGGCTATTCTATAACATACTAAAAGTTAACTTAAAGGTGAGCCACCCCTTTAAAGTGGACCCGTCACCCAGACACAAAAATCTGTATAATAAAAGTCCTTTTCAAATTAAACATGAAAACCAATTTAAAATTTTTATTAAAGCATTCATAGCTGTTTTAAGCTCATTTAAAAATATCAGCTGTCAATCAAATATTGTCTGCCCCTCCTCTATGTGTTAGAGGCATAGAGGCGGCGCAGATAATTACTTTCACTTTCCATTCAGCACTTCCTAGATGTCACTGCTCCCCACACATTCCCCCAGTTCTCTTAATTATTTAATTGTGTAGCCAGGACATGGGGATAGACATCGGGTCCCCCATTCTGGTGCACAAACAAGATTCTGAGATGATGCAAGGCTTGCCTTAATAACAGTGTCCACAAAATGGCTCCTGCCTGCTTGCTATAATTATGAATTCCCAGACTGAAGAAAACAAGATTAAAATAATTTATATAGTGTAATTAATGTTCATTTTGCTTGACTAATGTGATAAAATAGGATTTTGAATATTTTTTTGGGGTGACGGGTCCACTTTAATTAAAACCATATTGAAAATGAGCAAAATCTTGGAGACAGCTTGCTATAGCCTGAAACGTTGCAGCCTATCATTGATAAAAGCCATCTTTTCTTAATAATGTTTTTTTTTAAAACTACACAATTGATTGTGCTGTTTCAGCTACTGTGGAAAGAAAAGGTGGAAACATTATTGTATTCCATAGATGTGCAGAGTGGCAAAACTACGCAGTGAAGAGTCTTCACAGACAGCCCTGGTGTTAAAGTGGATAAACACGGATCAGCCTTGAAAGTTCAGCAATGCTTAGGAAGTCTGAGAGATACAAAGAGAGAGAGAAATTCCTGCCTGCTCTTTAAATGTGTCATTTATCAACAAAAAGAAGAGTATTTGCAAGGGTTTCCAGTAAAGATTTTTGTATCAGAGCTGACAAATGCACACTGATATTATGAACTATTTCCTGATTCTTCAGCAACAGCTTAAGTAGTAATTGAATCCTGGCCTATGATACTAGCAACAATGCCATTTGTATGCAGTCTTTTTATATCTGAGAAAATGTTGCTGCCCTTAGAATGTTATCAATCAGTAAAACTATTTTGCCCACAGAAGAACTTCACATTTGAAGGCCACATGGAGCATTTTTTATAGCATCATATCCTGAGATCCCTATGACACTGGACCACTCCCAGACATTAGGAGATGAGCAAGGTTTTGACAATGACAGTGTCAGCAATATTTCCATCATAAAAATAGGAATATGTAAATGAAGGTATGGTTGTTATCAATGTAGATATTTTTAAATCAATGCTATAATCAGAACAGGACTTCACTTTCCTGGTTTCCCAGGAAAGATTGATTCAAAATGTAGTACTCATTACCATCAAGCAAAAATAAATTTTTGTGCTACCAGAAAAAAATGTGATAAAATAGTTATCTCCTGAATTATTGGATAGGCATGCTATTTTAGGATTTGGTTGAATCTGAATCCTTTGCGAAAGATTCGGCCAATTAACAAAAGAAACCCTAATTTGCATATGTAAAGTGTCGGTAAAATAAGTAACCCAGAAGTGGCGGTCGACAAATTTGTAAAATGTCGTACAAACAGCAAATTCACAAAGGCAGATGTTACCATCTCTGAATGTCTCATAAGTCAGACAATTTTCTAAAATGTCGTATATCTTTTCATCGTACAGACGACATTTTACACGACATTTTAAAAGACAATTTGACCGACATTTTCATTTTGGAGAGCCTAATGTGTCGGAAAAATCGTCGGCAAAAAAAAAAAATGAGTTTACGAGTAATTCATAAAAATATATTTACAAATTAGATAAAGCGGGAAATAAGTATTTAAATAGTAGGATTGGGCTAAATGCAGTGGAGTGTCCACAAACTATTCATATTACACAACACACTCTCAATTGGGACTAAAACCACCATAGGCCCTACATCCAATTCGGTAACATTTTAAACCTCTACAAGTCTACAATGGGTTTATAATTTTATAGGACATGAACAGTCCTATGTTCTGTGAAAAGAAGAAAAAAAGTGATGTAAATTGTCTGTCATTTTGATAGGCTATAAAGCTGTGTTTTCTTTGAAAATTTGTAACACTCTGAGGAAGTGCCTATCAGGCACGAAACGCGTCAGTGTTGTGATATTTTGCACTGCACCATGACAAACGAATTTTAATGGAAATAATAAAGTAATGGATTTTTTAATTAATCGTGGTGAATGGTCCGTTTTGTAAGGATAGTCCTATGTCCATATATACACTCTGTTTCTAAAAACTGTGTTGAAGCTTATGGCTCTGCGATCGCAGTATCGCTAAATCATATGACTTATGTGCTTGTTGCTTTTCCCAGTGGATTTTTAAATCTTGGGATGTTTAACACTTACCCATAAATAAGTTGGCAATTCTGGCACTCATTGCAACTTACTGGGACAAGGATGCCACAAATATGACTTTAATTTGAAAGTTGCCGAATAGCGTGATTGCATAACCTCAGCTTGAATATTGCATTCTATCCAAATTGTTTGGGAAATTACAACTTATACATGGACTAAAAAAGGAAACGTTTAACATAGGACCTTGGGACTGCCTACAATGTGAAATCCTTTTCGGTACAACTACAACTCCCTTGTACCTATATATGCACCTACAATTTGAAATCTCTTTCAGTCCAACTATAACTCCCTTGTACCTATATATTTAACTAATGGGCTGTGGAGGCCAAGTTACTTACAAGTGGGGGATCCCTCATTCCTATGCAGCGCTGCTTTTGGTTTTAATTGGTTTTATATGTTCTATTTGGCATGGTGGTGAATAAATATTGCCTTTTATTTTAATCAATTTCATATGAATTTTCCTTACTGTATTTAATTGTTTCACCTTATATGGGATGTAGGGCTTATGGTGGTTTTAGTCCCAATTGAGAGTGTGTTGTGTAATTCATAAAAATGTCGGGGAAAGTGGCGCCTAAAAAAACACATCCACTTTTCACTACACTATTTCAAAAGTGTTGTAAAATTGGCGGGGAAATGCTCTGTGAATTTGTCGTCTGTAGCTACGGCATTTTAAAGACATTTTTTCCTTCCCGACACTTTTGTGAATTCCCCCCTTTGACTTCCTTGTTTGTGTGACAAAAAGTCAGTTGATTTTTTGGATTCAGATTCAGTCAGGCACTTGGCAGACGAATCAGAATCCTGCAGAAAAAGGGAAAATCTTGTCTGAATCCCAGACTGAATCCTGCAGTCGATGCATCCCTACTATTGGATGAACAGAGTATCCAGGGCCCTTTTATCTGTTCATTCAATTGACTTAAGTGGATCAAGCAAACTGGCCACCATCCAGTTGAATGTTCAGATTTTCATTGTGTGGCCTGGTTATATTAGGAATCGGGGCATGTATGATGTCAATCCAGCACGGTATAGCTGGGTGGGGCCCAGGGGGTCAAACTCCAAATGCTTATCTTTTAATGAAGGGTGCTTGGTCTCCATGTGTACAACATAGTTGTACAATAACCAGTAGGAACGAAACTGATTCATCGCTACTATAATTCCAGTTTGGCTATCAATGCAGCCACTCTATCTGACACATTGGGGGGAATTCACAAAAGTGTCGGGAAGGAAAAAATGTCTTTAAAATGTCGTAGCAACAGACGACAAATTCACAGAGCATTTTCCCTACAATTTTCTGACATATACGACACTTTTGAAAAAGTGTAGTGAAAAGTGGGCGTGTTTTTTTCTGCGCCACTTTCCTGACATTTTAATGAATTACTCGTAAACTCATTTTTTCCCCACAATTTTTCCGACACATTAGGCTCTCCAAAATGAAAATGTCGGTCAAATTGTCTTTTAAAATGTCTTTAAAATGTCTTTAAAATGTCGTGTAAAATGTCTTTAAAATGTCGTCTGTACGATGAAAAGATATACGACATTTTAGAAAATTGTCTGACTTATGAGACATTCAGAGATGGTAACATCTGCCTTTGTGAATTTGCCGTTTGTACGACATTTTACAAATTTGTTGACTGCCACTTCTGGGTTACTTATTTTACCGACACTTTTGTGAATTCCCCCCATTGAGTTCAATGAGCAGGTTGAAAATGTCACACAAGTAAGCAAGATTTGCAACCCATTATGTGCTACTGAAATGGTGGTGACTATGACTGTATTTCTAAAAGAAATCTCTGAGGTGGCTCTTGTAACTCTACCTTAAGAAAGATATCTGACTTCTGTGGTTAAGAGAAGCTGTTTGTGCTCTGCATCCATCTCTACACAGAGCAGCTCAAACAGACGCATCTTAAGGGCATGTACTTTGATGTGGCTGATCATTTTAATCACATTGTGCAAACTGCTAGATTCAGATGACATTTTTTCCGCTAGCCAGCATTTCTCTATGGATGACACAGCGTGTAGACTCACATTCATAAGCGACCTACTTGACCCGAGTAGTGAAACCAAAAAGCTGTCCAGTAATATCAGTCTCTCCATCGATGCATAGACCAACACAAAATTACCAATTGTAATCATTTAAAGACTTGAATACATCTGTAGCTGCTGTGTTGATTGGCAAAAATAATGCACACAATATCCTCATGCATAAAATCCTCTTGAAAAATATAAATAAAACAGTATTGCCTTATTCTAAACATATTGATGGTGATGGTAGACCCATCAACCTGGATTGGGTACCATGGTGACTCATCAATCCTATCCTTGTGCCTCGATATCATCTGCAACTGCATGTCATCAATTTGTCTAGTTATGGTGCCAGCCAAAAGAAGAACACATGACACCTTCTGAACTGCAACATTTCCTAAAAGCTATAGTAAGGGGCTTCTTTGCTTTAGCAGTGCAGGTAGCAACTAAGAATTAAGCTGTTAGTGCAGACACATTTGCTGAAATCAATAATTGCTTCTGACCTTCGTGTTCACTTTTTTTTCTTTTGAAAAACTCCAAATTCTTGTCTTTTAATGAAGGGTGCTTGGTCTCCATGTAGAGAAGCAGTTTTGAAGGTTTCATGGCTTCATTGGATAACACCTCACCACAAATTATACAGAGCGCCTTGGAGAATGTGAATCACCTGTTGCAATGAACCCATATGTTAAGTAAGATTCTTGGTATTTTCTTTTAAATGCGGCTCTTTTTTTGTTGGCATTCTTGGAGTCTTCTGCGGTCTCATCATAAGGCCTTTTCCCCTTTTCAAAGAAGTATACCAGCTACATTTGTTTTTTACTCACTTTTGTTTACCCAAAAAAATTGTCCAAACAGTATTTTGGCACTTGCAATCATTATAAGTAGAAGGTTCCTGGGCTACACACTCACAATGACACATAATACGCAAGGCACTGTTTCACATTGGGCAATGGAATCACACGTAACTGTGAGTTTAGCCAGGGGTTTCAGCTGGTAGCCTGCAAATGGAAGCAGGGAGTGAGGGACTGCATGTACAGAGACAATGAGATGAGATGCAATGGAATGACTGATTTCACTCCTCCTGCATCACTAGATGAGTATAAATTGGCTGGGAGTTAATTGTAAGGTCTATAGCATGCAGACAGATTTTTTTGCTGCTCTCAGATGGAGAAGAGTGATGGTAAAACACTTCTGTCAGCATGTGGTTTCTGGAATGTGTATGAGCTCTATTAATATTATTATTTTTTAACTTACCACAGCAAAAGAATGACTAAACGATTTTGTGCACGCATTTCCTGTATATCCCATTCCAGCAGATGGGGCTATATCGGCTCTGAAAAATAATTACAATATTAAAAAAAAGAAGCAAAGACAAATAAAAAAGTAATATCTACATTTTTAAATAAACTCACACAAATCCCTCCATATCACTAAAAACACGATGGACAAAATCTCTTTGTTTCCAATTATTGAAGTCTTCCAAGATATGTTCTCCGCTAGTGCTGGATGCTACTGAGAAGTTTTCGTTTGTCCACACTTCAATAGCAATGAGAACTATACGAATGTTGATGGACTGAAACATCTAAAATATTAATAGAATATAATGATTTGATATGATTTAGATTAGGTTTGCCACCTTTGGTCCCAAGTTATACTGGTCACCAGGAGGGGGGCAGTGATGTCATGAAGCAGTGAAATCACAGGGGTGGGGTGATGATATGTTCAAACGATAGGAAAGAAAGTAGCGGAGCTCACCTCTCTTGTATGCAGTCGCACATAGCTTCCCCTCCAGTAGCTGCCTGCAAAGGTCAGACCGGTTTGCAGCTCCCAGTCATCATAATCATCCAAAGGTGTGTGTGACCCAGCGCAACGGCGCTAAACTGAAGACATCTGGAAGCTGAATCTTTTAGTGAAATCCGGCTTTATTAAGCAAACATAGCTTGGGTGGCAATGTAAAGTGCATGCAGTCTACGCGTTTCGTGCCCTAACTCGTGGCACTTCCTCAGTGGAAGTGCCACGAGTTAGGGCACGAAACGCTTAGACTGCATGCACTTTACAGTGCCACCCAAGCTATGTTTGCTTAATAAAGCCGGATTTCACTAAAAGATTCAGCTTCCAGATGTCTTCAGTTTAGCGCCGTTGCGCTGGGTCACACACACCGTGGGGTGATGATATCACAGGTAATAGATTACGGGTGGGGAATGGGCATGTCGGCAAAGAGTCTGAAAGCAGTAGGTCATGAGAGCAGGAACTAGGGATGCACCAAATCCAGGATTTGGTTCGTATTCGGCCATTTTCAGCAGGATTTGGCCGAATCCTTGTGCCTGGCTGAACCGAATCCTTAAAATCATGTGACTTGCGCACTTTGCCTCTTACTAATTTACATATGCAAATTAGGGTTCAGGTTCAGTTTGGTATTCGGCTAAATCTTTCGCAATGGATTCGGGTGTTTGGCCATATCCAAAATAGTGGATTTGGTGCATCCCTAGCAGGAACTCTCTTAAAAGGCTAGATTGGGCAGGGGAGCATGTCATGAAGGGGAAATCTCCTGGCAAGTGCATTGCCATTAATTTGTAATAACTCCTGGCCCTAACTTGATTTACCAGCTAGGCCAGCAAAATAGTGACTGGATGGCAACACTAGTTTATATACATATAACTGTACATATAACTGCAATTGCATGCATGTAAAGGTCCAAATAAAGTGTAGAAACAAATGTACTTACATCATCTAGCAGATTTACCATTTCAGTTATTTCTGATACTATCTGTGATATGTTCTGCATCTGACGATACTAAAGAATCAGACAAAATCAACTAAAAAACTAATAGATCTACAGAATTAAACAAAACAAATTCTAAGCATTAATTAGCGATAAACAAAGTGTACATGTAACAGAATAGTATACTCCTGTAAAACTGAAAGACAGAACCGAACAGGGGAGATTCTGATCCCCATGACACCCTGAGGCAGCCTTTTCGATGGTGCTCCCTCTGATCAATAATTAAGCTTTCTGCACTAGAAGAAACACATTTCCAGTTAAATTTTTTTATTTTGTTTATTAAAGTTACCAGGAGCAATTTTTTTCTTACCATGCCTAACGGCAGGTGTGCCTCTTGAATGAAAACAGCTTCCTGCTTCATTAAAATAAGCTCTTGAAGTTTGTCTAGACCTTCTCTGGACTGAACATGAGGGGCACTCAAGTCACCCTTTGCAAGTTGCAAGAACTTACAAAAGTGCTCAGAAGATCGCAATGAACAAATTTACATTGTTGTGTGTTCGGGTATATGCCCCCTCTAACTGCATGTAATGGCATGCTTCAGGATTTTAATATAATGTCTGCAAACACACAAGTTGGTATTGTGTGGGAGCTTTTAGAGACAATCTATACACTGGTTACTCACAGCTGTTCCCTTCCCATTGCAATGAAATATCTGAAATGTGTATATAAATTGAATAGTCATTATAGGGATCAATTACTAAAAGCAAGATGTGGGACATGGTGTAAAAATGGACATTAGAGGTATGCTGGAGGCAGTATATGGGAATCCTATGAGAATGGGGAATACAGAGTTCTCTAACTTACAGTGTGCTTAGGGATGCAAATTTTGACCCTTTTAGTGCTCTTGCACCCAGGTAGTAATAAATGGGCCCTTGTGAGTTTTAAACGGATCCTGTCATGGGAAAAAAATTTTTTTCAAAATGTATCAGTTAATAGTGCTGTTCCAGAAGAATTCTGCATTGAAATCCATTTCTCAAAAGAGCAAACAGATTTATTTATATTTCATTTTGAAATCTGACATGGGGCTAGACATATTGTCAATTTCCCAGCTGCCCCAAGTCATGTGACTTGTGCTCTGATAAACTTCAATCAGTCTTTACTGCTGTACTGCAAGTTGGAGTGAAATCACCCCCTCCCTTTCCCCCACCCAGCAGCCTAACAACAGAACAATGAGAAGGTAACCAGATAACAGCTCCCTAACACAAGATAACAGCTGCCTGGTACATCTAAGAACAGCACTCAATAGTAAAATCCATGTCCTACTGCGTACTATTCAGTTACATCGAGAAGGAAAAACAACAGCCTGCCAGAAAGCAGTTCCCTCCTGAAGTGCTGGCACAAGCTGGGGAATTGACAAAATGGCTAGCCCCATGTCAGATTTCAAAACTAAATATAAAAAAATCTGTTTGCTCTTTTGAGAAATGGATTTCAGTGCAGAAGCCTATTGTAGCAGCACTGTTTCTCAGTCTAGCATATAGAGCCCTATGATGATAATGACTTGGTTAACAGCAAGCATTCCTCTAGTTTTACTGGGACAAGTGTTGGTGACTGAAATGTAAGTTTGCACAAAAGGTGGCATTACAGCAACTTCTACCATGTATAAGTAAGTAAAATTTATACATGAAGAAAATATGCAGGATACACAGTACTCACATACTGTATTACATAAAGTAGAACAGAAATTAAGGGAAATAAAGTGAAAGAAACCATAGAAAAGAAAAATGCTCCCTATGTGAAATACAACTAAACTTGAAACAAAGGGTGACTTAAGACATACCCAATTGTTTGACACCACAACAGCAAATTCAATAAACATTGGTCCAGCACCCTGAAATGATATAGAATAACCAATATTTTGAATAGTTCAGTCAAGGTTTATCTTATATCCACAGTAAGAATGTTCAAAATGCATAGGCTGTTGAACTCTAATTTGCAAATTAGGGGTGGGGGGGGTAGATTGCATGACTTTTTGTCACAAAACAAGGAAGTACAAAATGTTTTCCCCTTCCCATCCCTAATTTGCATATGCAAATTAGGGTTCGGATTCGGTTCGGTATTCGGCCAAATTTTTCTCGAAGGATTCGGGGGTTCGGCCGAATCCAAAGTAGTGGATTTGGTGCATCCCTAATAAAACAGTAAGACAGTACTGCTTTGGCTGAATAAGTTGCACATTTTGAAAAAAAAACAAACAATGGGTTTCTTTTGTGCACCCTGAAGTTTATTTCTACACATATTTGCTTACCTTATAGGAAACCGGAGAGGACAACCGAAGAGAATGTTTTTTACTTTGAAAATTCAGTCCACATGCTAGATTTCCAACTCTATTTTCTGATCGATACATTATATGTTTTGAAGTGCGACGTGGGTCTAGTGGCTCAATTCTGTAACTAAAACTCTCATATTGTATAAAGCCCCTGCAAATTAAAAGAAGTTATAGAACTTTGGCAAATACAGTTAAAATTAAGTAAGTATATATTAAATAGGACTCGTATGAATGGATTCCCATTAGATGCTATTCTTGTATCAGCTTGGCCACTGGAGTCAGAAAAGTTGTATGCAATGTTGCTCTATGCATAAATCTATCTCATTAATGCCTTTATCATTGATAATATACTGAAAAAGTTGTAGGGCATCAAGATTTAGGTACAGCAAAACAGCTGCTGAAGGTACATATATGTCCCCGTTAACAATCAATAGAATTCCTGAGATGTTACTATTGTCATAGGAAGGTTGGCGTGGCTAAACTGTTACAAGCTAGTTTGCAATGAAGCTGTTGGGTCACAGCCTGCTATAACCTTACCTAGAAACAATGCTAGGAACCTGATGTAAGGCTTTAGTCTTGCATATGGGAGATGTTGCACCAGTGGACTTTAAATAACCTTTTCTTTGATTAGTAAGTCCTAAACTAAAAAATACACTTCGTTTAAATCATGATGAACTATAACATTGTTATATAAGGAAAAAAGGGAGCCCCTAAATATTAGGGTTTGAGTTATCTATTGGTGCTTGCAACGTGAATCTGACAAAAGTCAGAGAAATACAACTGCGATTATTAAACTAAAGACTACCACGTTGATAGCAACCCGTTCAACACAGAATTACTGATATAGTTTCAATAGAGTGGCAAAAAACTATAATTTTAGCAACACCACGTTGATTGATTAATTTGGAAATTCAGTTCCGATTATTCCGATAATTAATTCATAATTCTTTTTAATAATTATTTATAATTAGCACATTAGCACTTTAATCGGAACTGAATTTCCAAATTAATCAATCAACGTGGTGTTGCTAAAATTATTGTTTTTTGCCACTCTATTGAAACTATATCAGTAATTCTGTGTTGAACGGGTTGCTATCAACGTGGTAGTCTTTAGTTTAATAATCGCAGAACTATAACATTGTCTTCATGTATCGGTTGGCACCCTAAACCCAGAACCGATGCCAAGCACCCTGGTCAAGGCTTGTGCTTCTGCCTCTAACAGCCGCCTTTCACGTCTATTATTTCACCTCAGCTAATTGGATGCTGCCAGGACTTAAAACGAGAGGTGCAAGGTGAGGGGTTCTGGGCAGACAAAGGGGCACAACTGTCAGCAAAGTCTTTGGGCAGAAGGTACAAGGTGCTTAGAAAGAATCGTAGTCAGATCAGTCCGGGTCGGGGCAGGCAGAGAGTAAACGTAGTCAGGCAGGCAAAGGTTAAACCAGGAAATCAATCAGAGGGAAAAGCAGAATTGGAGTCGGATATCAGGTAAGGAACAACAGAAATTCAAAACAGATCAGGAACTAGAACAGGAATCAATACAAGGCTCAGGAGCACCAGGAAACAAATCCTATAACATGCAATTTGAAATTCGTGCCATTGCGTGACGACGCCAGGGTGCATATGAATATAAAACTGGAAGGAACCAGCGCACAAGAGGAAGAGGAGCGGCGTGGCAGGCGTCCCCGCCAAACCACTGGACAACCAGGATGAGTTATTTTTATTACACTTCAGTCTTGAAATGTATAGACCTTTACTACCAATATAAGGGATCAGTCACAATCTTTTAACTGTGTTTTCTTTTCTGGTGAAACTCAGGCACAGGAAATGCCCATACATGCTTAAAACACTAAAGTGTTTATTTTCCTGAAATCCACCCAAGGGGGTTGTGATAGGGAGGTGTCACTGAAATTGCTGCATATTGTGGGTTTGGCCCCCATCAAAGAAAATGAGGCATGTACCAGTAGCCTAAAACATCAAAGAAGAAGCAATATGAAACAAACACAATCCTAATGTGCCCTCATTATAAGAAAGGTGGGAACTGTAAACATATTGATGTTTTACATGAATGAATACCTCAGTCCTGCACAGCTGCTAAGTGACACCGAAGATTCAGGGTATCCTTCCACAAATCCATGATAGTAGCAGCTGTCCTAAAAGTTGAGAAATTTAAAGTCCTTATGTAAGTATTGTTAATATGTGTTTAAAAAAAACACAAAAACCTGTAATAATTTAAAGGTGGGGGGGGGGCAGTCATACATAAGCCGACCACCATGTTATCAGACTTATAAGCCCGCAGGTCAAATGGATGTATGAGGGGCCTTACATGGCATAGCTGCCTTTCTATTGTTCAAAGTGTCTAGCATGATTCTGCACAACTGTGTGCATGGACTTGTGTATAATACAGATGGAAAGAGAATGTAAATATATGTTATATTAGATTATCTTAAAATACAATTGTAGCCACACTGCAAGTAGTTTCCATTTTCTAGCCTGTGCCTAGTCTCTTCCAGATATGTAATGATCAGTGCTGCGGGGTCTGATACCCTTTATGCAAGATATTCAACATTTTACAGTATTAATAGAGACAAATATCAGATGGAATTTAGAAAGTGATGAGTGAAGTAAAGTAACATGAACACAGAGTTAGGATTAGGTGGACTTAACATTAGCTGTATTAAACCGGCATCAGCAGCTGGCATCTTAACTCTGAAAGTTTATTCCAGGAAACTTGCCAAGTGTCTGTTGGTCAATATAAGGATGATGGTAACACACTGCAATTATTTTCTGCATGAAATAAAATTTTCTCATAACAAAGAGAGAGAGAGGGATGGGGAGGGAACCGCAGCTGCCATGTAGTTCATTTCAGTGTGGACACCACAAATTAAAATAGGTCTGAACACAGAGAAAATGTGATTTTTTTAAATCCAGGGTTTAATTTTGAGTCCAGAGTAGTAAGGATGAATAAGTAAAAGGATGTTTAGCTGACCCCATTAAAACGGCTCTACAAGGCAGCAAAGCTTTCATTGTATGCAAACTGGCCAATGATAAATAGTTTAAATTAGGTGAACTTTATAAAATCACAACACAACCCTTATAAATAATTTTCCTGAGACCAACTAAAAAGAAACCAAGTAACAAATACAGACATATGTTCTAACCTGAATGTATGGTTCATCAGCAATCAATTTGTTGTCTTTTCCATATGTAAATACCTTCATATTGGATAGCACAGATTCTCTAAAAACAGAAAACGTTAGATTAAAGCAACTGAAAAACATTTTTTAAATATAAACTCATGTTGCTGCCATTTTTTAAGTACATTTTTATATATAGTTCCATAGCGTTATGTGACAAAGTTGCTAAATTGTCTAGGACACACATCCCTCTGCTTTCGACAGAAAGCAAATTACATGTGAACAAAATATTAAAAGTCTATTTTTTAAGCAGCAGGGTCCATTTCCTGGACAGGAATTCGGATTCGGTTCGGCCAGGCAGAAGGATTTGGCCGAATCCGAATACTGCTGATAAAGGCCGAATCCCGAACCGAATACTGGATTCGGTGCATCCCTAACTATAACACAATAAAACCACCCTATCTAAAAACAGGCAATAAGTTATATTCAATAGTAATGTAGGATTCAGTGAAGCAGTTCAATCAAAAATACTTCTGTCCTATGCAGTAATGCAATAGTGATGGTAGTGATGAACTTCAATAATACGTAGTGGGTTGCTGCAAAAGGGGCTGTTTATTAAACAATACGGGGGCAAATTCACTAAAGTGCGAAGCATTAGCTAGCGCTACTTCACCAGTGTGACGTAATTTACTAACAGTAAATTATTTACTAACAGTGTCCATGGTGCACTGACGAAGGGATGTAACTACACTAATTCACAAAGATGCGCAATTTAATGAACGTTACCTCTTGCACTAGACTTTACTTCGCCTGGTCAGACCTGGCGGAGTTCAATACAATAGATAATAAAATTGCGTAATTTTTTGGGGGGGGTTACCCTCCTTTCCCCCTACATTTCCTAACATATGGCAACTCAACTATACAGGGGGCACATGTAGGGCAATAGGACAACTTTATTTTATTTATTAAAGGTTTCCTGGGCTTGTGTAGTGGAATGTAGTGGCTGTAACTGTAAATACTTCTATTATACTTTTAACTTTGCGCCGTATGCAAATTAGGCATCGCTAGCGTAAATGCGCTTTGCCTGAAGTAATGGTAGCGCAACTTCGCTAATTTTCACCTCCCTGAGCGTAAATTCGCATTTTTAGATTTTTTTATTTTCAAAGCAAACAAAATTATATTAATAACAAAAACCAACAGTTAAAACAAAACTACATACTCAAAAGTAGTTATCAAAAAGGAAGCAAATTCGCATTTTAGTGAATTAGCGGCGGACTGGCGAAAATTTGCCTGGCGAAGTGCAGCAAAGGCGTTGCTAGCGGATTTCCGCACTTTAGTGAATTTGCCCCTACATGTTTTGACAGTAGCTCTTTGCTACAGCGCCTTTTGCAGCAACTCACTGCGTATTATTGAAGTTCATCACTACCATCACTATTGTGTTAAGTTTTATTCCTTGTTCCTATCATGGGGCAGTATAAGAACTAGGAAGCACATGCCTGGAGCCACAAAGGTGAGTGGGGTGACTTTCCCTGTTCCAGGTCCTCCCCCCTGCCCCCCCATTGAGGATAGTAACCGAGTGCTCCAATCTGCAGATGAGCTCTTTAGCTCTAGCTCTGTCACAGCAGCATTTATCCACCACATCTATAATCGGGGTTTTGAATTGGTTCGTTCCATGGTTGGGCATTACCTATTACTTATTACTTACCTCTTTTGTTTTAGGCGGAGCAAAAGGGGCTTTCCTTCAGTTCTTATGAGGTATGTAACTTTCTGAAGAATAAAGAAAAATACTTTTATAATGGCAGCTAAATATCAAAGAAGCAATAATCTCCAGGCTGTTACAAGTATGTTATAAAACACAACAGCAGTACTATATGGAAATAGTATTGTGCCATTTAAACACCATTAAAAAAGGTTGTTCCTCCTTGAGTGGAGTGGAGTGTTTTACCGACACACGCTTGTTGCACTAGAACAATTGCATGCGGCTTGTTGGCTCATTAAAAAATGAATTATTTTATTAAACTAGAGTCTATGCGATCCGGCCTACCTGTGATTCAGAGCTATCTGGATAACAGATTTCTGGATAAAATATATTTTACCTGGTTCCCCTAAATGAAAACGCTTGAATTTTCTCGCTGTATATAATTACCTCATTCCCGGTTTGTGCTCTAGATTGTATTTTCAGAGGATCTATAATTGCATACTCTTGCAAGTGTGAACTCCATTCTTGTTTATACCAGTCTATAAAATAGAAATTAAGGTATGAATATTTAGTGCTGGAAGTAATTAATGAAAAGATACCAAATTAATGGTACTATAGCTAAACTACACTGGCTTTTAGTGCTCCATTGGATCAAGAGCACTACTCTGAAAAGTCAGTTTGTGCTCAGTTTTATTACAGAGAAAGGCAGGGTCAACTTAAAAGAGAAGGAAAGGTTAAAACTAAGTAAGCCTTATCAGAAATATCTATATATATACACCAGTAAACCCTCAAAGTAATGCTTTGTTCTCTGTCATAAGAAACACAGCATTTATTTTCTTCTATTGTGCACACATGGGCTTCTGTATCAGACTTCCTATTTTCAGCTCAAACTTCCTTGACCTGGCCATGAGCATGCTCAGTTTGCTCCTCTGCCCCAGCCCCCCACCCCGCTGCAATCTGGGCCAAGAGATGTCACACCAAGCTAATATAGCAGCTGCTATCCTAAACAACCAGAGAGAGCTACTAGAGCTTTTTACTCAAGTATGGTAAAGCATTCTGCAGAATAAATATAGCATTCTAGCTTGCACTATTGCAGCTAATCTATTGGGGACTATAGCAACGGGGTACATTGCATTGCACTTGGTCATATTACCTTTTTTTCCTCTCTTTTTACATATTCAAATTAGGGTTCGGTTTCAGTATTCAGCCAAATCTTTCACAAAGGTTTTGTCCGAATCCTAAAATAGTGGATTTGGTGCATCCCTAATCAAGACAGATAAATGTGCTGCAGTTTGATTTGTTCCTGAATGATTGCCATACCATATCTCCCCCTTCAGCCTCTCATGGGTTTTTACCATCGGTCAATAAGGTTGGCAATTACCATCATTAATAAGTAGGGATGCACCGAATCCGGGATTCGTTCGGTATTCGGCCAGGATTCAGCCATTTTCAGCAGGATTCGGCCGAATCCTTGTGCCTGGCAGAACCGAATCCTTGAAATCATGTGACGTCACAAAACAAGGTATTTTGCGTGGCTGGCATTTATCCTTCCTCTAATTTGCATATGCAAATTAGGATTCGGTTCGGTATTGGGCTGAATCTTTCACAATGGATTTGGGGGTTCGGCCGAATCCAAGAGTGGATTCGGTGCATCCCTATTAATAAGCTACACCAATTATCCTGTGCATATTTAAAGAAGGGAAGGCTGGAGGCACTTGGGGGTGTCAATGGTTAGGCACCCCCAAGTGATTGTATCTATCAGCAGAAATCTGCACCAGCCCAGGTTTATATGAGTGAGCAACACAGAGCAATCTACTTCCATTTTCTTCTGTCTTCGATTTCCCTGGACTAACACATGCGCAGTTTAACGAAAAAGCCGTCTTTTTAGTTAAAGTTCGGCTTTTTGTTCTAGTGTGCATGCGCAGCTGCGCAAAGACAGAAGTAGATGGAAGTAGAACTCTCCGTGGTGCTCATTCTCATAACCTCAGGCCTGGTGCAGATTTCTGCTGATAGGAGCACCAGCCTAACGTTTGGCACACCCAAGTGTCTCCAGCCTTTCCTTCTCCTTTAAGCATGCAGTCTTTGGTATATTTAATGTGTGTGCCTTTTTATTAAAGAATGTTGTTGATGAATTGCCAACATGATCCATCCAATACAGGCCTTGTTCTTAAAGGGCAAGGAAAGGCAAAGAAATAAAATCCCATTTGTACTTTCTTTAATGAAAATGAAATCTATCTCCAATATACTTTAATTAAAAAATTTGTACCATTTTTATAAGTAACCTGACTGTATGCAGTGAAATTCTCCCTTCATTTAGTGCCGTGGTAGGAATTATCAGACGGTCCCTAACTTCTGGCAGGGAAACAATCATACTTATCAACAGCACGGGGAGTCCCTGCTTTACTTACCAGCCATGCAGAACTCAAGCAGCTTGGTTTTTTGATCATTTATGACGATCCCTAAGAAGCCCAGACCACACTGAGCATGTGTATGTAGTCTAGTCTTGCAAAGATGTATAACAAAGTTACAAGATGACAGCCCCCTGTGGCCAACTTTGAAAGCATAAATCATTTGTCGATTAGACTTGTGGTGCAGTAAGTTCATGTTTATGTTTAGTATACAAAATACAGCATTTCTAGCCTTATTATATTTTAGACTTTCCTTGTCCTTTAATCTTCTCAGGTAATACAGGCCCTGTTCTTATTCTTATCAGGTAATACAGACCTGTTCATAAAGGACCAGTAACATTAGTTTTTTTTTTTAATTCGTTAGTATACATAGAAAATAAATAGCAAGACAAATAAAACTTTTAAATCGCAAAGCCTTTATTAAGAAATAACTTACCGAAACTCTGCTTCCACTCCTCTTCAGAAAAGGCGACGACCCAATGTGCGGCACTCTATTTCTCCTCCAGGGCTATCTCCTATAAAGAAAGCAGGGAGGAGAAATCGATCGCGGCACGATGGACCACCCTGACCACCTTTTCTGAAGAGGAGTGGAAGCAGAGTTTTGGTAAGTTATTTCTTAATAAAGGCTTTGCAATTAACAGGCCCTGTTCTTAAACGTCTCAGGTAATACTGGCCCTGTTCTTATTCTTCTCAGGTAATACTAGCCCTGTGTAATACAGGTTTTTAAAAGGATACTGTCATGGGAATTTTTTTTTTCAAAACGCATCAGTTAATAGTGCTGCTCCTGCAGAATTATTCACTGTAATCCACTTTTCAAAAGAGCAAACAGATTTTATATTTAATTTTTAAATCTGACATTCGGCTAGATATATTGTCAGTTTCCCAGCTGCCCCCAGTCATGTGCTCTGATAAACTTCAGTCACTCTTTACAGCAAATTGGAGTGATTTCACCCCCTCCCTTGCCCCCAAGCAGTCTAACAGAACAAAGGGAAGGTAACGAGATAATGGCTCCCTAACACAAGATAAAAGCTGCCTGGTAGATCTAAGAACAATAGTAAAATAATACACAATATTAAAAATGTACTCAATAGTAAAATCCAGGTCTACTGCATTAAATATAATTCAGTTACATTGCATAGGAGAAACAAAAGCCTGCCAGTAAGAGGTTCCATGGCTCTTTCTAAAAGCACATGACCAGGCATAATGACCTGAGATGGCTGCCTACACACCAATATTACAACTAAAAAAATACACTTGCTGGTTCAGGAAGGAAATTTTATATTGCAGAGTGAATTATTTGCAGTGTAAAACAGTGTAATTTAGAAATAAAAACATCATGGCAGACTCTTTTTAATCTCCTCAGGTAATTATATTACCACAGACATCATCTCTCCTCCTCACCCTCTGTCGCTATTATGCCTATGGACAGCAGAGCAATCCCCGTCATAACAGGCAGCGTTTTGCCCAATAGCATCGCGCCGATGCGGGTAACGTAAGCACAAAAAGACACAAGTGTTAATAGGTCCCGCCCAAACACGGTAACAGACACAGCGCCTTCCAAGTGAGGTAAGAAGGGCACCAAAGCGAGCGCTTCCGGGTGTAGCCAAAGGCGGGAAATGCGGAAACATGCACACACGCAGTTTTCTCCTACTGCTGGTTAGCGGTGTTCTTCGACAATAGGAATGTAGTTTGTCACGTGTTACAGGTAGAGCCTGGCGTTCTCCTCAGTAATCAATTCCCATGGCTAAACCAAATAAAAACAGTTTTGCTCCGAATATGAGGAGTTTATTTATTGGTTTCAGCTATTTTTTTACAACAGGGATTTGTTCATAAACAGAAAAGAGCTGTGGGGAACGCGAACAGCCTGGCACAAACTGACAGTTCAAAAAGTAACCGTGGACAGTGGAAGGTGTAATTCTGGACTGCGGGCTGTGTTAGGAACTGCTGGGCAGTATTTACCAATGTTTGAAAATCAGAAAAAAGATCTAGTTCAGTAAAAAAACCGGCTTAGTATTTACTTTTCTTTACATAATTTATGTAAGAGGCAGAATATCCGAGGAATATTCAGGCACTATTTGAGAACTGAGTAGCCTCTATTCCTTGTTTCATTCAGTATATCCCCAGTATATCTGCCCTTTTTTTATAATTTTAGTAAAAAAGTTTGTCTTAGGGTCAGGGCACACTGGCAGATTTGAGGAGATTAGTCGCCCCAGCGACAATCTCCCCTAACTGACTTTCTCTTCATTCGATCTGGCTTGAATGTAAAATTGCTAGTGGTATAGCACTCACGGAGCTTTGTTTCCTGAAGTCGCCCAAAGTTTCCTTACGACTTCGGAAAAGCGCCACGAGTGCCATCCAGCTGGCTTTTCATTCAAGCCAGCGGGAAGGCAGAGGGAGGCAGTACTGGGAAATTGTTAACCCCGAAGAAGAGGTGATTAATCACCAGGGTTGAAAAAAGACACAAGTCCATCAAGTTCAACCTTTTAACTTTTTTAACCTGCCTAACTTCTAGCTGATCCAGAGGAAGGCAAAAAACCCCATTTGAAGCCTCTCTAATTGGCCTCAGAGCTGGGAAAAAATTCCTTCCTTACTTCAAAATGGCGATCAGACTAGTCCCTGGATCAACTTGTACCCTTCTTACAGCTATCTAATGTATCAGCCTGTACCACTGATTCAGGGAGAGAATTCCACATCTTCATAGCTCTCACTATTTGCCCTTTATGCTGCTGACTGGCATTGCTTGCTACAGCCAAGTTTATCATCTACAAGGACTCCAAGGTCCTTTTCCATAATGGATTTGTCTAGTGCAGTCCCATTAAGGGTATAAGTGGCTTGAATAATTTTACATCCCAGGTGCATGACTTTATATTTATCAACATTGAATCTCATTTGCCACTTACAGTAGCTGCCCAGATTGTCAGTTTGTCAAGATCCTGTTGCTAGGATGCCACATACTGGATGGAATTAATTGGGCTGGATAGTTTTGTGTCATCTGCAAACA
>CM044435.1:116652828-116701205 GCA_024363595.1 Xenopus borealis | reverse complement strand
GTTAGGGAGCTGCTATCTTGTTACCTTCCCATTGTTCTGTTGTTAGGCTGCTGGGGGGGGTGGTTAAGGGAGGAAGGTGATGTTACTTCAACTTGTAGCGCAGCAGAAAAGAGTGACTTGAGTTTATCAGAGCTCAAGTTACATGACTTCGGGCAGCTGGGAAACTGACAATATGTCTAGTCCCAGGTCAGATTTCAAAATTAAATATAAAAACATCTGTTTGCTCTTTTGAGAAACTTATTTCAGTGCAGAATTCTGCTGGAACAGCACTATTAACTATTATTTAAAAAAAAAAAAAAACAGTCAGTATCTCTTTAATCGTTTAGAACAATTTGAGTAGGCATTAGCTAAACACCAAAGAGGGAAAGTGGACAGCCGTTTAGGACAGAAGAGAACCCAAAGTCAGTTTGGTATTCTTGATCTAATGTATCATTCTGATGTAGTGTTGTAAATGCCCATTGTGAGTGCAATTAAATTACTTACCGATCTCCCAAATACAGGTTTGGCCACACTTCGTCTGCATTTTGTTTCACAATCTTCCCTGTATACAGAAGTTTCTCCAGCTCCAACACACTAAGTGCATTGTGACTGCTGAGTTTGTATTTTCCACTAAGCAGGGATTCTTGACTGGAGAAACGGGAGGCTGCCATGAAGTCCAATCTTCCTATGATGACTTCTTCAGGGATGGAGAGAGTTTTGTTAGAAAAGGGAAACTATGGGTTGGTAAGCACTGACAGCAGCTCTAGGCCTTGCATAGTGCTAAGCAATAAATAAAACATTCCAATAATAGATAGATTTTTAATTGCTGCAGATTACTGAATTATACATCTGCTGTATCATTCCAATTCAGACTTTAATCAATGCTTAATCTTTCATGCTTAACCTTCAATTAATCATCTGCATATTAAATGTTAAGAATGTGATATCTTTATGTATTTTCACAATTTTATTTTCAAGGATCTGTTCAGCAAATTATAATTGGAACTCCCTCTCTACCCCGGTCAGCCATTCCGTATTGTATAATTGTGAAAATAATTGCTGAAATAAAGAAAATTTTAACCCATTGAAATAAATGGTGTCCTTTGTGAACAGGCAGGTGAGCGAGGAATTATTCTGAGCTGTCATGTCCCCAGTCTGTGTGAGCATGGGATACAATGGGCACATTTACTTGCATGCAGATTTTATTTTTGGAAGTCTCCACAAGACTTCGAATGACTACATCTGACTGTATTTCATGACGTATACGTCGTCAAAATGCATAATTGTTTAGAATACAGGATATGATGTCACGGACATAATAATGTTGAGGAAGTAGCTTCATTTTATTAATTCGCCAGTCTGAACCTGGCAAAATAGACTTTGGCGAAAAGGGTAACAAAAAGAAATGTTCCGTTTTTGTTAAATAGGCAGATTAACAATCGTTCGACACAATTCGTTCTTTAGTAACTTTAGTGACTTGTAGCTAAATCATAGATGCATTGACTTGCAAATGTTCGAAGTGGGTGGGGAATGGTATTGAAAACATATTCATGAGCTACTGTAAGAATTACACTGAGAAAATGGTAAATTTTATTTTGAAAATGTCCAACCAGTTCATAGCTGCTGACAATTCCTGATATTGACCTGTTACTTAAGGGAGAAGGAAAGGTAAGTAAGTAAGCCTTATCAGTAGGGATGCACCGAAACCAAATCCTAATTTGCATACGCAAATTAGGACCAGGGAGGGAAATCATGTGACTTTTTGGCACAAAACAAGGAAGTAAAAAATGTTTTCCCAAATGTTTTGCATATGCAAATTAGGGTTCGGATTCAGTTTTCGGTATTCGGCCAAATCTTTTGGGAAGGATTCGGGGGTTCGGCTGAATCCAATATAGTGGTTTCGGTGCATCCCTACTCATCAGAAAGGTTCACATACATATACCAGTAAACCCTCAAAGTAATGTTGTTCTGAGTCTTCTGTCAAAAGAAACACAGAATTGATTTCCTTTTATTGTGTACACATGGGCTTCTATATCAGACTTCCTGCCTTCAGCTTAAACCTCCTTGCCCTGGGCGTGAGCATGCTCAGTCTGCTCCTCTTCCCCCCCCCCTTCTGCTGTAATCTGAGCCCAGAGCTTTAAGTGAGCAGGGAGAGACTGAGGCAGTCAGTGATGTCACACCAAGCTAATACTGCAGCTGCTATCCTAAACAAACAGAGAGAGCTTCTAGAGCTTTTTACTCAGGCATGGTAAAACATTCTACAGAGTAAATATAGCATTCTAGCTTGCACTATTGCAGCTAATCTATTGGCAATAAAATGCCTCAGAAGCTTTTCTTCTCCTTTAAATACGACCGTGTAGAGAAATTGCACATTCTGGTCAGAAGCCATGAGATCTTTGAATAAAAGGGACATATGGTAGTGTTTTTGTCATCTTTAACATGATCATTTTCAAAATTTCCAAACTTCTCCAAGATTATTTCACCACAAATCTGTTGATGTGAAAATTATCATCTAGCCGTCACTATGTTTATGGAGCGATTGTGTACAAAATAGCATGCATAAAGTTTGGCCTCCATACAAAATATTAGAAATCAAAACCTGAGCAAAACAATAAGGTTTAGGTAAATTGGATAGATTTTTGCAGGGATGTAGTATTACCAGTACACCTTTTTTACTGCCTTTGAACTTTCTGGGCAAAATTTCTTCCTGCCAATGGCTTCCACTTGTAATTTTGCAAAGTCACTGACACCTGCATTGACAGGGACATTCCTGTTTGTATTAATATTCACTTGTTTTCCCCATTTGCCAATAGTTTGAGTCTGTTCAATTTGGTTATCTGTGTACAACATAATCTGCTAATTTGGGCCTCTGGTGGAAACAAATAGAAAACTAGGCCTATATATCTCCAGCCTAAAACTATAATATGTATATGTGGCCCAACCATTCAGTTAATTGTCCTAAAAGAAGAGGTGGAGGTCCTTGTCCACTCTCACTACAAATCTGTTAGTGCCCCACATGTGGTAACAAAAGGCATAAGGACAGATGGTCAGATAGTGTCAGGGCCGCCTTAAGACCTTGGTGGGCCCTGGGCAAAGAGCTAACTTGTGGGCCCCAACAAATGTGGCATGCATTTTTTGTGTGTGAAACCACACCCACTTTTGGCCACACCCTCAAATACCACACCCATTTAGCAAAACATAATTAAGTCATGCCAGTATAAAAGGGATAATCAGAATACTAAATGCAGATCTGACAGTATACTACATAAAGATGGATAATTAGCATATAAACCCTATGTGTTCTAGTATAATAGCCATAGAAATGGCCAATGAGCACTCCATTGATCCCAGACAAGCAAGTAAGATAACTAAAACATGGAAAATTAACAGAAAGCCTCTGTGACCTTGTCTGTGCTTGTGATTGGCAGAAAGGCAGAGCCAAGAGAAGCAATTCTGAGAAAATATAAATCTGGTTATTTAGTGAAACTGTGGAAGTGGAGCTTACTGTTAGTATGATGTATGAGAGTGATTTTGTGAGACAATTTGCAATTGGTTTTCATTTTTTATTATTTGGCGTGTTTAATTATTTCGCTTTTTATTCAGCAGCTTAACAGTTTGAAATATTAACAGATACCTGGTTGCAAGGGTCAAAATTACCCTTCCAACCAGGTGGTAGTTTCAATGAGAAACAGGAGTTCGAGTCGGAGAGACCTAAGTAGAAGATAAGTAATAAATACCAGTAACAAAAAATTTAGTCTCTTAACAATACAACCCATAGCACAGTCTATGAGCTGAAGGGGGGTCTCCTCTGTGACCCACATTTGAAAGCCAGGTTAGAAGGAAAAGTCAAATAAATTAAAAACTATGAAAACTGAAGGATGAACACAGTATGTATAAATAACCCCAGAATTCACAGCAGGATTGTAAGGGGCAATTCCATGTATAGATACCCCCCAGAACCCACAGCTGGATGGCAAGGGGCAATTCCATGTATAGATACCCCCAGAACTCACAGCAGGATGGCAAGGGGCTATTCCATTTAAGATACCCCCCAGAACCCACAGCAGGATGGTAAGGGGCAATGCCATGTATAGATACCCCCCAGAACCCACAGCAGGATGGCAAGGAGAAATTCCATGTATACAGTAAATACCCCCTAGAACCCACAACAGGATGGCAAGGGGCAATGCCATGTATTAATACCCCCAGAACCCACAGCAGAATGGCAAGGGCAAATCCATGTATAGATACCCCCCCAGAACCCACAGAAGGCAGGGTCGGATTTACATTGTGGGCGCCCCTAAGCCCGCTGTCTTTTGTCACCCCTGTCCCCTCCCTTTTATTTGCTAAAATTTTCATCATAGGGAAGGAGCAATGGGAATTGGCACACAGGAAATTGAATTTTCTGAACCAATGTGGGTGTGGTTGGGCAGCATGCCGCCCCCTAAAATCCTGCCACCCTAGGCCCAGTCTTAGGTGACCTCACCACAAATCCGGGCCTGACGGCAGGATGGCAAGGGACAAATCCATGTAAAAATATCCCCCAGGCCAGAACCCATAGCAGGAAAACAGACAAGCAGAAGAACACACCACACTGACTCACTCTCACCTAGATTCATTGAAGGTGTCTGGTGGATTCCCTGTAGAGGTGGAATGCCTGTCGGCTGGGCATCATCATGGTGTGAAAGATCAAGAGGATTTGCTTGAGAAGCAGGCACAGGCCAGCAAGGCACCTCAGTGTGATGCGCCAATGCAAAGCTCTGACGCTCTGCTCCTCTTCAGGATCCCTCTCTGCAGACAGGCAGCTGGGTGGGGCTTCTTTTCCTCCTGTGGCCATTTCCACTTTACCATGTTGAGGGTGTTGGTGCGAAATGTGGATCGGCCAGAGGAGGGAGACAGCACGGACACACACCAAGTACTACTAAGGGCACACACCAAGTTAAAAAATAAATAAATAAATGGCAAAAATAAACTGTAAAAAAAAATAAATAAAAAAATAAATAAAATTTAGAAGTCAGCCATGGGCCCCCAAAATAAGTGGGGCCTGGGCAGCTGCCCGCTTATTAAAACGGCCCTGGATAGTGTGGTTGAAATTGTCCAAATATTCTTTTTGCATGTGTGACCACATTCAGTCCTGTTTGTAATGCTTAATGTAGTGGCTCTTTTACTTTTGACGTTGATAAAACCCCCACGATGTACTACCATTTAGGGGTCTATTTACAAGACTTCAGACCTTTTTTTCACAAATCGTATATTCTAAAAAATTTATGTTTTTTTAAATTCTCTAAAAATTTCAAAATTCGAGATTTATTAAGTGTAAAAACCATAAAAAAACTGTAATACAAAACTTCATCATGTAAAAGCAGTTGAAGTCCCATAGAAGTCTGATCAAATTAAAAATTGCAAGAGTAATTTTTAATGGCGCCTTTGCGAATGTTTAGCACTGCTCGCAATGTAAAATCAGTCTCTTGCGAATATTACATTGAGCATTTTCGCTAAGCAAAGGTTTAGCTTTAACACCTGCTCTGGAGTTTCGTCGCAAAAAAATGTTTTGCGATTGGGTAATTTTTATTACATCCACTTAGAACGTTCGCAAAAACTATTTGTTTGCGTACTTTGTGATGAAGTCATTAAGGTCTTTAATCAGTCAAAAAGGACGCGAACATGGTTGCTAATGTTCGCAAGCATCTTGGTGCAAGTTTTTTTTGTGCTAGTGAAACATATTACATTATCTGAAAAAACTTGAATTTGTAGAGGTTTCAGAGATATTTGTAGTTTTTCACATGGTTCAGTGTACTTTTTATATTCAGTTAAACAACTTTCATGGCATTCGTGGTTTCAGATAAATAGAGTTTAATGGTGGTTTCAAAAGCTCTAATAATACTAAAATTTGACCTTTAATAAAGGGGCTTATTACTTGTAGTGGATCACTCCCTGCTCATCTTATCTTCTTGTGGATAAAAAAGTAGACTCCAACCAAAATGCTGTTTGTCCCTGAACTTTCTAATAGATTATTTATGTTTAATTCTCCAGGCTGCAAGAAATGTAAGGGCATTTACAGGCAATTTTATATGAAGAAAGTAATGTTGACATACTTTCATTTTGGGGTGCTGTGTTTGAATATTTTCACAAATTAAACAGCTTAGCATATTAACACAGTGATAAAAAGAGACATTATTCTTAGTTTTCCCATAACTAATGTCTTTTTTTTATTTAACATTTTGGAACATCATATCTGTAGAAGCAAAGGACATTTTGTTCCTGAGCATTGGTAGACTTTTAGCGTACGTGAGAGGAAATCATATTTGTAGTGATTTATTATTTATCTAAATAGATTTGTAATTTGATATCACAGCTCCCAGACCTTATTTCGCCTGGTACAGGAGTAAGAAAAAAAATATATCCTGTTTATACATATGGTTTATTACCCATTACTTTTCATCTAACACCGACAGTAAAATATGAGGACATGTTGTAGCTTATTGTGGGTACAGGTCACTGCTTCTCTGCATATTTACATTCATATAAATTAAATGAGCTGGAGCATTGATTGCTTCTGCTGAAACATACTTTGAACTTCTACAAAGACCGTAACTAAAGAAGCACATTCGAGTAGTGCAGTTAGTATTTAAATATAAATATGCAGAAAGGACAGGTGGACAGAGAATCAAAATAGGCATTTCAGGTACATAAAGTCCCAGACAGCCCACCAGCAGCCCAATAAATAGTGGCAGCTTACATTTGCCAGACTTGGGCCTGGAAAGGAACACAGTACGTTTTAGGGATGTGGCAATAATTAAACTGAAAGATTAATATCCCTAGTATAGGGGTCCCCAACTTTTCTTAACCATGACCCAAAATCAAATGTAAATGAGCTGGGGAGCAATACAAGCATGCAAAAAGTTCCTGGGGGGTACTAAATGAGGGCTGTGATTGGCTATTTGGTAGCCCCTATATGGACTGGCAGCCTACAGGAGGCTTTCTTTGGTTGTACACCTGGTTTGTATGCAACCAAAACCTGCCTCCAAACCTGGAATTCAAAAATAAGCACCTGCTTTGAGGCCATTGGGAGCAACATTCAATGGGTTGGAGAGCAACATGTTGCTTGCGAGGCACTAGTTGGTAATCACTGCCCTAGTGTGTGTGCAAATTGTGAATAGAGGCAATAGGAACATGTCTGTATGGTGCTTTCAGATGTAGAATATACTGGTTGGTGAACTTAGGCTAGCCCCACAGAGTCATGTCAGATTCTGAATGCATGGGTAAGAGTACATTGTTCAAATAAGTGATCCATTTAGCACGTAAAAGGAATTCTGTTTTCCATATTCACTTTCTTTGCTTACACAGCAAGAAAGCTGAAAATATATTCTGAGCTTGGAGTGGTGAGAACCAGAGCAATTCACATTGGGACAAGGGACCCAAGGAATAAGCCATACTAGATTCTTTAGATTTGGTGTTCTAGGAGCACAAGATAAATAGGACTATGATAGGTGCAGCTCTTGACTCTAAGGAGTATTATTTGGATAGAGCCACACTAGAGTTAAATTGGCCATAGACACAAATATACTATCATATGATATGAAGGTTTGTACTATTTTCGGACTGTGTATGGAGTGTCCTGACATTTTTCGTACCATGGAGCTCGGTCGTTCAGTCAATCGGACAGGTTAAAAGATGTATAAATGAAAAAAAAAGACAAATTATGTATATAACTACCTATAAGATCTCTGCATGCCTATATAAATGGGAGATTGTCACTACTATTTGTCAGACATAACAATCATTTGATTGCTGCTTGTCAACTAATGGCCCCAGCATCATGTGATTTGTTCTCTTTACTACTTTATATTAATCTGATGGTTAGTTGCATAGGATATAATCTGCAAGTCTATGACCATCTTAATGGCACTAGCATCTGTGTGTGTGTGTGTTTAGGTAACGATACTGTTATACTGTTTTTTCATACTGAAAAATGCATGCTAGGTGAGATTTCTTATATTAATTATAAGTAGTTTTATGCAAAGGCCCTGGTGCCACATGAATCTCCTGGCCATATCTTTGTCTCCAAACCATGTCTCAAATTACCATGATTATGATGGTTTATGGAGCCCCTTCTAACTGCAGCCACATCAGATAACCTTTGTTTTCAAAATGAATATGCTGATCCAGGAATTTAACCTCATCTGAGGCTGATCTCCCATGCAATAAGACCAAACTGCACAGATCTGTGGGAATCAGCAGTTCTGTGACAGATGAAGGACTCTCCCAAAATATCTCCAGCAGCCTTCTTGTGTAACTCCAGTCCTGGAGTGAGATGAAATACTGATAATCACAACTAAGGAAAACCAAAAAGCCCTCAGAGACACAGTGGTACTGTATGTATGTATGTCTTTTTAAATCTAAATCTGTCCATCATCCGGTAGCAGAATACTGATCTCATTAGCATTAGTGAGGTGAGAATTTAGGAGATGATGAGTATTTGGGATTTTACATTTCGGAGCTGTAAGCCTGTCATCTCAATACCAAAATACTGCATGTGCTCTCTCACACTGATTAGTATAACTTAAAAGTACCTAGAAAGTAATCACTTACCTTTGTGGAATGAAGATTCAGAGTGTATCTGTGTTCAGTTAACGTATTTATTTGTATGTCGCTGATTATAATCTGTCACCTGTCGCATGGCTTTGCTGCACTTAGAAACCCCTCTGTAAACAGCTATTTTAAGCTGTGACAAGCCTGGAATTTAGTGAGCTACAAAAAGCATGAGAAGGGGAGAGAGGGAGAGAGAGAAAAAGAAAAAGAAGGGAACATTAGGATGCTTTGGTCTAATGAAGTAGACACTATACTTTTGTATTCTAATGTTATACCACAATTCTGCTGACATAAAGGGAATCTTCCATACTTATGGATTGCCCAATTCTAGCCCTGGTGTGGTAAACCATACAAAAGTCCACCCAGAAAGCAATACAAACTAAATGGCTTGACTGAGAAGATAGAGGTCTGTGCTACTCAAACAAGAATAACAATGGTTCACTCTATGATTTGCCCTTTGAAAGTTTAAAACCCAATCATGGTTGAGTGTGAACAGAGCTGTGATTGGCTGCTATGTCATACAAAGCCATTCATAGTTTTGCTTCATACTGTGATATTCTGCAATATACAATTGGTCTTTAAGTAGACTCTAAGGGGCAAATTTACTATTATTCCCCAAAATTAGTTCGACCAAATTCAATATTCGATTGGCAGTCGATCGTCGAATGCTAAACGAATAGTTTTACGCTACCTTTTATTCGATATTCGATCATTCGACGATCGAATACAAATTTATTCGATCAGTTGAATACAAATTTATTCGAACAGTGGAATAATTTATTCGATCAGTCGAATAAATCATTGATCATTCAAATGATTCGTACGATTCGAACGATCGAAGACTTCGATCTTACGAATCCTATTCGATCAGGAGTGCTCCCATAGGCTTCTATTGCAATTTGGTAGGTCCAATCTGCCGAAGTAGGCAATCGAATAAACTTAAAAAATTAAATCCTTCGGTGATCGAATGATCGTATGATTGAATATTCGTTCATTCGACTCTATTCGAATGTATTCGATTGTTCGACCATTCGCTATTCGATGATCAAATATGCCATCCTACGTTCGAAATTCGATCGAATTCGATCGAACTTCGATCTATTCACGTGAATTTAGTAAATCGGCCCCTAACTGTAAACTTGATGATTTAAGTAATGTTTATGGTGTTTTAATGAATTAATTAAAATAGTCACATTCAAAGTCCCAGTGGTGGTAAAGGAGTTTAAATAAACAATATGGCTTCACCAAAGCCCTACAACATATGTTATATCATACTATTGAACTTTGGGCGTTAGCTCAATGTTTTGGAATAGGCTCAACTGACAATGGAACTATGGACCACTTGAGCCTTTTATGGACATTGAGCAAGGGATAGAGAGGTATGAATGTGTGGAAGAACAGCTGGCCTGGAGAACTAGATGGGCATGGCCTTGTTTTTGTTGTATTAATCATTTAATAAACTAAGCTACAGAACCAACCATTCATGAATTGAGTCATGCAATATAATTTACAGAAGAGGAGTATAGCAAGAAGAGATATGCTGCCAAAAGACTAATATTTTCTTTTAACAGAAGAAACCCCTCTAATGTATACTAAAACATTGTAGATAATAAAGTTAGCTTCAACAAGTTATTGTCCTGTTTTAATATAAATGTCACGGTCGGCACCCTAAACCAGAACAAATGCCAAGCTCCCTGGTCTCGGCTTGGCTTCACCAGTAGTGTGACCGCCTTTGGCTTCGGGGGGAGCCCTCGGCTACTCAGATGCCACCTGGACTTCACGAGGGGAGCAAGGCGAGGAGTTCTGGCAAGCTAAGGGGCACGACAGCTGTTAAAGTCAGTTAGACTGAAGGTCACGGTACAATAGGATAAGGCAGAATTGGAGTCAGGCGGGCTGGGTCGAGGCAGGCAGAAATCAAGGATCGTCAGGAAAGCCAAAGGTCAAACCGGGTAATCAATCACAAAGGATCAGGCAGAAGAATTGGTCGAGATACAGGCTAGGTCGGATTGCAGATGTCAGAATAGTCAGGAGCAGGCCGGGTCACAACAGAAGATCAGATAACAAAGTAGATTCAGACGCTCAAAGGCTCAGAAGCACCAGGAAGAAATCCTATCACAGACAGTTTGTAAAAGACTGAGCTGGCCTTTTAAACTTTTGAATTTCGCGCCACTGCACGCGCCTTTAAGAACCCGGAAGTGCACGTGCGCGCGCACTAAGAGACAGAACCAGCAGCAGGAAAGTAGCGCGCCTGGCGATGCGGGCGTCCCCACTTTGGGGGCAGCAGGCGTCCCTGCTGTCCCCCCACTAGACCAACAGGTAATTTCCTTACAATAGATTGATAGGTGGGGAGGGTAATTCCTCCCCTTTAATAGAGAATGTCCAGATAACAGGGGCTAAGCAATTTTTTAATATCTCAGTTATGAATAAAGGTTGGTCAACACTAGAATATTTAAGGGGAGTATTGTTTATATTAATGTAGGCTGGGGTATTGGACCCTCGAGGTGGGAACCCCAATGAGCCCCACGCACCACTGTTCAGATGCTGAGTACACCCCCTTTTTCAATACAAATTTAATGAATAGGGCTTGTGCTGGACATACTTTTTGCTTATTGTTATAATTAAGAAATTTACATTTGTTATTTGTGCACTCAACAAGGAAAAATATGAATGTACAATACAGTCTACCTTTCCTTTGTACAAGCAATGAAGAGAGGCAGATTGTTGTCAGGGGGTTATTGAAAATTATTTCAGAATTGGTACAGAATTTCCATTTTTTCGGGATTTCCCCTTTGAGACATTGGGGTTAATTAAAAAAGTAAAGTATTTGCAATTTGCAACCAGGTCCATATTTACCAGAGGGCCTTTTGGGTTACTTAGCATGCATGGGGTTAGCAGGGCAGAAGTTGTAGGTAACTGGCAAGACCCAAGTTCCATATTGCAAGGAAATTACCAGGCCATTGCCTTCGTACATCTGTTAAAGGAAAACTATACCCCGAAAATGAACACTTGAGCAACAGATTTATATCAAATTAAGTGACATATTAAAGAATCTTACCAAACTGGAATATATATTTAAGTAAATATTGCCCTTTTACATCTCTTGCCTTGAACCACCATTTCGTGATGGTCTGTGTGCTGCCTCAGAGATCACCTGACCAGAAATATTTCAACTCTAACTGTAACAGGAAGAAGTGTGGAAGCAAAAAACACAACTCTGTCTTTTAATTGGCCCGTGTGACCTAACTTTATAGTTTGTCTGGCATGTTTGTGTGCACCGTTGAATCCTAGGATCCCAGGAGGCTGTCCTTATTTTTTAAAATGGCTATTTTCTATTTATGATTACCCAATGGCACATGCTACTAAAAAAAGTGTATTATTATGAAAATGGTTTATTTACATGAAGAAGGGTTTTACATGTGAGTTGCTTTATGCAATATCTGTTTATAGAGACCTACATTGCTCAGGGGTATAGTTTTCCTTTAATGTTCTTCTTTATTAATCATATTGGCATTGGGTAGCAACTACAGCTTGATGTAGTGATTCACAGGAATTCTTCAAAACCCTGGCTTGTAGATCTTGCCTTCACCATATTGCTAACATGGCAATTGGTGAACTAAAACTGGCAGTTTGCACATCAGTTACTGATCTTTTACCAATTTCAGGTACAGGGCACAGGTTATGTAAGAGCCATTGGGGTTACAGTTGTGTAGCAGCCTTGTACACTGCACCTCTTTTGTAATTGATATCTTTTGTCCCTTTAAGTCTGTTCAAATATATCCATCTGTAGGGATTCATCTTAACTGAGGATTTAACAAAACCCCAGATACTTTCTGTTTCTCATCCTCATTTGGCTGTTGCAAGCAAGAAATGAAACATTTTGGGCTTACCAAGCTGCAGGCTTATGCATACTTATAAGCACTGCTTTTTTTTTTTTTGCAGAAGAGAGAACAAAAACAAACTGCACGACCCCGTGATGCTGTTTTAACCTTTGATACTGGCTGAGAAAATGACTTTGCATAATTTTCTTGTATGGTATGTCCTGGCTTTCCCTCTCTCTGCTCCTGGATAGGGATAAAAGCTGTCAGTTTATGCAAATGGCAAGACTGGGACTTTCATTAGTGTAACGGATTAAAGGAACGCCAGTCACTATTGGATTTTTCTCAGCAATCAAAATGTGACAAGGGACATAGATTTTTCTGTCACAGGCAGCAAGGTGCTCGTTTGTCACCGGGTGGCGCTGTGGTACTTTTGCTGAGCCTGTGAAACCATAAGCCTTCTGATTCCTGGATTCCCCTGGAGATAAAGGTAGTCTGCAGCCAAAGAAGAATATATTTTTGTCACTCTAATTTTAGGGCATTGCATGCTTAACCTTTCTGTTACCTGCCAGGGTCCAGGGGTTATAAATCAGAATAATTTCAGCTATAAATATTTTAGGCAGAATGTCCTAAAACAGCAATCATTATTTTTATTTGGAACAATATTTCTGAGTTAGTCATTATTTACCATTAACATAGCACAAATGGATGCAATAAGCTATATCTGCATTATTTTACTGCACTTTATTTAGACTTTAGTACTTACTGGATATATTTGGGGCAGTGGTAGGGCTGGAGAAAAACAAACTTTGTGCACCAAGGAGTCCCATGGAACACCCCTAGCTTGCTTGTCATTCTTATGTGCAACCTGGAGACCACAAACCATTTACCTATTACTTTCCCCCAGTAGTAGCAGCAGGAGGTGCACGAGGTCCACGAATCTCACAGACAAAACTGCCCCTAGGATTCCTGAAATTTATGCCCCTATGGCTGGTAAATAATCCCCTTTGTATGACTCGATTAATTATATTAAGCAAGACTGCCTACTACATGGGCTTTTCAGCTTTCTTTTGGTGCTCAGATTTGTAATCCAGCAACAGCTAAAGTGTCACAGCTTGGGCAGTACTGATATAAAGTATAAATATTAAGTCAAGATATTTAATAAGATAAAAATAAGGTATTTTGTGGGTAAAAGTAAATTTTAAGTGAACTAACACCTAAAACACAAAGCATTGGATTAATGATGAACTGTAATTTCTAGAATGAAACTTGTCTGTTTTGGAAAAACCATGTCCACAAGTTAAATCAGTAATGAATGCATGCAGGGGAGACTAGGAGTGTAGAGAGGGTCCTAAATAATTAGCATTTTCAGTATTTATTGGCAGAATGTGTTAACTTTGAACCTTCAGGACTGCTGCTTTTTCAGTCCGAAACATGCAACGGAATGGAACATTATGGGCTTTTATTTACAGTGAAGATATTTGACTCTGACATCTGTGCTTTATCAGTGGGCAACACCCATATTTTACCCCTAGAATCCAAACAGTTTTTGTGCATTTTTATCAGATATGTGGACGTCCAACCGCACATACAACAGCCACTGAACTGCTGGGACGTATGCACCAAACAGTATCGGGAGAAGCGCATGCCTGCATGTGCACACAAACACAAAAAGATGAATTCCAAGATTTAGTAGTAAGAAGTAGACATTGGCAGGTAGACATTGATATTGGCAGGTGCCTTGCAGTTGCAGTTTCCATTTATTCCTGCCTTGCTGAGCCCTCTGTGCCTTGCACTGGAGGCTGGTTATAGCATCAAGTTATATTTTTGCTTGTTTCAGTAAATGCACTCTATAGGTAAATACAATTAGGGTGTCCAGTGTATCTACCTACTTATTCTTGACCGTGTGTTAAACCCTGTGCCAAATGGTTTTGTGCAAAAATGTTGCTCATTGCAGCCTGTGAGTGTATCCTGTACAGCAGATTCTGTGGAGCACTAGGTGCCTACCTATAAACAATACCGACTTTATTTTGAGTGTATTATATAAAACAAACTCTTTTTATAGATAATTATAGTCAGTTCTTATTGTTAAAATGATTCTGTGACTGGTAGACAGAAATACATGATAAACCTATTGCTTAATGTAGGTGATAGATGTTCTCTGATACCAAGGAGCAGCTGCTAAAGTCAACACAAATTGAAATACCTTCTTAACCCACATTTCTTTGATTGATCATCACTTCCATTAGAAATGTGTTCATGTTGGATTTGTTTAACTTGTCTGTTGCCACATAAACATTTTCACTTCCCCTGCTTCCTGATGAGAACCATGCATAGTTACATAGTTAAATTGGGTTGAAAAAAGACAAAGTCCATAAGACAAAGTCCATCAAGTTCAACCCCTCCAAATTAAAACCCAGCATACACACACACACACCCCTCCACTCTTTCACACAAACCATATTTGTCCATAGCTATACTAACTGTAGAGTTTAGTATCAAAATAGCCTTTGATATTATGTCTGTCCAAAAAATCATCCAAGCCCCTCTTAAAAGCATCAACAGAATCAGCATCACAACATCACCCGGCAGTGCATTACACAACCTCACTGTCCTCACTGTGAAGAACCACCTACGCTGCTTCTAGTCTGAAGGGGTGGCCTCTGGTGCGGTGATCCTCTTTATGGGTAAAAAGGTCCCCTGATATTTGTCTATAATGTCCTGTAATGTATTTGTAAAGTGTAATCATGTCCCCTCGCAAGCGCCTTTTTTCCAGAGAAAACAACCCCAACCTGGAAAGTCTCCCCTCATAATTTAAGTCTTCCATCCCAATACCCAGTTTAGTTGCACATCTCTGCACTCTCTCCAGCTCATTTACATCCCTCCTAAGGACTGGAGCCCAAAACTGCACTGCATACTCCAGATGAGGTCTTACTAGGGATCTATAAAGAGGCATAATTATGTTTTCATCTCTTGAGTTTATGCCCTTTTTTATGCAGGACAGAACTTTATTTGCTTTAGTAGCTACAGAATGACACTGCCCAGAATTAGAGAACTTCTTATCTATAAAAACCCCAAGATCCTTCTCACTTAAGGAAACTCCAAACACACTGGCATTTAGTGTATAACTTGCATTTATATTATTTTTGCCAAACTGTAAAACCTTGCATTTATCAACACTGAACCTCATTTTCCAGTTTGCTGCCCAGTTTCCCAACTTAGACAAAGCACTCTGCAAAGTGGCAGCATCCTGCATGGAACCTATAGCTCTGCACAATTTAGTGTCATCTGCAAAAATAGAAAGCGTACTTTCAATGCCCACATCCAGGTCATTAATAAACAAGTTGAAAAGTAAGGGGCCCAGTACAGAGCCCTGCAGTACCCCACTAACAACACTCTTTGAAGTCTATCTTTTAGCCAGTTCTCTATCCAGGTACAGGTAAATCACATCCACATGCATTCTCAGTCCTACTCTGCAGCTGCCGTGTTGACCATTTGGTTGCTTAATGATTTTGGGCTTTTCCCAGAATTCCAACCTAAAAACAAGGTATGGGTAAAAGAGTATGTGCCAAGGACATGCATACACACAAGTACCCTTGTGAATCATGTTTTAGCAAGCACAATGTTGTTGTGATCCATTCTGCAAGTGCAGAGGATTGTGGGCAACTTGTGCCTATAGGAGGCATACACAAAAAACCCAAGGAGACAAGGTACAAAATACAAAAAAATGTGGCTTTGTACAGTTGTAAATGAGCGCAGTACTGATAGCTGGAAGACAGCCTGTTCCATCAGGAGCCAGTTTTGTTGTGTTGCTATAGATGACTTGTTTAACTTGTGTTAACAGGAGTGCATACGCAGCCAGCTATTTTTCCAAGACAAATCTAGAGCCGTTTTAAGGTAGTGATTGCTTCATATACTTCAGCGGAAAATCAGAGAAATCAATGAAACTACATCACCAGAAAATCACGGAAATCAATGGACCATTTTCTGATGGAAATGGGCGATTATTAATAACTCATATGGAGCTGCGTTTGCACTAATCTATATAGAGGCTGGCTCAGCTCAATGGAAACTGACATGATTTCTTTTATCCCTACAGTGGCATTTGTGAACATTTTAATACGTAAAGTATTGTGCAACCATTACAATAATGTCTTTATAATCTAACACTGTGCAATGTTACAATAATGTTTTTATAATCTAACACTGTGCAATGTTACAATAATGTCTTTATAATCTAACACTGTGCAATGTTACAATAATGTCTTTATAATCTAACACTGTGCAATGTTACAATAATGTCTTTATAATCTAACACTGTGCAATGTTACAATAATGTCTTTATAATCTAACACTGTGCAACTGTTACAATAATGTCTTTATAATCTACAGCCATATCGTCATTTTGGAGTGGGAAAAGTTTATTTCGCCCATTCTAGCAAATTGTAGCTTGCTTCTGATGTATTTTCCTCCTCTAAATAAACGAAAACGAAATAAGAATAATTCTGTAAAGCGTTAACTAAATATGCATAGTAACAGCTCATCTCACTTTAAAACCTACCAGGGGCTCATTCGGCAGTACTGGTGCAACTGCTAAATGACAACAATGTGTGCTAGTTTGGGTGCATTAAAATGACATATACAACCCAGTTGCATCACGCCATTGTTTACAGCACAAATATAGAACTCCAACCACACCTGCACTGTTTAACTGTGCTCCCAAAGTCACATACAAGTAAGAGACATTTAAATTCAATGCCACCATCATGATTCCCAGACTGTGTTGAGTTCAGTTTGCTAAATGTTGACTAGCCCATATTGTGACTGTAGTGTTGCATAACTTTCAGGTACAGGTATGGAATTCGTTACCTAGAAACCTGTTATCCAGAAAGCTCCAAATTATGGAACAACAGTCTTCCACTGAAACCATTTTATCAAGATAATACAAATTTTTAAAAATGATTTATAAATGATAAAACAGTACCCCGTAGTGATGGGCGAATCTCACCCGTTTCGCTTCGACGAAAAATGCGCGAATTTCCCGAGAAATTTGCGAATTGGCGAAAAAATTTGCGAAACGAGTCGCGCATCGTTTTTGATGTGTCGCGTCAATCGCGTCACGTCGTTTCCGGTGCGCGTCGCTTCCGGCGCACGGCGCGTCGTTTTTGACGCGTCGTGTCAAAAACAACGCGCGACTCGTTTTTTGGGCGAATTTTTCTGTGGCAAATTTTTGCTGCCGTTTCGCTAATGTATTCGCCAGCGGCGAATCGTGGGAATTCGCCGCGAATTCGCCCCTGGAGAATAAATTCGCCCATCACCCTGTACTTGATCCCAAACTAAGATATAATTCAACCTTATTGGAAGTAGAACCAACCAATTGGGTTTATTTAAAGGGAAACTCCACACAAACATAACTTAAGTTTTTAGAAAAATAAACATAATTTCAAGCAACTTTGCAATTTACATAAATTAAAAAAAATGCAGACTTTTCATGATTTGGAAAAGTTCCTTAAGCCTAGCCCCTGCTCTTCTGCTTATCTGTCTTACTACTTTGCTGAGCTGGCTGACTACTGTTACTTTGTATCAGCAGCCATCCATCCTTAGCCTGCATCCTCCAAACCCCACAATTCTCTGCACACGTGATTTCAATAAGAGCAGACCATCACAGTGCAATGCGTTGTGGGTTATGTACAGGAAATAACAGCGGTATTTGGGGTACCCCTAGCTAGGGATAAGACCGAGGGACCCACTACATCCATTCAGTTTCTGGGAATTCAGATTGATTCCATAGCAGGGGAATGCAGGCTGCCAACTACCAAAGTTATTGAACTACAACAGGCAGTAGAGGTGATGAAACAGGCAAACAGGGCAACTTTGAGACAGATTCAATCACTGCTTGGTAAATTGAATTTCGCCTGCAGGATCATTCCAGTGGGCAGAGTTTCCTGTAGGAGGTTGGCCTTAGCTACAGCTGGCGCTCAGGCCCCACATCATCATATATATGTTAATAGGGAGGTTAAGGTAAGGACTTGGTAAGGTATGGGGGCAATTTTTGAGCGACGTTAATGGGATAGTACTTTTTCAACAAAAAGAAAGGGCAGCCCAGGACATGCAACTTTATACAGACGCAGTAGGGGGGTTTGGTTTCAGAGCTTACCTGGCGGGACAATGGTGTGCCGTACCATGGCCATGTGAGTGGATGGAGTCTGAGATAGGTAGCAATATTGCATTTTTGTAACTGTTCCCAATTGTAGTGGCCATGTACGTGTGGGAAGATAGATTAAGAGACTGTAGGATCGTCTTCCATTCAGATAACATGACAGTAGTCCAGGCCATCAATAGTTGGTCCGCATCCTCACCCCCAGTTCTGCGATTGTTACGGATTCTAGTCCTCCGTTGTCTTCAGCTGAATGTGAATTGTAGAGCAGTGCACATAGAGGGAAAAATGAATGTCATTGCTGATACACTGTCTCACTTTCAGTGGGAGCGTTTTCGGGAGGCAGTGCCAGAAGCATCACAGCAGCAATGCCAATTTCCACAACAGCTTTTGCAGCTGGAAAGCGTAGACTGCTGGAACTTGTAAAGGTTTCTTTAGCCTACACAACATGGACTGCTTATGGTAAGGCATGGGAGGAATGGAAACGGCTAAATGACTGGGCCGGTGGTTTTGCCAACAGGGAAGACAGGCGAGCAGGTCTCATTTGGTATGTGGTTTGGCTCACAGAACAGGGTAAGTCAGCAGCCTTTATCGATAAGCATATGGCAGGGCTGGCTTTCCATTTTAAACTGCAAGGTGAGGAGAACTTTACTAAAGAGTTCATTATCAGACAAGTACTGAAAGGGGCTAGAAGAGGTAGACATTCTAAGGACACACGGAGGCCTATATCGTTTGATTTGTTGATACGCTTCCAGGCAGCATTGGATCAATGTTGCTACACAGGGTATGAAGCGGCATTGTTTAAGACGGCATTTGCATTGGCATTCTTTGGAGCCTTCAGGGTTGACGAATTAGTAAAAGTAAAACATCACAGGGTGGCTTGTTGCTCCAGGATGTTCAAGTGTTTGATGATAAGATCACAATTAGGTTAAGAAAGTCCAAAATGGACCCATTCAGTAAAGGAAAAGACGTATTATTTACAGTTGATGGTGGGGTAACATACCCAGTGGGCTCTGTCACACGATTTTTACAGTTACGTGGAGTGTGTGGTAAAGTTTTTCTGCAGCACAAGAATGGCACGCCATTGACCCGCTTTCAGTTTAATAGTATGTTAAAAAGAGCTTTAGGAAGAATTGGAGTCAATCCAAAGGAGTTTGGGACCCATTCATTCTGCATACGGGCAGCAACTGAAGCAGCCGGGCTCAGTTTGGATGAGCAGATGGTCATGAAAATTGGCAGATGGGAGTCAAAATTCTTCCGCAGCTACAGTATATACGGCCAGGATTACTGGTCTAGGAGACACTGCAGGGTATAAGTCAGAACAAAAACAACTAGGAAGTTTAAAAAATAAAAATAAAAAATTGTGATGTCGTTGATATTCTGGGGATTTATGTTAATGCCGCTCATGATCATTATTTGTTATGTTTTATGTTTTCAGGTGGCACACCCGTGGTATGGTTGTTGGGGCATTCATTCATAAGTCGGGCCAGAAAGAGAGCCGCAGATAATAAAGGAGATGCATTACGGCTGGGCTTTCCGGAGGACCGTGTATCAGTCAAATGGTTTGGATTTCCCGGTCTAAAATGGTCCGGAGTATGGCCTGTCTTGCTCCGTTTGGCCAAGGAGGAACGGCGACTGGATATACTGGTAATACAGTTTGGGGGGAATGACCTGGGCTTGGTGCCACAAAAGGATCTAGTCATCATGATGAAGCAGGATGTCAATCGCATTCGGTCACTGTTCCCCGGCATTATAATAGTGTGGTCAGAGATTACTCCCCGGTTAGAATGGAGGTTTGCACGGGACTTACAAGCCATAGAAAAGAGCAGCGGGAAGGGGAATAAATTACTCTCCATTTTTATACGTAAGTCAGGGGGGGATAGTCGTCAGACACAGGGATCTAGAGGACAAATTGAAGGGTTGTTTTTCCAAAGATGGAGTACAGCTCTCCGATATTGATATTGATATGGCTCTCTTTACTTTGGTTATTGCTGAAGGGATAGAAAGGGCCTTAGAGTTTTGGATGGTTGTGCGCGGTGCTCTTAAAGGGCAAGGAAAGTGTAAAATAGAATAAGGCTAGAAATGCTGTATTTTGTATACTAAACATAAACATGAACTTACTGCACTACAAGCTTAATCAAACAAATGATTTATGCTTTCAAAGTTGGCCACAGGGGGCTGTCATCTTGTAACTTTGTTATACATCTTTGCAAGACTAGACTACATACACATGCTCAGTGTGGTCTGGGCTTCTTAGGGATCGTCAAAAATGATCAAAAAAACAAAGCTGATTGAGTTCTGCATGGCTGGGGCTCCCTCTGCTGTTCATAAGTGTGATTGTTTCCCTGCCAGAAGTTAGGGACCGTCTGACAATTCCTATCCACAGCAGTAAATGAAGGGAGAAGTTCACTGAATACAGTCAGCTTTCTTATAAAAACGGTACACATTTTTAAATTAAAGTATATTGGAGATAGATTTCTTTTTCATTAAAGAAAGTAAAAATGGGATTTTATTTCTTTGCCTTTCCTTGCCCTTTAAGGTTTCAAGCACACGTGTGAGTGGCGGGATCATGAAGTCCAGGAACCAATAGGTGTGTGAGCACGGGAGTTGCAGGGTTAATGGGTAGCTGAAAGGCCTGTCACCTCAGGGGTAACAAACACCACAGGAATAGCATTTGGTTTGGTAGCAGGTGGGTTACAGGCTATGGCAGCTGGCAGCGCTTTTGCGTTGTGTAGTTATAAAGTTTTACTACATTATGTGGGTCTTCAGGTTAATTGTTTGTTATATTTGTTATACAAATACTACTGTTATATTATGATATGTTAGTGGTATGTTATCATTTTGTTGTAGTGTTTTTTTGTACTAAAATACTGCTTGTTATAATAAAACTGTTCTGCTGCCTTTTCATCCAAAATAACATGTTGTATTTTATTGAAAGGGGGGCTTGAGGAAGGGGGGGCTGTTGGTTAGCTGGTAAGGGCTGACACAGGTACCGACTTGCCTCTGTCATGCATGCTGTCTGTAAGCCATGGAAAATATGTTACAATTTGTAACATCAGTGTTTAGCCCCGCCTTCCCTGACAGGATTTTAAATGATGCACAAGATGGATTTCAGCATAGAAAATGGCATTTATTCATACTTTTTGAAGAAACAGGTTACCGCGGTGGGTTTATTAGAGGTGTCCGTGTTATGTGGGCCTCTTTATCAAATTTTGGTTTGGAATCTGGAGTTCATGTTTATGGAAAGATCCATTATCCAGAAAACCCCAGGTCCCATGCCTGTACAAATACTCCTGAATTATGAGCGTTTTTGTTTACTTTATTCCTGGCAAGAAATCTCACTATTTCAAGTTTAATAACACCA
Source organism: Xenopus borealis (assembly GCA_024363595.1). Taxonomy (NCBI): domain Eukaryota; kingdom Metazoa; phylum Chordata; class Amphibia; order Anura; family Pipidae; genus Xenopus; species Xenopus borealis. The sequence goes on along the minus strand of CM044435.1, from coordinate 116,679,298 downwards.
TCTTGTGCTACCAGAGACTGTAAAGGACCACTGGAGTCACTCTCAGGAGAGACTGCCCAGAGAGCTCAGAGAGAACTACCTCTGTAGATTAAGAATCTGGCGCAGTATCAGGGACAGCCCTCTGCCTATGGCAGGCAGAAAAGACAGGGCTCCAATGCAGCCTGTGCCCTCTGCCACCCTTTTACCCAAACAGAGACCTGCAACAATGGAAGAGGGGCAAAATGAAGTGTACAAAAGATGTAAAAGTTAAATGATCCCTAACTTGTGTGTGTAGCCATTAAGGTATCTTGTAGCCCCAGGGCCAAACAATCGCTTTACAAGGGGATATGAAAAGTTGGAGTAAGCCAATGCGGGCCTTGATCCAACAGAAAAATCAAGCCTCCCCATCAAGTCAGATTTTGGCCAGATATTGATCAGAGGCCGTCAGGTAAGCTGCCACATCAGTCTTAAGCAGGGGTGTCCAACCTTTTGGCTTCCCTGGGCCACATTGGAAAAAGAAAAACTGTCTGGGGCCACACATGCAATACACAAATACTTGTAAAATCAAGACACAGAAAAGAACTACAATACCAGTTGGATAACCAGATGGAGATTTTCACTGAAATATTGGACACCTGGATATTAAACAGGCTGATTAAACAGGCTGATTAGCAATTAATATGGATAATTATTACATGGAAGAACATAATCCAGTGCAACTAGCATCAGAATGTAATAATCAGCCCTGTAGCATCAGATTATATTACAGGCAAACCTAATTTTCTACTTGATATTTTGTGACAACCCCTTAGCTTTACTTCTCAACAGCTGCTCAGAGCCCACTGAGCATGTGAGTGTCACAGACACTTTCCAAGATGGTGACCCCCTGTGACAAGTTTGAAGTCCTGGATCATTGCTGCTATTGACAAGCTGAAACTCTAGGCTGGTGCAATAAGTTCAGTATATAAAACATGGCAATTTTAACCACTTTAATTTTTAGGGTTTAGTTCTCCTTAAGTGTTCATTCCCTATCTCACCCTAAATTGCTATTGTATTGTTTTTATTAAATGCATGTAGGTGTTACTGTGCACATGAGTTACAGTTGTGCTCATAAGTTTACATACCCATTTAACCATTTTTCAGAGAATATGAATGATAACACAAAAACGTTTCTTTCACTCATGGTTAGTGGTTGGCTGAAGCCATTTATTGTCAAACAACTGTGTTTACTCTTTTAAATTATAATCACTACACAAACTACCCAAAGGACCCTGATCAAAAGTTTACATACCCTGGTGATTTGGCCTGATAACATGCACACAACTTGACACAAAAGGGTTAGAATCGCTATTAAAGGTAACCATCTTCACCTGTGATCTGTTTGCTTGTAATTAGTGTGTGTGTGTATAAAAGGTCAATGACTTTCTTGACTCCTGACAGACCCTTGCATCTTTCATCCAGTGCTGCACTGATGTTTTTTGAAACCAAACCACGGTCAGGTAGACCAACTAAAATTTCAGCCACAACTGCCATATACATTTTTCGAGATGAAATGAAAAACCCACAAATAACTTTAGTTAAAATAATATTGAAGGAAAATGTGTACTCATCAGCCCGGAAACTCCGCAAGGGATGTACTTGGACATTCCAACATGACAATGATCCAAAACACAAGACCAAGTCGACCTTTCACTGGCTACAGCAAAATAAAGTGAAGGTTCTGGAGTGGCCATCTCAGTCTCCTGACCTCAATATCATTGAGCCACTCTGGGGAGACCTCAAACGTGCAGTTCATGCAAGACAGCCTTATGTACGGAAACTGGAGGCTTTTTGCCAGGAATAATGGGCAGCTTTACCATCTGAGAAGATAAAGTGCCTCATCCACAACTACCACAGTTGCCACATGTTAAAGGAGACAGTACACGGTATTAAGAACTGTGGTATGTACTTTTGATCAGGGACATTTGGGTAGTTTATGTAGTGATTATGATTTAAAAAGTGTAAACACAGTTGTTTGACAATAAATGACTACAGCCAACCACTAACCATGAGTGAAAGAAAAGTTTTTGTGTTCTCATTCATCTTCTCTGAAAAATGGTTAAGCAATCATAAATTCTGCCAGGGTATGTAAACTTATGAGCACAACTATACCATGCATACACAGTACTTTCTATACTGTTTAAAGTGTGAGAGTTGTGTAATGGCTGCATGAACTGGCTAAGTTATACTCTACTCATCCTTGGCTACCAAAATATAACAGCTATCAGATGGGACTTCTGGGAATATTTCAGGCAGCAGCTGTACATTCACCCCATATTTCACTTTACTTGGTATTCAGGTTGGGCTCCCTGTTTGCTGGTTTGGGACACAATGTGGATAGGTTGGCAAAGAAAACAAAGCCCATTGTCTTTATTTCAGGCCAGCATTTATTCTAGCATCCTGGAAAAAGTCAATTGCTTGTATAGTACAAAGAAATAAATGGTAAAAACCCTGGCATTTGTATGTCTGTTATACAACACCAAACAATAAATGTTATTCATGCACACAACACTTTAAAATTCACAATAAAAAAAAAAGGTTAACATCCAAGATATATAGATAAATACAAATGATGCAGCCGTGTATAGTAAACACCATTGTGCAATTAGATTAAAAACTATCTGAGTGCAGACAATGAGGATTTGTGCACAAAAAGAAAGAGAAAGGGTTACTTTGTCTCAGAAACATAACATCTTCTTTTGAAAACGCTTTTCTGCGGAACGGGAAATGCCATCTTTTGTTACAGAAAGGTAGTATGAGCCTACACAGGGTACGGAAGGGACAAATGGCATCAAGATTTGAAAGCACTGACCTTTCTGCCAATTCCTTGCACTTCAATTCAATACCTGGGCTATGTTTCTCCCTCTGCCTATCTTTTGTCGTCAGAGAAACAGAATGAGGGCAGGAAGGTTTTAGCAAAATAAAGGCTTTTTTTTAAAGGGCAAAAGTGCAGAAATGAAGTCTGCCTCGCTTATTTAAACCGTAAATGGATACAATTCCTCACAGAAAATATGTTAAAGGAAAGGTTTCAGGGATAGCATTTTGTTCTTGAAGATTCTTTTCCCCAGTGTCATGTAAGGGTGGAAAATGGTAGGCCCTAGGCTGCTGACCCTATACAGATCTCTTAACATCCCCACTTTGAGAAGGTTAGGTCTTATGTTGCTTAACCTGCAAAAAAACACCAACATTGTTTTTAACACATAGTGGCACACTTAGGACTTTGCAGTTACACTCCCCAACATACTCTAGTATATCTGCTATCCCACAGCCATAGTCCTTTCCCAATGTCTTTTATATTTACTGCTATTATAGGCAACACCTCTCCCTACTATACGTGCTTTCCCACAGCCACAGTTCCTTCCCAGAGACTATTATCACGCTGTTACTATATTCACCATCTCTCAGTACTATACCTGCTATCTCACAACCACATTTTGCTACTATAGGCAGCGCCAGGCCAACCCGGCTACTCTGCCTACCCCTAGTTTCGGCCCTGACTATAGGCATCATCTCCACTTACTGCACCTGCTATCCCACAGCAGCAGTCCCTTCCCAGAGACTATAATCCCACTGCTACTATAGGTACCATTTCTCCCTACTAAACCTGCTGTCTCTCAGCCACAGTCCCTCCCCAGAGTATATGATATTTACTGCTACTATAGGTTTCATCTCTCCTTCCTATACCTGCTATCCCACAGCCACAGTTTTTCCAGAGCCTTTTATTCCCTCTGCTACTACAGGCACCATCTTTCCCTAATATACCTACAATCTCACAGTCACAGTCCCTTCCCAGAGACTATTATCCCCACTGTTACTATAGGCACAATCTCTCCTTACTATACCTGCTATCCCACAGTCACACTCCCTTCCCAGATACTATTTTCCCACTGTTACTGTAGGCATCATCTCTCCCTACTATACCTGCAATCCCACAGTCACAGTCCCTTCCCATAGACTATTATCCCACTGTTACTATAGGCACAATCTCTCCTTGCTATACCTGCTATCCCACAGCCACAGTCCCTTCCCAGAGACTATTATCCCACTGTTACTATAGGCATCATCTCTCCCTACTATACCTGCTATCCTACAGCCACAGTTCCTTCCCAGAGGCTAGTATCCCCACTGCTACTATGGGCACCATCTCTCCCTACTATACCTGCTATCCTACAGCCACATTCCCTTCCCAGAGGCTATCATCTCTACTGCAAATATAAGCACCAACTCTCCTTACTATACCTTCTATCCCACAACCACAGTCCCTTCAAGGAGGCTATTATTCCCACTGCTACTATAGTCACATCTCTCCCTACTATACCTGCTATACCACAACTACAGTCCCTTCCCAGAGACTATTATCCCACTGCTACTATAGGCACAATGTTTCCCTGCTATACCTGATATCCAGCAGTCACAGTCCTTTCCCACAGACTATTATCCCACTGTTACTATAGGCACCATCTCTCCCTACTATACCTGCTATCCCACAGTCACACTCCCTTCCCATAGACTATTATCCCACTGTTACTATAGGCACAATTTCTCCCTACTATACCTGCTATCCCACAGTCACAGTCTCTTCCCAGAGACTATTATCCCACTGTTATTATAGCCACCTTCTAAAATATATAGATATAGATGATTGTGATCACATAGATGTATTTGTCTGCATATATATATATATATATATATATATATATATATATATATATATATATTTATTTGTTTAATAACATGTGAAAAAAGCTATACTGCTTACTTTACTGATTAATGCTAAAATATTAAACATTAGGACCAAGCCACGGTAAAAGGGAAAGCTTCTGCTTCACAGCAACACCATCAGCAGGTATCAGAAGCAAACAAAACTTTTATTCAATTGCCACTCAAACAGAACAGAAAGACCCTGGCATGAAGACTGGACTGATTACCCCCTTTCAGTCTACTCTGCAGTAAAGAGTGACCATAACATGAAATCAATATACATGTTACTTATAGCACTAACTATAACTGTTCATAATCACTCATACATATGTAGGAGTGTAAGGCTTTTCTAAGCCCCGGGGATTGAGTTGGCCAGATAGATTGGGTCCTTTTCCCAGATGGGAGGAGAGTAGTCCCCTGAGGTTATAAAAAGAAATATCCACATGTGCTCACCCACTAGCTGGAGGAAGTGGGGTGTTGCTTTTGGGGCTGGAGGTGGAGGTAGACCTTAGTATAGTAGAAGTACAGTAAGTTTCAGGACAGAAATTATTATAGGTCACTCTAGAAGTGACAGTTAGGATCAGAAATGTTAGTGAGCAGTTAAAGGAGAATTCAACTCCGTGATTTATATACCCCTTCCTCCCTACCCTAAATAGACCCCCTCCCTCCACCCCAGCCTACCTGGTTCCCTTGGGCAAATACCCCTAACATTCTACTTACCTGTCCTTGCAGGTCCTGTCTAGTGGAGTTCAAAGCAGCCATCTTCTCTCCTTCTGTCTTCATCCTGTATTGAGCAGCGTTTTCGGCGCATACACAATTGGAGTAATCTTCCGGTGCTGTGCTACTGCGTATGCGCAGAAAGTCACGTGAATTTCCGAAAACAAAAATTGGAAATTTTCGCATGTGCAGTAGCTTGACACCAGAAGATTAATCCAACTACTCATGCACCAAAAACACCCCTCACTACAGGATAAAGGTTCCAACAACAAAATTAGTGAGAGTTTAGTTAGTACCCTGCGGCATCTCTGCTGCCATTAGAGGGACCCAAGCAGTAAGGCTCAGGATTAGGTATATCCTGTAGTAATACACCTCTGCGGGCTTTGCCTAGGGATGGGGAGTTGGTCACCATGAGACAGGCAATACTACCCATTGAGAAAATTGGTGGAGGAACAAAGAAACATTGTGAGTACTTTACATGTAACTGTCCTGCTGCCTCTTGCTTATATACCAACTTAGCACACCCTGCAAATTTAGAAGTGATCAGCATCCTGAGTGTACCAACTGTGAACCACTGACGCCCAAAATTATTCGAAAAAGAGTGAATGCTGTGTGCCCCATACCAGAGTGGTAGCTCTTCCTCCATACCATAACAATACAGAAAATACAAGTATAAGTATATTCGTGCCTGCCAGAAGTTGCTGGGATTTAGACCTCTTGCCAGGGTCCTGGAACCAGTAAGCAGTAACAGAAGGGAAAATTGAGGCTCCCATAATCCATACACCTGTTCCATATAAATAGTTTTTCCAGTTACATATCATATAATACCTCTCATGTGGCATTCCCATGAGAAAAAAAAAAATATATATACATTAGTATTATCTATTACCTATTACAGAGACAGGGACATACTAAGGCATAAATTGTATATGTTCCATATCAATGTATATGGGGTAACATGTATAAACCTATTGACTTTGTTTATATTAATTTTGTTGCCACAGCCTCATTTCATCCCAACCTAATGATTTAATTTTTGGAGGAGAGTACACATTTTCCTTTTCCCCCCCCTAGATTGTTAGAAATAGTATATACCGTCTAAAACGGTTTGCTTCTTCTCTCTTATGAAAGGCAGCATATATTCTAGCCCATTGCTAGAATAGCAATCTATTAGAGTCAATTGCTAATTATAATAATGCACACAAACATTTTTGAAGAGTATTGCTTGATTAGTTTTTTATTTCACAAATACCATTTCTGAACATAGCAATAGGAAAAACATCTTGGAAATAAATGGATCATCATGTAGAGTGTTAATACGCATTTTAATTAGATGAGCAATCTTGTCTACTAACTCTTCTCTGGTTTTTTTCTGGTATTCAGTGAGAGTTACCTGAATCTGTGGTCTAGAGCTAATGAATTTAAAAGGAAAACCAGAATCACTATACATGTGCAGAGTAGCATTACGTATCACTGAAGGCATACAGCAGTACTGGAATGATTCCCTTAAAATTATGTTTTTCACCCTAAAGGATACCCAACGATGAAACAGGATCTGGCTGCGGTGAGTAATGAACTGCTTTATCTTGCACTGTAAAATGGTATAATATGGAAACGTCAATTATCTCTAAAGTGATCAATCAATACTGTAAGCTTATTAATTTCTCTACTAAATCCTGTGGTTGCTTGGTCGGTGAGATAACGAAGATCTGTGTAGGATCCCTGGTGGCAGGCTCATTTACTTAAGATTAAGCAAACTGCTCATGCAATCTGTTAAATTGCCTCATATTCTCCCCTATTTTAAGGGCTCTCACTGGAATGAGAGTGGGGAGCAGTTCAAGCACAACATATACTCTATATCAGTGGTCCTCAAACTTGGCCCTCCAGCTGTTAAGGAACTACAAGTCCCACAATGCAATGATGGAGTCTGACAGCCACAATCAGGCAAATGCATTGTGGGACTTGTAGTTCCTTAACAGCTGGAGGGCCAAGTTTGAGGACCACTGCTCTATATTAACAGTATTCCTTATTCCCACACAATAAAATATGTGGGAAGAGTATATGGCTACTTATGCTACTGTACTCTGCCCTGGCTGAAGGCAACAGAACCTAGTGGTGGCAGCAGGAGGCACCAACCTATATGGTTGACTTGCAGGATAATTCTACTACTATGAAAAGCAGTGTCTGAACTGGACTCTTCCTATTTTGTCCTATAAAGTTCTAGGTGATGGACGAGCTGTAAAGCAGAAACATACCTAACTAGGAGTGAGTATAAGTTGAAGTGGAGGTTCATCTCACAGGTGATTAGATAGTTGTACATAGCAAGAGCAGTCATGGTCCCTGACGAGGAGGTAGATCCCTGATTTTAATAAAGTCTGCCTGGTTCTCTGCATACATGGGGCAGATTTATTGACAGTCGAATTAAAATTTGAATAAAACATTTTGAATTTCGAAGCAATTTTTGGGTACTTCAGCTATCGAATAGGCCAATATTCTATTTGAATTGAAAAAAAAACGCAATTTGAATTTAAAAATTCGACCATTCAAAAATCAAAGTAATAAATTTGAATTTGCCCCTCCGCCACCTTAAAAATACCGAATTTCTGCTTTAGCCTATGGGGGACATCCTTTAACCTTTAAGGAGTGTTTTTGAAAATTTTTGAAATTCAAATTTTTTGCAGGGAAAATCAAACGATTCAAACAATTTTAATTTGATCAAAAATTAACCTGTTCGATTGAAAATGGTCCGTTTTTGATGGAAAAAACACTTAAAACAAATTCGGTGGTCACATTTCGAAGTTTTTTAATTTCGAAATTTGACCCTTGATAAGTCTTCCCCTATGTGTTAGATGTCCATGCTACACAGTAAAGGAATTCACCCTGATGAGGGGCTACCAACCACAGGTTGCAATTTTAAATGCAGTTCTGGACTGAGAAACAAAATAGGACCTGGTGGACCCAGACTGGCAATCTGTTGGTTCTGGCAAATGCCAGAGGGGCTGCTGTAAGATGCCATAGAAATTGACTATTGTGGGGGGCTGTTTGGGCCTCTGTGTAGTAGGAATGGCAGGGCCTATTTTGACTCCCAGTCCTGCTGGTATTTCAGGTACACAGAGTCCCAAACAGCCCCCCCACTAGCCCAATAAATAGTGACTGTTTACGGCATCTTACAGCAGCCCCTCTGTCAGTTGCCAGAACTCACAGATTGCCAGTCCAGGCCTTTTTACATGTCTATACCCTGCACTCCCTTATACATTAGACTCTTATAGCTACAAGCATAGCGTGTTCCTTGGCTTGTACCAAAAGGGTTACATATTGATTCAGCAAATCAAACAGTGTGGGACTCCAAGTCAAAACTGTAGCTAAAATTTTGGAATGAAATGCTCGAGGGGAAATAGAACAATGTACTACTTTACTGAGTGTTTAATGAGTTCATGAAATTACTTCTCTAAAGAAGGTGCAAAGGATACCTAATAAGTACTTTATATGTTTTAATAGAGATCATCAAAAAGCAGTAAGAGAAGTTTTGAACAGGTAGTGGTTGAAGCCTAACAAAGCATTCACTTACTAAAAAGCTGGGGTTAAGTCATGGGAAGTTAAAAAGGACAATAGAAAGCACTAATAGGTTCCCAGGGGAGTATTAATACCTGGGTATTAAAATGGCCAGAGAGACATGGAGCAGTGCAGGTGTCTTTTCAGCAACTACCAAATTAGAATCATCCACCTACCTTTAAAAGAATGTACTGGAAACCTAGCAAAAAACAAACTTCAAGGGTCCCTTGACATTGAGATTAAGGTCTGGTATTATCTCTCGATTCATAGACACGTGCCTGTCCCATGCCCTTTCATAACATAAGAGATGGGCAGGTTGGGCGCAGGCCTATAAATAGAGCAACTGCGCAGGGTTGTGTAGGGTTTGAGTTGGGAAGACTTTGGTTAAGGTCGGGTGTGGGTCAATTTTTTTCTGACCTGCACATCACTAGTCCTCTGCACTCAACCCATTATCAATATATTAAGGACATTGAGGCATTACGTTTGCGCATTAAGCTACTATAAAATGCCTTTCGCTTTAAAGCAGTGATCCTCAAACTTGGCCCTCCAGCTGTTAAGGAACTACAAGTCCCACAATGCAATGAAGGAGTCTGACAGCCACAGTCAGGCAAATGCATTGTGGGACTTGTAGTTCCTTAACAGCTGGAGGGCCAAGTTTGAGGATCACTGCTTTAAACCAACCAGGGATTGTTTGTCCACAAAGGAGGGAGTGGTTGACATGAGGTATGTAAACAGGTATGTAGACTGCATTGTGGTATAATATGAACTTGTGTTTTATTGATTTTCACAATTTTTCAATTAATTGTTGTGGTAAATTTATGAAGTGAACTACTGTTCATGGTTTGTTGATTATTTGCTAAGTGCTTTTGGACCCTTGCATAGTGCTCACCTATAGATGTCATGTATCCATAATGTAATAGGTTGTCCATATATTTCAATATATTTAAGCTTTACAATAATAAAATATTATCACCCTGATGAGAATCAATATCGTCCCTGGGGTTTTACAAAAACCCATGCATGTTAATGCTGCAACCCAACCAGCTAGAGCTAATTAAAGCATATTTTACCCAACCGTGTAGTTGTAGGTAGTCCAGTGTCACATTACGATCCTTTGATCCCTCTAAAAGAAAGTTAAATGGCCTGCCAGATTCTTGTTAAGCTATGTAAGGGTCCCCAACCTTTTTTTACTTGTGACCACACTCCAATGTAAAAATTGTTGGAAAAACACACAAGCAAGAAAAAATTCCTTTGGGATGACAAAAAGGGATGTGATAGGCTAACTGGGAGCCCCATGTGGACTGTTAGTGGAGAGCAAACTGTTGCTCATGAGCCACTGGTTGGGGACCACTGAGCTATACTGCTCACAGTCAATAGCAGTCAATAGATTTTTGCTGGATTGAACCACTGGATATATATTCTACAGCAGGAATAACTATAACTACATTATTACTTATGCAGCAATATTTGTGGTTAACAATGTTGCCCTTGTGCTCCTGCTGATCATTATATAGTATTGTTATGCAACTTGGATTAGCAATGATAATTGGTACAACATACTCAACATGTAGCACTGATTTGACTGTATGTAGCCCTGTGCTATAATCACAAAGTAATTCTGATCCTGCAATTATTCATTATGTAACTGATTAACCTCTCATTTTTTTTACTTTTCAAAGGTGAATTCCTCCTGTTAGCAGTGCTCATTTTCTTTTAGCCTGAGTACTTTCCCTTTTTTTTGCCTGTATCTGCATTTCATGTTGCTTCAACCTGACATTCTGGTCTATTGTTCTGCGAGTACCCTCCAGGAATTTAATAAATGGAGAACAGACTTTATGCTTCCCATGCTCCTTAATATGCTTCATAAAAATGTGACAAGGGCAATTTATAAAGTAAGACCTTGGGATTGTGTCATGGACATTTTATTCTGCCATGCTGGCCTTTCTAGCAGCTTGGTGTCTGCTCATTTATTTTTGAATTTGCCATCATTTCCAGCAAAACTAACTTCAGTTGGTCTAAACACATTTGTTTACGCCTCAACAAGCAGCATGTGTAACACTGGCATGCTTGGTTTTCTATCATTGTCAGTAAATATGTCATTGGGGGTTTACTATCACTTCACAGTTCAGCTGTGCCCTTTATATCTCTTTACAAAGGTCATCTGTGAAAAAATTCCCTTTCGTCAGGCTATTTCATAATCTAGCCATAAGAGGCTGAGAGCATGACTGTCAAACCAAATTCTTGTGGGCTTTTCCAAGGATATGCTGTAATGTAGGAGGCTGGCTATACTGTCTTTAGCTTTGTAATAAAAGGAGCTCCAAAATTCTATTGCCATTAGTGGGACCTTGAGTGTCTTAACTTCTTTTCTTGTTATGACACAAGCCCTTTCCTTACCTTAGGTTGAAATTTGGTCGACCATTACGGGTTAGTGATAGGTGAGAGTGAGATTGGGAAAATACACTTCTCCTATACTACCAAAGATTCCCTGTCCTGGAACCAGAGGTGCACACAGAAATAGGTGCAAAGTGAGAATATGTAGGAATGGGTTGGGTGTGGGTCCTACATTAGCAACATTTTACGTGCTTGTTTCGGGTGCAGGTTAAGATGTTGTGGGTTGGGTCAGATGCGGGTTGAGTTTTCTCTGACGCATGTATCACTACTGTACCTCACTGCTGGGGGGGTGTCTTCACACCCCAATTGGATCCATCCCCAGGGGTCCACAAGGCCTGTCCTTGGTTTTCAAGTATAAAAATAATAATCTTGCATATTGAGTTAAAGGCAAACAGGGAGGTAGTAGTATTAAAAAAGTCTTTTATGTATATTCGCTCAGTCACTTTTACATAGCATAGAGTGAACAAAATAAAATGTCCATGACCCATGTCTTCCCTCCCATGGCTTTCTGCAAAATAAAAAGCTATATACTGTAGTTTTTATTCAGCGGCTCTCCTGTTTTCAGTTTCTGCAATCTGATTGCTAGTGTCCACATTACCCTAGCAACCATGGATTGATTTGAAAAGGAGACTGGAATATGAATAGGAGAGGCCCTGAATAGAAAGATGTGCTATGAAAGTAGCAATAACATTACATATGTGCCTTGTAAAGAACTTTTTTTTTTTATAGATGGGATCAGTGACCCCCATTTGAAGACTAGAAAGAGTCAGAAGAAGAAGGTAAATATTAAAACTATAAAAATAATAAGGGTCAGTTGCTTAGAAATAGCCATTCAATAATATACTTAAAGTTAAATTAAAGGTGAACCACCCCTTTAAAATAGCTCTCTACCTTAATTTTTTTTATTTTTCCTGTGGATTTATCCAATGGAAATTGTGATAGTATATTTATTTTCCTTTATGATTTTTTTAATTAACAAGCTTTTTGCCAGAGCCTCTGGTCAAGACTCAGCGGTGTACCTACAACTAGGTAGTAAAAAGCCACACGTTTCAAGACTGCCAAGTACAGATTCCAGAACTTCTTCAAAAAAGGTGTTATGGAAGCCATATATATAGAAATGGATAAACAAAGTTTAAATAGAGACTGGGGTGCAACATTTATTGTCTGCCACAGACAATGCTATTTTGCTACCTCTCCCTGGAAGGTTTAACACCTCAAAGCTCCAATATTGCTAATACCATCAAAAGTCTAGTGTATTTATTCCAGAAAGATCTTTTTACAAGTCATTCTGAATTGTCACCAAACTGAAAGCCAGTTGGTGAAACAGAGCCAGTCTAGTTGATCTGACTTATCTCTACAGATAATAAGTAAGGCAAGAAGTGACTAATCCAATGTCTTTATTGTACTGCTACAAAATGTATTTTTGTTTAAAGATAGCCACTGGAAGCAAAGTAGACAAGTTAACAAAATCACACAACCATCACTCTGGAAGTGGTCACAACAGAGTCATTCATGCATGCATATTCAGATCTACTGACATAAAATAAACCTGCATTTCCTATGGCATATTTACTTAAAAAGACTCTCTATTAGAGTAGCGTAAGAGATAAAAATATTTTACGTAGTGCCATGTTAGTTGCACAAGCTGATAAAGAAAACAGATCTGGAAGAACGGTGGCACATTTTATAACATCTTAACACATTCACACTCTGCTCTAAGTCAAAAGATAATTACACACATTTATCACAATTGCCAATCAAGGTGCAATGAGCGGGCTCTTAGTTCTTGTATAAAATTAGCTCCCACAACATGCAAACATACTGTTTTCTTTCTGAAAATCACTGGCAGGGAAATTACACCTTTCAGCAGATGCACATCAGCCGTGACATGGCGTGACCTGCAGACGAGGTGTTAACCCCATTCTCTGCCTTGTGTTCCAAGTACAAGCTCATGTTGGCTCTTTTACAGAGTCATCGGAAATATTAGTTCTGAATTTCTTTATTGTCTCATTGTATAATTTTAACAAATTTGAATCAAATAAGTATAGGATGTATTATCTAGAATGCCTGGGACCTGGGGTTTTCTGGAAAAGTAGTCTTTCTTAGTGATGGGCAAATCGGCGGCTTTTCGTTTTGCCGAATTTTTCAAGAATTTCTAGAGAAATTCGCGAAAGGCTGCCGGCGTCTCGTTTTGGATGCGCGCGTCTGTTTTTGGATGTACGTTTTTGGAAGTCCGTTTTTGGACGCCGGCGCCCATTGCCAGCGTAAAAAAAAAAACGTACGAAATGTCACCGTTGTTTTGCGAATTCGCCGCAGGCTACTAAATTTGCCCATCACTAGTCTTTCTTTAATTTTTATCCTTGTATCTGAAGTCTGCTAAAACACATTTACATACCATTAGGGATGCCAACACCAGAAATTCTATCATAACATCATCTTTGGCTGCTATGTAGTGAAACCCTGATTTTAAGTCCCCTGATTTTAAGTTTTCCTGCATTTTACATTTTTTTTTATCTGTGATCCCACCAATTTATAATGCATTTCAATGGGTGCATTTCCCTGATTTTAAGTTATGTTTTCCCTGATTTTACATCAAAATTTTGTCCCGATGTTCCCAAAAACGGCTTTTTTTCCTCTATGAATGTTATTTGTGAAAAAAAGAGTTTTAAAATACTAACCAGATGTATATTTTGCCATGGTTCTGCCTGTAAATGGTCAGTTCCATTGAGTCTGTCCCTTATACAGTCCTGCACCAGTCACTTATTGCTTTAGGTTGTGTATGTGACTGACTGAGAGTCTTGCACATGCCCCCTTTAGTGTAACATTAACACTGGAATGTTTAACCTTTGTTATTAACACAGTAAATATTGTATCTCAAAGTAAACTTTGTGCTTTTATACTTTGAGTACTTGATGTACTTGAAGAAAAAGTTACTTTAACACATTTCCCTGACTTTACATTTTCCAGAATTTGACTTGGGGCAGCTGGGAAATTGACAATATGTCTAGCCCCATGTCAGATTTCAAAATTAAATATAAAAAAATCTGTTTGCTCTTTGGAGAAATTGATTTCAATGCAGAATTCTTCTGGAACAGCACTATTAACTGATGCATTTTGAAAAAATTTTTTTTCCCATGACAGGATCCCTTTAATTAATCTTTTTGTCATTATCCTGGGCCATTGTAAGGGTTGCATCCCCGGCAACAGTCAGGTAATCACAGTGTTGGCCAACAAAAAGGACAACCATTTGGGAGTTTTAATCTTGGAAAGCAAGTTGCAGTTAAAACATTGTCCCCATAAATGCGCCTTCCATTACCTCCTTGTTTATGCTGCCTGTTCCAGTGCCTATATTCCTGCCCTATTTAAACTGCCTGGTGCTGTAATAAAATGTGTATGCTGCTTATAAGCTGTCCTGCCCTTTTCCAACTTTTTGCTACTTCCCTGCTCCTCACTCCACACTGTCACGAACGGCACCCAATACCAGAACAGTTGCTAAGCACCCTGGTCTCAGCTCAGCTTCACAGTTAAGTGACCGCCTTTGGCCTCGGGAGGAGCCCTCAGCTTACTCAGATGCCACCTGGACTTATCGAGAGGTGCAAAGCTAAGAGTTCTGGCTAGCACAGGGGCACGATTGTCTCACCTAGGATACTGGATTGAAGAATACCACCAAAGTGGAACAGGCGGGCCTGACCAGCACAAGCGGAGTAGAATCACCAGACAGGCCAGGATCAGGATTGGAGAGAACAGAATAGTCAGTGGACAGGCAAAGATCAGGTTTGGAGATAATCAGAGTAGTAGCAAACAGGCAAGGATCAGGGTTAGAGAGAATCTGAATAGTCAGGAAAGCAAGGGTCAATAACCAGTATATAAGGCAGGAATCAAATAGGAATAACACCCAAGAACTTCTAAATAGAACCTAATAATGGGCAAAGATCTGTTCCCTTTTTCTACATTTTGAATTTTGCGCCATTGCATGTGACGTCATCACACCGGCACATAAAGCCGAAAGTGCGCCGGGGCGCATGCCATAGAGGTACCCGGCACAGAAGAGGACGGATGCACGCTGTGAGCGTCCCCGCCAGAGGCATGGCGGGCACTCCCACGTGCTTGGGGAGCAGCCACTAGACCACCAGGGAGACTGTAAGCCCTTACAATGACTTATAGTATCATCTGCCAGTTAACATAGGGGCTAACCAATCATAGAATATATTTGGCACCCCCATGATAAAATGGTTGGGGACCTCCATTATAGAGAATTTCCTGTACCACTGGAGAAGGGTTGTATCCGGTACTGATACACTCTTGAAACCACACAATTTTCTGTTATTAGTTCACTACCTTTAGAATATCTTTAAATATTACTTGAAAAAAATATAAGTTTGTGTACTCTCTAAAGACAACACTATCTGTGTTTGACTCTTGCTAACACAATACATTTGTGACCTTTTATATTATGCTTATGACTTTGGCCCATCAATAGTTATGCTTGAATGGTTATCATACTCCTATTTTGAGCATGCTGCCTGGTAACTCTCATCCTCAACCAGTCTTGAACCCACGAATTTCTGTTTTGTTCACAACGTTCTTATGATAGAAAAAGGTTAAAAAAAAGTTAGCAGATCAAAGTAGTCCTCCTAATTTCCTTTTTAATGCCAACATCGAAAGAATAAGAACAGTGAGTGCTTTGGCTAAACTGTAATCATCCAAAATGATGCACTGTGCTACTAGACAAAAGGTCAAGTATTCTCCCAACACCTCCCTGAAAATTAGACTTACTTGCAAATAACACATAATTATAATATGTACCGACAAACCTGTGGGATCAGGAAACTCTTTGACCTGGACAATTTAATTGGTTATGATGACAATGAAGTCTCAGTAATACAATAATTTTTTAGATCAAAGACACAGCTTATGTTCTCCTTCTGTGCTACTACAGTACTCTCACTATTTCTTTTTCATCATTTAATAGACTTTTAACTGGGATGTAAATGCACCATGCCTATAGAACTGACAGCATTAATAATGAATCTGGTCATTAAACAGAATGTTTGGCCACGCAGACTCTCTGTGGTCTTTCACTAAAAAAACATTACATTGAAATGCAGACTAACGTGCTGTTGAATTGATTGGAAAGAAGGCTGCAATAAAGGCTGTTTGTAAAACTTCAATAATGTTGATCTAAATGGAGACATATGACATTTTTAATTGTCTTCAATCAAGTCCTGTTAAATACATCCCCGTGGGACAACTCCTAGAGAGATACAGTAAAAAAAAAAGTAAAAAAAAGAGGCTTGGTATAGAAAGAAAGAATTGGTAATGGCAGAAAGAATCAGTTTGAATAAATGCTTAATTGTACTGTCTATTATTACTTGATATCCTTCCCATTTATAGGGTAATTATTTTACATAATACTTATAATAAAAGACCCAGTCCATCATATTCAACCTTTTGGTCTAAATGAAACCTGTCTAACTGTTAGGAAGGCAAACAAATCCATCTGAAGCTTTCCTGACTCCAAAATGGCAATCAGACCAGTCACTGGTTCAACATTTTACTGAATGCAATTTACAGTATAACCCTGTGTTTACTCACTTGATAAAAGAAACATCCAATCCCTTCTTGAAGATACTGTAGTTAATGTATCAGCCAGTATGACTGATTCAGGGAGAGAATTCGACAACTTCACAGCTCTCAAAAAACTTTTTCAAATATTAAGATGGAACCTTCATTCTTCAAAATTCCAAGGATGTCTTGTGTCTTACTGGTGAATAAAGTTTCAGATTGTTTATTTTAAATTCCCCTTATATATTTACATATGGTTATGTCTCCCCTTAGGTGCCTTATCTCCAGTCTAAATGTTGGAAGTCTTTCTTCATAACTGACACTCCGCATTACCAGCTTAGTTTCCCTTCTTTGGACCTTTGGACTCAAATTCAACAATATCACCTTTGAGCATTGGAGACCAAATCTGTATTGCATATTCCAGATGGGGTCCCTCTCCTCCTGATAATCAAAACAAAACTATATAAATCCAAATGGGATAACATATAATAGAATGAGACATAAAAAGGTACTACAATGTAGATTTAGGTTGTGGCAGAAGTAATATGTACAGGTAAATAATATGATTGTCATACAATTTAGAGAGCTCCAGTTAAGTCCTCTAATTACAAATAGGAATAAAAGGCAAAAATACAGAGTGCAAAGTTCCATACTAGGCCGAACAGCATTATAGTTCTGATGTATACATACTGACCACATCATCTAAAAAAAGGGTTTGGGGTTTTTTATACCTCGTAAAAATAAAATGCTTAGATAGAGTTGTTAGGGCAGTTATAAAACTAATTTGCCAGTACATCATCATATATAGATGTTTTGTTATTATGATACTCCATTATGCCAACTTCTTAATTTTTAACATGCACTTAGCTCATTGTAGGTATGACCCTTAGCTTTAACTTCAGAGCTGCTGTTTATTTATGAGCTCAAATTCTTTGAGTTACCTTGGTAAAATGTGTCAGGGCTTTCACTGATCCATGGTTCTAGGGGCATTTGTATAGAAAACGTATTTTCTTTAGCGTTCATTACTGCCTAACGAAACATCGCTATCACTCTTGCGCTTAGGTTAATTTGAATAGGACGGGTATCTAAAAGTCATATGGACATTTGTAATTTTGTAATGTTGGTGCAAATGCTTTTCTAACACATGTCCAATGAGACATACAGTAATAAAGACAGAAGAGATCCTCTAATGCCGTAGACATGCTTTACATCAACAGGGTTTCCTTCTCCTGACATAAGATTGAGGAAGATGTAGCTTCATTTTTTTCAGTTCACCTGGTCTAAGGTGGTGAAGGAAACTCTGGCAAAAGGGGTAATGTTCAGTAAAATTAGCATCTTAAGTAATTTGCAGAGTAACGACAGTTCTCCAGAGTGAAAAGTCACCTGGCAACAGAGTGCTAGTGACGGTCTTGTTCATTAGTGAATTGTCCTGTATGCTGTTTGGGTACAAGCCATTATTCAACACTATCAGTCTGTTAAAACACAAGGTAAATAACAAATAGATAAGAAAAGGACAACAGAAAAAAACACAAAAAGCTAAACCAGTCGCATGATGTTATGATATTCTGAATATTTAAAGCACACTGTAAAAAATGTTCCTGCTATTTTATTATTAGTAATAAATTAGAGTCTTAACATTTTGTTTTTAAGACATCTATAAAATAGGCCTATCATTATTCCTGAGCTGCAACTGAAAGAGATGATTAATCCAGCTCTGTGCAGTATATTCTCCTCTCCTCAGCAGGATGCCAGGTCTCAGGTCAATTTCTATTTAAAAATATGCTCTGGCTCGACAAACTGAGAGTTTATGCTCTGGCTGGTATTGTTGAGCCATAAAACTAAAGAATACATCCATACATACAGTGTCTTGGCTATTGTCCACACCAAAAAAGAACACACTGCTGGTGGGTTTTAGGCAGCCCTGTTCTTACTGCCTAGCAAGTGGCAAGAGTGAAATACAGGGCTCTGTTGCAGCCTACACCTGCTGGTTGAACCCTGCGTGATTAACACTGGTAAATGGTAAAATGTATGAAGAGAGAAATGTCTAATGGATATATTCTTGTAAAGTATTATTAGTCCTAGAATGGACAACCAACATTTGTCTAATTGGGTCTTCTACATACAGTATAATGAAACAGGCTTTAAAGTTGGTAAAAAAATATGATAACACATTTGAATTCCATGAACTACTTATGGTACCTGCCAATTCAGCCAGCCATCTAAACTTCCCATGCTAAGTATCAGCGATATGAAATGTCCTAGTGGTTCACTGCCCTAATGTAAGAGTAACCTGCAAGTGGAACTATACTGACCCTTGAATAAGTAAGTGTAGGAGGTCTGGTTGGGTACATTAACCATGGACTGTCAGGAGTAGCCTTGGGCAGAGAATATTTTGTTGTGTACAGTGCTAAGAATATATCAGGTGTAGCCCACTGCTACTACTGCTACTCTTGTAAGAGTAGCAGTAGTAGCAGTGGGCTACACCTGATATATTCTTAGCACTGTTTGGGATAGTGATATGCGGATTGACCCGAAACTTGTGGTGACCAGTGGGTTGACTACTGGTTGGGCATGTTTGGGTTGAACTTTTGCCAACCATTGCAGGTAAGGGTTGGGTGTGGGTCAGACTGGAGAAGTATACTCCTCCACTGCCCCCAAAAAGATTCCTAGTCTTGAAACCAGAAGCATGCACAAAAATAGGGTACAGAGTGATATGATTCAGTTACAGGTTGGGTGTGGGTCCTGCAATGGCAACATTTGAGGGTTTGTTAAGGTTTTGAGGGTAAGGGTTGGGTGTGGGTTGCTTTTTTCCTGACCTGCACATTACCAGTCTGAGCTGCCAGTTTTGTTCTCTCTACATGATTTCTGGATTTGTGACTGTCACATATTTTGTTTGGAATGTAAAGCATAGATGGACACTTTCTTGTGTGTGTCTCATCCTCCATGTTTATATACTTGGTGTGACATTCTGCTTCAGTCTGGAGGAACAAAGGTTACAAGTAGCTCCTGCCCCCTGCACATTTGTTCACCAGAGTGCAGCCTGTTGGGTGTTAATAGGAACACTGAAGGAATATGCTCAGTCTTTATAACTGCCAAAAGGGTTTCGGGAAAAAATGCTAAATTTATGTAGGAACTAAGTGCCCATTTCTGTGTCCAATACAATAAAAGCTTATGGGGGCTTCACCAAGCACTTCCTAGCCTCTCTGTCCACCAGCATATAGAGTAAACAATTAAGAAATATATTCAGTACCTTCAGAGGTTTGTGGTCCTATTTAACAATAATGTGACCTCTAACATACTTTTGCTTTGGAATCTCTAATAGAATAAGCCAGTAATAATGGGCTTCTTTTTCTTTGCTTGGCCGTAACAGGATCATGTATTATTTATTTATGTTGCAATAATCGCGGATTAAACTATCTGATCAAGCCAAGGACTTGAGTAAAGAAGTGCAGGGGAGGTGATTTTACAATCCTGGGATTTTTGTCATTAGGGATAATTATGTAGGAAGAAGTTTTAGCATTTTTTGGATTAAATTGCAAGGAAACAAAATGAATACACATTTGTTGAGTCATAAAATGGCTTACTGCAGCATCGAAACACAAATGATAATAATAAAAATTAAATAGTGTGCTTAAACAGCTTCCCAAACTATTAATGTAAGCATTTTCACTACTCTGTGCTTGTTTGCATGAATCCACAGTTATTATACAGTCTGGCAAGTTATGCAGAAGGATTATTTGGAGAATTGTTGTCTAATCCACAAAACCCCCCAACATTTAATTATCTCTTGTTACCTGCAAATCTACATCCGATAGCTTGAGTTGCTTCATGGCAGAAAGGTCAACATACTCAGAGCTAATGGGATACAGTATGTCTTACAAAAGATATCCTGTTCCTAATTGTGGTAGCTGTTAACACATACATGTCTATTCAATATAAAATGCAGTAAATGGAAGAGGCAGGCTGTCCCAAATGAACATCAAAACAGGAGTCACTTATTAAAGGGAATGGCAAATGAGACACTGTTCGACTGGTGGGCTAATCTAAATATAATCTAAATGTTTGTGCTTTCTTTAGAATAAGGAACAAGCTAGGTGCAAACAGTTTTGCAAGAAAAGACTCAAATTGGATAGAGACCAATTCTTAAAAGGCTACAAAAGAGGGTAAAATATATCTACAATAGCGGGATTGTTTTTATCTATATTTCTGTTGTTACTAGGATGAAAAAGTCTTTAACTGTAATCATCAAACCAGTGCTGTTCAACTTCTGTGGTACAGAGGGATGGAATTTTTCTGGCCTACATAGTGGAGGGCCAATAATGGAAGCCAGTGTTTACCACTTCCTGTTTTTAAACCACACCCACTTTAAACCACACCCATGTTACCACAAGACCATGTCAACATTAATGGTGGAAGCACACCAAAAAAACTAATGGTTGGTGCTCACTGCAGGGATCACTTATCAATCATATGTGAAAACACACAGCACACCCCAGCACATGATTAAACACCTTAGGGGCCCCTAAAAACAATTTTCAAATGCTAAAAAAACCCCAGAACAAACCCGCCTCTAATTCACTAAGATGCGAATTTGCGCTAAGGGTAGACGAAAAGTAGCGAAATTGCAAATTTAAGAAAGCGATGTCTAATTTGCCTACGGCACAAAATTAAAAGTATAATAAAAGTATATATTACAGCCGCTACATTACACTACACAAGCCCAGGAAACCTTTAATAAATAAAATGAAGTTGTCCTATTGCCCTAAACATGTGCCCACTGTATAGATTGATTTGTAATATGTTAGGAAATGTAGGGGAGAAGGAGCGTAACCCCCCCAAAAAATACGCTATTTATACGCCAGCGTTTTTTTTTGGGACAGAAAATATTTAGTTTTTTTTTTCAAACTCCAATCTATTGTATTGAACTTCAACAGGTCTACTTCGCTAGCAAATTTTCGCCAGGGACACTGTTAGTACTGTAAATTACTAAAATTGCTCAATTACGTCACACTGGCGGAATTAGTGCTAGCATTAGACGCTTCGCGCTTTAGTGAATTTGCACCATAGACTTTCATATATAGACTTAAAAAGTTGAACTTGATGGACGTGTGTCTTTTTCAATCTAACTCACTATGTTACTACGTTACTATATTATTTCACAGGTACCTGCAAATACATTTTTCACGTCTTTCATTTTGACGCACCTTTTTAACATCACCTCTGTCTTTCTCCATTATCACATTTAATTGATGTATATTTTTAGGCATTTCAAGCCCCTGTTACTTTCACACCCATTTATTTTACATAATGCAATTTTCAGTTATTAATGTTTTAATAATTTTTAAAGCACAACTGACTTTTATGATTTGTTTGTTTACACATAATGCATAATTGACTCTTTATGGGAACATTGTAGGTGGAATTTAATGAAAAGTGCTACTGGTATAATCCCCAATAGCTGCCAATAAGCATGTAGCATTTACTCATCTTATTTGTTGCTATGGGCTATTACTCCTAGGCAAACGCATTTCCTTTTATTACATATGGGGGTATGTTCAGGTATGGGACCTGTTGTCTAGAATGCTTGAGACTTGGGGTTTTCCAGATAAGGGATATTTCTGTAATTTGGATCTCCATTCTTGCAAGGGGGTTATTTACTAAAATTTTAATTCACCTATTTATTTAAATAAAAAAAAACCCAAAAATTACCATACCTGATTTTACCTTATTTATTATTAAAAAAGCTTGTTTTAATCGGTTTAGGTATAATTGAGAGATAACCCAAATCATACTTTTTGTTTTTCTTCCCAAATCTCTAAATTTTTCTGATTTTTGACAGAAAGGCCCAAAATAGTCAGAGACTACAAAATAGGATAGGGACCTCTGCCATTGACTTTTACTATTGGAATGTTGGATTTTTGGATTCTGGCTTTTTGCTGCATGGAGCAGTAATTCATTTCAAAAATTGTAAGTTTTTCGAGTTTTGCCCCAAAAGGCCCAGCCAGAGTTTAGTTAATAACCCCCTAACTCCAATAAAGAATCATGTAAACATTAATGAAACCCAATAGGATTGTTCAGCTTCCAATAAGGATTAATTAAATTAGCGGATGAAGTACAAAGTACTGTTTTATTATAGAAATACCTGTAAAAAATGTTTATTTTTGGATTAGAGTCTTTGTAGCATGTCCTTCCTGTAATTCAGATTTCTGGATAATAGGTTTCATGATTCTGGATCCCATGCCTGTATTCTGAAACAGGCTCCAATCAATATGAGGCTGATCTACAGGTACCATTTTTCACATTTGAGTTTTTTTGATATGTGATCACAATAAAATGGCCATTTACTTGATGCGTTTGTTTTCCAAATCATAATTTTTTTCAAAAGTATTTACACATATACAAAAAGGATTGAAATCTGAAAAACTAGATAGCGTTTATTCACTTACCCAAGTTGAAAAATTAAATTGCTTGAATGTTGAAAATGCAGCATCATTCCACCTGCTGAACACACAATAACAAAGACATACCATGTATAGCAATGCATATGTGCATTTGCAGAATCATCTTAGTAAAATCAATGTGGAATGCTACCTGACTGTAAGAAAATTTTCTAGAGTGCTGACCTACATTCATGTATTGGACGACACAGCTCTGTTTGGGTTGCCTGCAGGGCAACACTTTTGGAAGCTTGTATCTGTGCTGCTCTACTACGTAGCTTGCTGCCCAATCTAGGCATTGTTCAACTGGCCTCATAAACATTAGTACCTCCTAATGACCTCCTCTAGAACCTGTTCATGAACATACATTAAACCTCACCTCGTCTTTGGTCTTCCCATCTTGTCTTCCTTTAAATAACTTTCCCTATATGTACATCCATTCTCTACAGAGGTAATGTTTTCTTGTGTTTTTAGAATATTGAAAGATCCATGTGTGCAAGACCTGACAGTAGATGCCTTGGGTTAATAAATACCTATGATAAATGTTTATTGTGGAGGACAAGTACTGGATGTTGCTTGGATACTTACTGTTCAAAACCATTGCTTCACATGAGACCATGACCCATTTTACCGGGATTCTTGCAATTCCATGTACTTCATTTTGACATAAATACTTACAGCACTTACAGCACTGCCCCTTTATACCCTTCTTTTGCTGATCTCCCAATTTTGATGCTTTTTGTCCCACCTATTATTTCTCATCTCTTTTTTTTTCTCTTCTTTGATCCTTCACATGCATATGAAAAAATATTTTGATACGCTGACTTTTATATATTTATGCTCTTGAATTTTTGACAACTGTTTATTCTAGTTAAATCACATTTTACCTGAAATGCTACAATTTTTTTAATGGTTATCTCATTAACTAGTATATTAACAGAATTAAGGTTTCTATCCCTTTGGCCAATCAATAATTGAACTAGGTTTAATGAGACCTCATGTAGATTCTCATGGTAATTTCTTATAAAATTGCATCTTGCTCATTATAGTTAGGTCTATTTATTAGTCTTATTCCTTTGGAGACACTTTAATATTTAAAAACATCTTGAGAGCCAATTTGTCCCACCACATCCTTTTCCCCTTTTATCAACATTTTCTCTAATTTATTGAAAACATATCTATAGCGTTGGACTTCTTTTCTTAAATCTTCATCCCAGAATAATTTAGAGTCCTCACTTCTGTTTCATTTTCTGTAAATAAAAAATAAAGTCAAATACTTTTTTCATTTCCATAGAGTGAATACTAATTTCAAAAAGGAGGTTATTTTAAAGTACCTTATTGTATGAAAAATATATATCTTAAGTAATAGTAAACTGCTAAAGCATGTGCAAAAACTAATGTTTTTTACACATTTTCTTATTTTGTACTATATGTATGAAACTGGATAAATGCACAATAAGCTAAGTCAGTCAGTGTAGATTACGACATATCACTCTTACCCCATTTGCGTGCCAGGTTCTTAGTAAGCAATGAAAAATTAAACATGCAATATGTCCATCAGATTCAATATTTGCTAGAACCTCCTATTATTAGACAGAGGCAGGGAAACTTCCCTCATATGGAAACTACTAATTAAGCCTCAAAGGGGGTTAAAAAAATCCCTCCTTGCCCCAAAACTAGACAAGTACCTGAATCATTTATCACTAATACTTTAATAAAACATAAATTCCATGCCCATGAGTTTAAAATCTAATTTTCATAGATGCTAATGGGATTAGTTTGACATGAAAACCACACTTCAAAAAATTACACGGGGGGCCTTATTTATCAAAATCTGAATTTTTGTGAGTATTTAAAATAAAAAAGTCAGACTAAACTAGAATCCACAATTTGACCTAAATTATTATTATAAAATTCATGATTTTTTTGGATCGGCTAAAAACTTCTAAAATGGTGCAAAAATCCAAATCTTTTTTCTGTTTTTTTTTTTCCTGAATCACTCAATTTTTCTGATTTTTTCGCAAAAAAGTCAGAATTTTTTCCCCAATAAGCCAGATTTTTTGGCTAATTCCACCACAGACCAAATAGGATAGGGACCTTTCCCATTGATATAAAACCTCGGCAGATCTGAGGTGGAGTATTTTCGGATTCTGACTTATTCAATCCTCAGGGTATAATAAATCTCAAAATTTTTTTGTTTTTTTTACATTGAAAATTCTGATTTTATAGTTTAAAAAGAGTTTTTTGGATTTGGACTTTAATAAATAACCCCATTGGTGTCAGATTAATCGACATTCAAAAAGATTTTTGGGGTAAGAGGATTAGTGATAGTATTTTTCAATTTATTTTTAATGTCTGTCCTGCACTAACGGTTCTTGGAAGTCACACTTCCTTTTGTACCAGTTTCTTGCTGCACCAAATTAAAAAATCTTCATATTATAATGAAATTAACTTTTCTATGTTACTCTAAGAAATAGGTTAAACATATTTTATTCTTTCCATATTCCTTAATTATGTTTTTGTGGTGTCCATGCTTTAATTTTATTTATTTTACAGATAAAGTCATTATCTGCTAATTATTATTTTGTATGAATATCCAGGGTACCATTCTGCTGAGAAAAATTTTCCCTATGGGATCACATATATTCAGCTTTTCTTTTTCTACTTAAAACTCATTTACTGTGATGTGTAGTAATCTCTTTCCAGCTTTGTGCTGCACAGTTAATATTAACCATCATTCCATCTTCAGTCATCACTCATTTAAAGTACAAGGAAAGTTAAACTAAAGAAGTAGGTAGAAATGTTGGACATTATGTTTTGGGCTTCTGTACCAGCCCAGACAGCCACATCCATTTAGCAGTAAAGATCTGTGTCTCCCCAGTAGATGCCCCAGTAGCTCCCCATCTTCTTTTCTGCTGATTCACTGCACATGCTCTGTGCTGCTGTCGGTTACTGAGCTTAGGGACCGATTCAAAATATACAGTACACATGCAATATAACTGTCACAGTATAAGGCTTATTAGTAATTAAAAAATCTCCAGGATAGGCAAACAACTGTTTGCCAATTGCCTCAAAAAGAAAGTTTTCAA
>CM044435.1:116627402-116647807 GCA_024363595.1 Xenopus borealis | reverse complement strand
TTGGCAAACAGTTGTTTGCCTATCCTGGAGATTTTTGCAAACAGGGGGAGGAGATCCTGACTCTGCCAAGAAAAGATCGTAGAAAGGAAACCATTGCCGTCCACGGATTCTCTTTTTTTTCTGTTTATTAGTAATTAATATGGATAATTACTACATGGCAGCACAGAATCCAGTGCAACTAGCATCAGAATGTAATAATCAGCGCTTTAGCATCTGAAATATCTTACAGGCTAACCTCATTTTCTGCTTGATAATTTGTGACAACCCCTAAGCTTAGCTTCTCAAAAGCTGCTCAGAGCCCACTGAGCATGTGAGTGTCACAGACACTTTCCAAGACGGTGACCCCCTGTGACAAGTTTGGAGTCTTGGATCATTGCTGCTATTGACAAGCTGAAACTTTAGGCTGGTGCAATAAGTTCAGTATATAAAACATGGCATTTTTAGTCCTATTCATTTTAGGGGTTCCTTGTGCTTTAAAGAAAATAGAAGGAACTAGTTAACAGGGTTCAAGCTGGATTTAATGGGAAATATATTCCTAATGCTGCACCATGGTGTGTTGCATGATTGCGATTAGGGCCTATATTTCTCTCCCTTAAAAACATTGGCTTCACCTTATATTCAGTTTTATCTATCCACTAGCACAGTGATACCCAACCAGTTGCTCACCAGCCTCTTGGATATTGCTCCCAGTGGCCTCAAAGCAGATGTTTATTCTTGAATTTATGATTTGGAGGCAAGTTTTTGTTGCATAAAACCCCGGAGTTCACCCCCAGGACTTTTTCATGCTTATGTTGCTCCCCAATCCTTTTTACATCTAAATGTTGCTCACGGTTAAAAAAGCAAATAGTATAGTGAAGAGATTTGATAGGATGCCTACTACAAAATAGAAAATACACATTCTACTACCACTATGATGCTATTTGTTACATAATTGTAGAATTACTCTCAGATACTGGCAGATTCTGTTGATAACAAAATACAACGGTCTTTGAAGTATAGGGTATCTTTCCTTGTCTGGAAATCACTTGAAAACACTTGATCACCCACTTGTCAAACCTTATTCTCTTTGAAAATGAAGCTACAGCTGTATGTATTTCCAGACAAGAATTACATGAAAAGTACCAAGGTTCTCACTACAACTGTATGTGCTTGTGAGTCATTTTCATTTCACCTTATATAACTGTAAATCTGGGTGTCCAGGCTTATCTTGGAATGCTAATGGAATTCTATACAAATCCCACCATAAATGGATACTCCCCCAGTAGGCTGTGAACAAACACCCATTGTAAAAATAAGTCACACTGCTTGGAAAAAGTCGCAGAGAAAATACATCCAATGACTTTAATGCTTTGCCACCGTATGAATTTTTCAGTGAAGCAGAAAGGGACAGATTTAACCATCACTAGAATCATATGAAATGATTTGCTATCTTAAAGGCGTGGTTAACTTTTAGTACGTTATAGAATGGCCAATTCTAAGCAACTTTACAGTTGGACTTCATTATTTTTTATTCATTTGCCTTCTTCTTCTGGCTCTTTCCAGCTTTCACTGACCCCATCTTTTGTAAGGCTACAAATGTATTGTTATTGCTACTCTTTATTACTCATCTTTCTATTCAGGCCTTTCCTATCTCTTATTCAAACCAGTGCATGGTCGCTAGGATAATTAGGATCCTGGCAACCAAATTGCTGAAATTGCAAGCTGGAGTGCTGAATAATACGCTAAATAAAACCACAAATGATAAAAAATTATGAAAAATGAAAACCAATTGCAAATTGTCTTAGAATATCAAAGGTCAACAGCCCCACAATCAAGTCAATTGCTGCATTATTTACTAAACCTCGATTTTTATGTCAAAAACTTGCATTTTTAGAGGGGAAAACTTTTGTTTGAGATTTATTATACCCTGAAGCAGCAAATAGTCTGCATTTGAAAATCTACCATCTCAAACCTGCAGAGGTCATGTAAAAATTTTTGGCAGATGTCCCTTTTACAATTTGAATATATTGTGATCTGCACTAGGTTTCATCCGATAATCCAAAATATTTGGGGTTTCCTGGAAATAATCTGAAAAAATCAAGCGATTTGGGAGTGAAATCCAAAATATTGGAGTTTTTTGCTTGATTTCATCGAGTTTTTTCCTGACATAACTTTTTCGAGTTATTTTCATGGTAAATAAGATATAATTGCGGATGGACATTTGGTCAACCTTGGATTAATAGAAATATGACTTGACTTTTAGTACATAACCCCTTAAAGCTGTAAACAGACTGAGAATTAAAATAGGCTCTGGCATTGCAGGTACACAGAGGCCCAATCAGACCACATAGAGGCCCAAACAGTTCCCACCAGCCCATACTGAATTTCTATGGGACCTTATAGCACTATAATAGAAGCGAAGGGAGGGATGGAGGTAGGGCAGGTGACAGAGGGAGGTAGGGGAGAGTGTTAGAGGGGAGGGGAGGAGAGAGGAAGGTGGCGAGAGCTGTAGGGGAGCAAACCCAGACTAGACCTATGAACAGGTACTTTCCCAGCGCCCCCATATTGTTGCGCCCTAGACAGGTGCAAATTCTACCTAAAATTAGTTCCAGCCGTGTTTGTGGGGCTGTAAAGAGACATCCGTGATGGCAAATTCTGCCCTCCAACCACGACCCACCTTTTGGGGCAATAGGTTGTTTCAAACACACTGACCTGCAGGCCCTGTGGGCTTTATGTCAAGATATCAGCCAAGAATATCTGTTTGTTGTTCTTTTTATGAAAAGTGGTGGCAACCCGGGACAGAGTGAAACCATGACTCACATAGAAAAGAGACAAATAAAGTTCTGGAACTTGCTTCTTTATTTAATTAGGTTCTTTACAGATTAATAATTTGTTTTGCTTCCTAAAATGGGGATGAGTAACTGCACACCCAGCCTCAGAATCAGTATGCTTTCCTGTCTTCTTTTTATAGATGGGGAAAAAAATAGATTTCCATTTGCTGTTGTTTACCTGATAATGTATCTCCCACAGGAATGGATATCTCATGCAATCAGAGAAGTGATAAAAGTAATCTCGTTCTGTTTGCAGTCCTCACTTAATAAATATACCCAGTGCATTTCCAAAACATTTTTTGAAATACACTTTTTAAAGAAATAAATAAAAGAAAAATTTTATATGTCATATCTAATTATAAAACCAGTAAAACATTCTGAATCATAACTTTTAGCAAAAAAAATACAACATGCTATTTTCCCTGCTCTTTATCAAGTCTTATTAAAAGAAAAAAAATCATTCTGTAACAACGTTTAGACGGTGGGGAACAGATGGAACTGCAGTTGCTCATGTAGTATGAGTCATTCAGGACCAAGGATAGAGGAGATGATGGGGCCCTGGCATTGTAGGGATGGTGGGAATACATGGGGAGGGGGGAAATAAATGAGTCCTCCAGCTTTTTAAGAAAACACCTCCCGGCATTCTCCTAGTAACAAAATATATGTTGCAGTACAGTTGGAGTAGTACAGGTTTCACATCCATGATGAATAAACTGAAAAAAGTATCTAAACACTGATTGGACAGTACAGTAGGTCCTTAGTACTATTACAGTTATAGGATCCTTTAACTGGAAAACCAGTTATGAGAAGGCCATCTCCTATAGATTTCATTTTAAGCAAATAATTCATATTTTAAAAAATGATTCCCTTTTCTCTGTAATAATAAAAAAGTACCTTGTACTTGATTCCAACTAAGAGATAATGAATCCTTATTGGAGGTCAAAACAATCTTATTGTGTAAATCATTTTTAGACTTAGGGTATGGAGATCCAAAGGTACTTGTAGTTACATTTCCTTTTTATTGCATTCATTTTTGTTTAAAAAAACACATGAAGGGAAAATTTGTAGTGGGGGGTTACTCAGCATTGATAGCTGTAAAACCTTATGGGAAGTCACAATACTTCAGAAGATCCTTGCATAGTACGCAATTATGCTACAGAACATTCTACAGCCTCCACATGTCCATCAGAGTAATTTGGTCCAGGGCTGCCCTAGACACTTTCTAAATGCCCTTCAGCACATGAACAATTATGTCAGTAGAAGTGATGTAATGGAGAAACGCTCCTGCGAGTGATGTCACTTCTTCCTGTGTGCCACCAAAGGAACCCCTACCTACTACTGTTGCTGGATTTGATAGGAGAGCAAGAGCAGAGGAAGTGGCTTTTGCCCCCAAACATTTTATTTACCATTTGGGGCCCAGGTGCCCGAGGCAATCTGGAGGGTTGCAGTGCTGGCTTAGCGCTCCTGCGCATCCGCAAGGTGGCACTCGCATACGCAAGGTGTGCATGCACAAATTGGCATTTGCTCGCATTTGAAGGAGCGCAAAAAGAAGTAGAAACCGGACTGGGGTCAGGTGACAGAGGCGGTACATGCCTGGCGCCCTACCAGCTTTGCACCCTAGCCTCGTGCCTCCTCTGCCTATCCCTTGGCCCGGCTCTGCCCCTAACTCTATTGCCCTAGACACAGGCCCTCAAA
Organism: Xenopus borealis; assembly: GCA_024363595.1. NCBI lineage: Eukaryota > Metazoa > Chordata > Amphibia > Anura > Pipidae > Xenopus > Xenopus borealis. The sequence continues at coordinate 116,643,302 of CM044435.1, read as the reverse complement.
TGCCAATATGGTAAATATGTCCTTGCAATACATTCTGCCCCTTGTAAAACCTCTGTACGTTGCACAGCACTAAGAGAACATCTCACATATCAAATCTATGATCAATAGAAAACCCCTCTCCATGCTCCTGCAAATAAAAATGTAAAAAAAATTACATGAAACTGCTTAGCTGGCAGCTTTTAAAGAAGGTACCCACCCAAGTGTAAGGTAAGAAGTTCACCGGCACAACAAGGATAATTCTAGCAGGGAATACCCTTGTTAGTTTATTGCAGATGCAACGTTTTGGGGTATAACCCCTTTGTCAAGCAACCCACCCAAGTCTACCAACAGTACAACATATAGCAACATAAGCCCAGTGCTTTTAAATACCACTACCATCTGTGGCACCAGTGTAATAGAGGGGCAAGGTTCTACTTCGCTAATGACTGTGCCATATGCAGGAATCTGGCCAAGTAGGAATAGGAAAGCAATCTAAAAGTAAACGACTTTTATGTTTGAATGGTCACAAGTATGGCTAACATACTGTGAAAACATGGAGATGGTGCTCCATTGAATTTGCCTCTATTTCTCAGACACAAGAATTCATTATAGTGCTAACAGGCTAGGAGCAAAACTGCTGCACTGAAGCCCCACTAAGGTCAATGTCTATTTCAGTATAACCAGGAAATCCTCAGGTAGGGAACACTACTATGGGCTTTCATATTTTTCTGTCTCTTTTAAGGGAAGAATTCTTAAGAAAGAATTTACTATAGTGGCCAAACTATCTTAAACAAAACAAGTTATTGAGAGAGCATTTAAATAACAACATTATCAGTGTTCATGATCACAAGTATCCATTAAAAGATGTTTTCATTCTTAATGGAGCTTTATTTATCTTCAAGGTTTCTGTTGAGCGGGAGCAGCCTTGGTTGCTCTAAGAAACCTCACACAAAGACTGCGTCCTTGGGTTGTCCCATTTCCATGAAAATGATGGAATTCTTGCCTTCACTTTACCATGTGATAGCTTTTGAACTTGCCATCTCTTATTACCCTTGTAATGCTCAGCAAGGGCAGCTTTAAGAATGTTCCTGTATTCAGATTTATTTTAATAAATGTTATTTTTTAATGGGGTTTGAGTTAAGCATATTTATTTTGTTGCAGTCCAGTTGCCACGTGGCCATGTAACTTTATATCTTGTTGCCAGGGCCACAGGCTAGTGATGTGCGGGGACAGGTATGGGACCTGATACCCAGAAACCTGTTATCCCATAGACTCAATTTTATCCAAACAATCCAAATTTTTATTTTTCTCTGTAATAATAAAACAGTAGATTTTACTTGATCTAAACTAAGATATAATTAATCCTTATTGGACTTTGGGAACTATTATTCAGAATGCTCGGTACCTGAGGCTTTCCGGATAATGGGTCTTTGTGTAATTTGGATCTTCACACTTTAAGACTACTAGAAAATCATGTAAGCATTATAGAAACTCAATAGGTTGATTTTGCTTCCACTAAGGATTAATTATATCTTAGTTTGGATCAAGTACAAGGTACTGTTTTATTATTATAGAGAAAAAGGAAATAATTTTTAAAAATCTGAATAATTTGATTGTAATGGAGTCTATGGGAGACAGCCTTTTCATAATTCAGAACTTTATGGATAATGGGCTTCCAGATAATGGACCCCATACCTGTATTTGATGTTTACTCGATTCTCTAATCAAATTAAGGTATAAAGATCCAATTCCATTATCAGGAACACCACAAGTCATTGGCATTCTGTATAGCAGGTCCCATAACCGTACATCTAGGCCAGGGTCTTTGTGACCTTACCACAAATCCGGGCCTGGGTAAGGGTCATGTGTGAGTCACGGTTTTTGATTGCAAATTCTTAATTTTCTAATAATTTGCACGACTGTCAACAGAATGGCTAAAAGTGGGCCTAAAGGGTACAACAACCCATACAAACTTGGAATAATATTGATTTCAAAGAATCAGGCTTCTTATCGGTCTACCTTTTGGTATCTAGGGTCTCTGAACCAAACCGTCAATAAGCGTGTAAATCATTTCAAAATTTTTAAAAAAGTAAATGAAATGAAAACCAGTAAGGTGATAAAAGTTAATTTTCAAGCAACCTTTGGACTTTTGAGCAGCTCCATCATTTATCATTTTTATGGCTTTCAGCAATGGCGAAATGAAGTTACTTTTTTTCATGAATCAGCTGATTTTGGTAGTTCTGTGACACGAGTTATAAAATGTTGCATGCAGGTCTTCCTTTTTAAAAAAAGGTGACTTGCAATGCTCAAGTAATCAGAATACAGAAACAGCCCTGGGTCAAAAGCTTCGGCTGGTAATGAGCAAGAGCTGCTCTCAGCTGAGGGATGTCTGGGAGGACGGTGGGAAGTAAGACTGGAGGGAAGCCAGCCTAACGCACCATGTAGGTCTTATATCAAACTTTCACAAGAAACATTAAGATAGATTGAGTAACCCTATTACTTACACTGGCCTGATTGTGAGCAATTTCTAAACTAAGCACACTGGCATGCTGTGCTAGGACATTCAGCTGACAGCCCATAATATGTATTCAGGGCTTATAATAATAACCTAAAGCCAAATCCATGCCCGTCGGGGCTTTTCTCAAGCGCCGTTTTTATCTAGACAAATACTGTATTTTACACAGTCACCAGTAAATGAGGTATATGTTACATAAAGCTGTCAAGAAATGAGTTTTAAATAAATAGAAATGTATTAATATACTGTATATATGTAAAATGAAGGTGTACTCTTTCCATTTTTCCAAAAATAAAAATGGCTCCTAGAATCTGCAAGATGTTTTTTTTTTACCAGCTATTATATGGTAAATGTTGGGAATCATTTACTTAAAGGGGTTTTTTTGCCTTTAAATTGACTTTATTTTGATGCAGAGAGTGATAATCTGAGACAATTTGCAATTATGTTTCCTTCTTTACTATTTATGGGTTTTTAGTTATTTAGCTTTTTATTCAGCAGCTCTATGCTTTGCAATTTAATCAATCTGTTTTTCTAGGGTCAACCATGCACTGATTTAAATAAGAGACTGGACTATGAATAGGAGAGGGCATGAATGGAAATATGAGTAATAAAAAGTAAAAATACACTTGTAACTTTTAGATGGGGTCACTGACACCCAATTAAAAGCTGGAAAGAGTCAGAAGAAGAAGGCAAATTATTCAAACACTATAAATAAGAAAAAATTAAGGTTAATTGAAAAGTTGTTTAGAATCATCCATTCTATAACATACTAAAAGTTAACCACCCCTTTAACTTGGGAAAATATGCCCCTGGGAAGTAGCCCACAGTAAACAATGAGACATAAGGGGTAATTTATAATCTGGAAGGTAGGACAATGTGAACAATATTCCATTATATTGCACTTTTAGCAGGGCCAGACTGGAAGGTTGACTAGAATTAGTGTTTATTAATAGATATTTTAAGAGTCCATTACCATATAATCCCCAGCAATATTATACACCCTATGTGCTGGAACTGGCCCTTGCAACAAATATCTCTCCCCAGTTTCTATCACAACTATTCTATCTGATGGATTAGTGGCCCTATACTTACAGTAAATTCTAGATTTTATTTTGTGTGCCCCCAGCTAGATCATGTACCCTGGGAGATGCTCTCTCATGCAATTAATGCTACATATCACAGTGTTCCATATACAGGCTGAAGTGACTGTTCTGAGCATGGGTCATCCTGTTGCCAACATACCTATCATAAGCATAAGTGATTGGGTATATAGCAAGCAACTCTGTCTAATTGAAATTGGTCAGAATTCCTGGTTCTGCCCATATACATGTGCAATAACAAATGCAGGCATCGGCTTAGCTGTGACTGGCTGTTATGGACAGCTCATTTACATTTCTAAAGTGAGTGGCTCATTTACATATTAAAGACAAACCTAATTTGCAATTTTAGGTGAGCGGTCCATTCACATTTTAAAGCAAGCCGCTCAACCCAAAGATTGGCAGTCCTGCTGACTTTTAGTGCTTTTACACGACTGCCCGGGGTTTTAGCAAATTGCCCCTATATTCTTTTATTAGTCTGCTTACTGTAGAATGAGAAAGGCAGTTAGGTTGCTATGGGTTACCAAGGTAGTCACATTTCCCATTATATGTTCTGTACAGAATGTGATTCTCATAGAGAATTGATTTTGCAGATCTGATGAACTGATTTGTCCCAGGTCTGAAGTTATTGGCCAGTCAAGAACTTCAGTGACCCAACCCATAAGCTTGATTCAGGTTATTATAAGTTTTTACATGATAAACATCATGAAAGTGTAACCTGAGCTCCCCCTGAAGTTACTGAAGAAGGAAGCATCTTCTGAAATCTGCCTGCTCAGTTCTATTGATGCTGTAACATTGAGACAAAAGATCTGAGTTGAGAAACGTTCTTGGCTCAATAACACAAACTTTTGACCTGTCTGGCCCTCACCCATGTTAAACAGCAGCGGGTTTTCAGATTACACCTTCATGAGACTAGCTGTGTAAAGATGGCTAATATCATGAAATCTGAATAAAAAAAAGAAAGTACGCAAATTACACACCTGGTGAGAGAGCACTCTGGGCAATTGTTCATATGTGGAAGGGTTTCATGCCCCTTTAAATTTGGCTGTGTATAGTATGGCCAAATGTATAGTATGGCCAAATGTATTGAAGCTGTGAATGCAATGATGTGGATCATGGGTGGGGCTTATTCTTCTTTGATTAAATTTGACCCTAGCACCAGACTTTGTAGACACCACACACACACACAAACACACACATACACACACACAGACTGATTTATACACTGTTGGGTCAGCAATACTTTTTACACTGTTGGAACACAGCATGGACCAACTGAGAGGTTGTGTTACAAAACAGGATTCATATTTATAATTTTTGGCAGTGACAAAAGCTGTTCAGCATTAATACATGCTAACCATCAAATCAGCATTTGGCAAGCACCGTGAAAGACGGAATTTGTTGAATTCTTATTAAATCAAGTGAGAATTATTCCATTATAATGTCATTCTTTGACACTTCTCCAGATGGATCCTTGAAGGAACTGAATTACTTAAGAGGTAAATCAGTCATCTGTTTATTTATATAAAATTCTCATAATGCTGTTTGACTTCTAGTTCATCTTAATTTGAAATGTTATCTAATGGCAACAAAATTGGTGCCACGTGGAAAAGAGGGGGAAAAAAAAGGTTTTAATACAAACTCAGAACTCAAGTGAGAAGGAAGCGAGCAACCTAGCAATTCAAGGGTCAGTATAGCCAAACCCTTGTTTAATTAGTATCATGACTAGTAACTATAGAGGGCTTGTGTACTTAAAGGAAATCTGTCATGGTTTTAATGGCTTAGTTTTTATCTCTAAATTACACTGTTTACACTGCAAATAATTCACTCTACCATATCAAATGTTATCATGAACCAAGTGTATATTTCTTTAGCTGTAATATTGGTGTGTAGGCAGCCATCTCAGGTCATTTTGCCTGACCCTGTGCTTTTAGAAAGAGCCAGCAGTTAATAATGGAACTGGTTGCAGGCAGGCTATTGTTTCTCCTACTCAATAGGGCAAATTCACTAAAGTGCGAAGCGTCTAAGGCTAGCACTTATTTGCCAGCATGATGTCATTTCGCATCTTCGCCAATTTACTAACAGTGTCCCTGGTGAAAATTCGCTAGCGAAGTAGATAGACTAGCGCAACTTTGCACCCTTTACGCCAGGCGAAGTTGCGCACTAACGAAGGGACGTAACTATGCTAATTCACTAAGATGACCATTTTACTGAATGTTACCTCTTGTGCTAGATTTTACTTCGCCAGGTCCGACCTGGCGAAGTTCAATCCAATAGATAGGAGTTTGAAAAAAAAAACTTTAAATTTTTTCTAAGTCCCAAAAAAACGCTGGCGTCTTTTACTTTTTTTAGTGTGATAGTCTGAAAAATAGCATCATATTTTTGGGGGGTTAACCTCCTTCCCCCTACATTTCCTAACATATGGCAACTAAACTATACAGTGGACACATGTTTAGGGCAATAGGACAACTTTATTTTATTTATTAAAGGTTTCCTGGGCTTCTGTAGTGTAATGTAGTGGCTGTAACATATACTTTATACGTTTAACTTCACGCCGTATGCAAATTAGGCATCGCTGACGAAGTAACGGTAGTGCAACTTTGCTATCGTTCGCCTCCCTGAGTGCAACTTAGAATTTTTGTGAATTTGCATAGCGCTGGCAAAACTACGCCTGGCGAAGTGCAGTGAACGTCAGCTAAGCCAACGCTAGCGCATTTTCAGCGCTTAGTGAATTTGCCCCAATGTAACTGAAGGAGTTGCAGTGGGATTTGGATTTCTACTATTGAGTGCTATTCTCATATTTACCAGAGTTCTGTTATCTTGTTTTAGGGAGCTGTTATCTTTTTACCATCCCATTGTTCTGATGACAGGCTGCTGGGGGGGGGGTATAGGTGACATAACTCCAACTTGCAGTGCAGTAGTAAAAAGAGACTGAAGAAGTTCAGCGTACAAGTCATATGACTGAGGGCACCTGGGAAACGACACGTCTAGTCCCATGTTAGATTTCATAAATAAGATATTAAAAAAACTGCTCTTTTGAAAAAATGGACTTCATGGTTTCATTCCACCTGGTTACCTGATACAATTAGTCACAGTACCTTCCCTCTTTATATATAGCAGCCCTTACCATTCCAATAATAAATGAGGCTTAGTATCAGTCAAGAAAAATATATCAGTATATAGCCATATGAGGAATCAAGAAACATAAATTTTTATTGTATGTATCTAGTGGAAATATTCTGAACATAATATTTTCCTATGCCTTTCTCCCCACTGGTTTCTATAAAATTGTCATGGGTTTGGCTTGTGATTTTTAGCTCCTAAGCTAGCTGGCCATAGACTTTCTTATGGTCACTCTCAGCTCTTCCCTTACTTAGATCTAGCAAGGACTTGGCAAGCAGGCACATGGAATAGCATAATATCACAGGGAAAGTTACCTATAGAGGGGTTTTCATAGTAGCTACCTCAATGTTTTACAGGGTCCATTGAAAAGAGTAAAGATGAAGCAGGCTTAATTGAAGCTTTTGACTTATACAGCTATGCCCATAGAGTATGTTGTGTAGACCATTATATCTGTATATATTGTAGGCTACAATTATAATAAAAAGCTGGCATGTTGATCTCCCCAGCTTCACTTCTTCAGATTTGTGAATTGTGCATGCTTTTAAAGCAGGTCAGTTGGTATAAATTCCAATCATACAGTCCAAGATCATGTAATGTAAAATAAATATAAAATAAATGAAAACCATGGGAATAAATGGTTGATTTGTGTGCCCTTACTATAAAATTGGTGCCATCACTGGTATATAACTTCACATGCAAATCACAGTGGGGGGAGGTATTTCCAGGACACAGTTTATTGACTGCTTTGCTCATTTGGAATTTTCAACACAGCTGACAGTAAAGCCCTATACAATGTTCATGCTGTGCCAATATCCAGTATGCACCTCTATCTGCATTCAGAGATTTTTCTAAACTCAGTGGAACACCCCCCCCCTACAAATCAAGATGTATGAAATAATTTACCTACATTCTGTACAAACATAATTTATTGAGTTGCTATGCTGGTTATACTAGTTTTCTTTTAAACCGCAGCAGTCATACCTTGCTTTATAGTTGAGACTTCAGCTGTAAGCTAAACAAGTCACATATGTCACAGTTTCCCTGCCCAAAGTCTATAGTTAACATGATTGTTAAAGGAGAACTAAAACTTAACTAAAGAAGTATACTTGAAATATTGTGCATCATGTTTTGGGTCTCTCAACCTGTCCAAGGCAACAACAGCCCTTTAGCAGTAAAGATCTGTGTCTCCCCAGTAGATGCCCCAGTAGCTCCCCATCTCCTTTTCTGATTCTGATTCACTGATTCACATGCTCTGTGCTGCTGTCACTTACTGAGCTTAGGGACCCACTCAAAATATACAGTACATAGAGTGTAATAGAAATATAGTCACAATATAAGGCTGATTAGTCATTAATACAGATAATTACTACATGGCAGCACAGAAACCAGTGCAACTAGCATCAGAATTTAATAATTCAGGTATTGATAATGCACACTAATAGGCATAGATGAAGCAGTCACGGGGAATAATGGATGAACCTAATTTCTTTTTTTTATACTCACATTGCTATGTGCTAAAACTTGCAAAATATTTATGTAACAGAGTTTGGTAAAATGTTAATGGGAAGCATCATGCATAAAAGTGGCAAACTGTAACTGTTTGGGGATTCTGGGAATTGTACTACGCAACAGCTGGAGGGCTTCAAGAGAGACATTGCTGCCAAAAATGCTCCACTTCTATAACCTGGTTTGTAACAATATATTCGGCCCTACAAGACCCGTGTATTTGTCTCTGTTGCTTACAAATAGCCAGAGGGCTAAGATTTAAAGACACTTTTTGAGATATTTCTTGTTAATGAGGTAGTTTACATTTGGAATGAATGGGTCTTCTGGTTATTTCAAACATCGAACGGTTTGCTCACTTATTAAAACTTATGTGCCAATTTAATCCAAAAATATCTTGATTCTGAGTATTACATAACTGGCTTATCAACGGTTATGTATACAGATCCAAGGGTCTTCAGATCTTCTAAATAATGCTTGATTTTAGCTGATGTTATGGTGACTATTGGGACTTTAAAAGAGATGTAAGAGAGTATACCCAGGTGACCCCCTTTGTTAACCTGAAATTTCTGGCTAGTGTCCCTATTTTGGTTTGGTACAGTCTTCAAAAGTACTGTATCTTACCTCCCATTTCAGCATTTAGTCTTCTCCAGACATGTGCATTATATAAATTCCACCATCTTAATATGTACCTAAAAGCTGAACCAGAAGCAGAGGTGCACAAACTGGTAGCAGTATGAAATGCACCAAGCTGACTGTGCTGCTCTGAACCCTTGGAGATCAGGTTAAATATCTCTTAATTAGAGATGCACCTACAGGAATCTGGGATTGCAAGTTGGAGATTGGCGTTAACATTGAGTGCCCCACAATTTATTTGGCACACTTCCCAAAGTTTTTGGCCTTTGTTATCCTTTAACAAGAAAAACTTTTAAAAAGGTTTAGCTGGTAACTAGACCTTTTAATATTCCACTTTCCAGCTGCAAGATTGTTCTATAGATAATAGGTCTTCAAACCTCTACACATCACCTCTTATGGATCAGTAAATGTGGATATCAGTGAAAATATGGTGGTCGTGCTTCAAACAGAGATTTGCTTTCAGTGTGTTTGTGTGGCTGTTTCCTTAACTTTCAGAAAATTAACTTTCAGAAAATGTTAAAAGGTGATTTTTTTAATGGATTTAATGATCTTTTTAATTATTAGCATTTCTAATCTGACTGTTTCTAGCTTAGTTTTCAGGGTCATTGACCCAGGCAAATTATAAACACATAAACACACTGTAAAAAGTGAAAACAATACCCTGACTGCCAGGGAATGTTGGTCTCCCAATCAGTATACAAATTATGTAACCTTTATGAAACCAATTAAGCCATTCCCCTGGTACTTGTAAAGCCACTGTCAAACATTACATGACATAATCCTGAACAGAAAACCAAAAATATTTTTTTTTACAAATCTTTAAAAAAAGTACTTCCTTTCCCATAAACAGGAGGATACAATGAGGGGGGCTACTGAATAATAGTGATAATGAGATAAATTAAGCACAGTTTTTAACCACAGTACTAAATTCAAATGTTCCAAAGGATAATAAGACAGGATTTGAATCAATCACGGTGCTTCATTATACCAATCCACTGTTTTTAAGATAAGTAGAATTACAGACAGGGTGCTGGACTATGCAGTCTTCAAGTAACCTTATAGTACAATGCAGAATTCAAATGTTGTTAAAATTACTGGTGTCCTATAACCAGTATAGCTCATGTGGAGGAAGCTTATATAATTATATTTGTCCCAGAATTATTCAAATCCTTGCTTCCATTATGAAGTTGTGTAAATAAATGAACAGCACCCAAGTTTTCACTGTTTGACCAGTATATAAAGTTATACTTACCTGGTTCTGTTCTGGTGCCAAACCTTCTGGAACATCATTATCAAATTATGGTTAGCTGGAATACCAGCTATCGCCATGTATTTGCCGTGTCCTGTGGTAGATTACACACAATTCCCATAATTGTAAGTTCAGCCATATCCAAGGAGGGGCCCTTCCTCGTTGTAAACAATCCACCACAGGACATGGCAAATACTTGGCGATAGCTGGTATTCCAGCAAATCATAATTGATGTTCCAGAATTATGGTAATTTGTACTATCCACCTTCTCAATATTCCAATGGGGCCCCTGCATTTCCTCCTCAACAAACTCCCCAACAGCTGTTTCACCACTAAATGGAGCTTTCTCAAGGCTTTTTCTGCCTTATTAACTTTTGGATCTTTTGAATTTAGTACAGGTACTGTGGTTAAAAACTGTGCTTAGGTTGTATTTCACTATCACTACTAATCAGTAGCACATTGTTACCAATGAGGAGGGGCCCTTACATTCTGTAGAGTGCACTGGCTTCTCATTATACAAGCAATGGGGTTTAGTAGAAAGAAGTAGAAAGAAGTTAAACTTTGGATATGACTGTACTTACTATTATGGGAATTGCCTGTTGAGGGTATGTTCATAATTTTAAAGAAAACATAAGTTTAAAAAAAAAAAAAAAAAGCCAATGACATTTTAGTACACATTAAAAGGATGGCTTTTATCGATCCTATATAAAATATACTGTGAATTAGTTTAGCCTGCTGTACAATAATTATTTATAAATACTTCTTAGAGAAGATCTAGAGCTGTATGATGTACATTTACTTAAGGCAGCAACTACAGGTGGCAAACTTCCTCCTGCTAGCATTTGCTGAGGCAGATCTTCAAAGTCAATCTATCAGGCATTTGGTGTACATGGCTGGTTGTCCTCAGTAGGGTGCTAAGCCTTCCTTCTCTGACAGCCAGCATATTAGAAGTTGACTGAGGGTCTTATCAGAAATCCAGACTCATGTTATCTCATCAGATGCAGAAGTTATTTAAAAAATAAAACAAAAGCAAATGGTCTTTAGCACCTCTGTCCTGCACTTCCCACCACACAAACACTGTTTTTAAGAGCATTTAGACTGCTGTGCAGCATTGACAGAACCGGATGAACAGAGTAAAGATTCGATCAGATAAATTTAAATTAATGTTTAATTCCCTGATAGTAATCTATGAGGATTCTGTATCCTGACTCAAGCCTAGCAGTATAGAGTTCTAATAACAAGTATCTAATAGAACTTTGAGGCTGATTTAGCATGTTTAAATTCATGTTCAAATTTCTTAGAATACTGGTAGATAAACTGTGTATATATATATATATATATATATATATATATATGTATATATATATATATTGTAGTAGACAGCTTACCGGCACTCACAAAATTTCAGTGTATTCTGCCTGGGTATTGTCTGTAAGTAGAAGTAGCACTCACAGGTCTTAGCAAAAACAAAAAAAAACATTTTTATTGACAATGCCCACAAAGGCACAACTAACGTTTCGGCTGTTCCACAGCCTTTCTCAAAGTGAAAAAACAAACACAGCCACCATCTTAAATACCACAGTTGGTGGGAACAAAACAAGATGTGCAGGGGAGTGTGACGTCATTATTATATATACACACAGAAACTGCCACACAGTAGTAACAAAATCAGTAAATGCAAAATAATATAACATGTAACGGATCAGCAAATGTTTAGTCACGGGTTATTACGATCTGTGTGCTGAAAGAAACAAATTAACAATGTTATAGGAAAGGTATAATCAACATTGTTCAGTGGAGATCGGAAATAAAAATAAATAATACTGTGGACAACAGAACTGTCAGAAGCTCATGAAAGATATATATAAGTGTACAGATAAGAAACAGAAGGATAGAGAATGCAGGCACAAAGGGAAACACATTTCGAGTGTCAGGTACCTTGTGGTAAATTATCTGGTAAAGTGAGATCATGAAGGGGAGTGTGTACTGCTGATCAGAGGCTTTCGGTATGGCAAAATAGTTGATATCGCTGCTCCATGTGGGTTCAAGGCCGATGTCAAGGGATCACTTATGTTATGGTGCTGAAAACATTGTGTCCGTTCAAGGGAACCCATCACTCAAAAAAAAAAATTAAAAATCCTATTTTATCACATTAGTCAAGCAAAATTAACTTTATTTACACTATATAAATGATTTGAGCCATTTTGAGGACGCTGTTATTAAGGCAAGCATTATATCATCTTAGAATCTTGTTTGTGCACCAGAATGGGGGACCCAATGTCCATCCCCGTGCCCTGGCTACGCAATTAAAAAGTGAAGAGAATGGGGGAATGTGTGTAGATCAGTGACATCTAGGAAGTGCTGAATGGAAAGTGAAAGTAATTGTCTGCCCCGCCTCTATGCCATTGGCATAAAGGAAGGGCAGGACAATATTTGATTGACAGGCACACAAAAATTTGTACTATACTATTATGTAAGCCGTGATAGGTACTCAACCCTGGTACTCTGACCAGGGGACATCCTATACATTGATGTAAGTGGGTGTCCACGTACTGCCAAGACCAATTGGTCATTAAGTAGAGAAAAATATAAGTATTTATCAATAACCAAAACCAAAATGCAAGAAATAAAGAAAAATAAAGTGAACTGAAAAATAAAAAATATAAAATAAAAATGCCAGAACCATGGACAAAGTTACAGTATGATACAGGCAGTTAAGTAATGAAGATAGAAGAGAATAACGAAACTGTGGAGCTAACTTAAAGGGGAAGATAAAGATAAAGAAACCCTTGCTAGATTCCTACTACACAGAGGACCATCTAAAAAATCTCATTGATCTATGGACAATTCTCACACTTATAGTGCTAGCGTATATAGATCTTATCTCAATATTAATCTAACAAATTACAAACCAGTAAGGTATGAGTGATCAACAGGGTTGATGGCAAATAAAAGGTGCATAAGATACAAGTTCATTAAGTCCATGAGGATTGATTGTATTCAGTACAGACCAATGATTATGAATCGCCTGTACGAGTGTTTTTTGGGGCATACTTTAGGAAAGTCATTCTCTCGGTTTGAAGTTTGTTTGTGCGTGCAGTCGGGGAGCTGAAAGGAGCTCAGCCTGAGTGTGGGACAATGCTTTGTTCTTGTAGGTGAGTAGATTGTCCAGTTTATATCTGCACAAACCATATTATAAGATCATCAATTTGTTGGTGCAGTTCAGGAAGTGCAGAATGATTCCTTAAAGGAAAACTATACCACAAATTAAATTTTTGAGCAACAGATAGTTTATATCAAATCAAGTGACATATTAAAGAATCTTACCAACCTGGTATATATATTTAAGTAAATATTGCCCATTTATATCTCTTGCCTTGAACCACCATTTCATGATGGTCTGTGTGCTGCCTCAGAGATCACCTGACCAGAAATATTTCAACTCTAACTGTAAAGGGAAGAAGTGTTGAAGCAAAAGACAGAACTCTGTCTGTTAATTGGCTAGTGTGACCTAACTTTATAGTTTGTTTGGTAAGTTTGTGTGCACCGTTGGATCCTAGGATCCCAGGAGGCTGTCCTTATTTTTTAAAATGGCTATTTTCTATTTATGATTACCCAATGGCACATGCTACTAAAAAAGTGTATTATTATGAAAATGGTTTATTTACATGAAGCAGGGTTTTACTTATGAATTGTTTTATGCAATATCTGTTTATAGAGACCTACATTGTTCGGGGGGTATAGTTTTCCTTTAACATATGTAACATCTGTGAATAAGGGATGTTCCATAGCATGTGCGGTGGATGGCAGGAGGAATGATGTAACAACGTATTGCGATCAGTCTCCTTTCGATAGGTGGTGGTCTTCAAACCCTTTGTAGTAAGTGTCAAAGTAATGTCCAGGACGAAATCTCAGTAGAACTGCTCAAATGTACCAGTCCAAAGTAGAAACAGATCATCGGTGAAGCGGAAGAGTCTGTAAATATGTCTCCCATATTTAATCAGGATATATCGTTGTTCTTACTGGGCCATATAGAGATTGGGTGAGAATGATGGGGCGACATTTGAACCCATACTTGTCCCGCTCAATTTTTAATAGTGGTAATAATTCAGAGAGAAACACATGTGTAAAAGTTGCATGAGGAATTCAGTTGGAGGTCTGTTAGAGTCACTGGGGGTCATTTATAAAGTTCTCGCAGCGCATAATTGTTCGCAAATTGTAGTTTTGCCCATGCTTTTTCCTGAACGCTACAGTATTGCACTACTGTGCCCATCTTTCCGGTTTTTGCGAATTCGCATTGTGAATGAATTTTCGCAAACAACTCGCAAACAAGATGGGTCTTTGCGTGAGTGCAGGCACTTTGCGAGGTTGTTTTGCGTGAAAATAGCGTTAACAGTAACTTAAATTCGCAATTTGCTAAACACTTTTGCGAATATTTTCTCTGCCACCAAAGTTCTGACGCAGAGTGTTTACAATTTGTGATCTTTGACATATTTAAAAAGCTCCTATAGACATTCGCAATGTGAAAAACAAATTTGCAAATCTGTTTGCACACTCTTATTCAGCTTTATAAATATAACCAGGTGCAGGGCAAATATATTCACTCTGCGAACCAATCTGCCCTGCGCGAAGTTTATAAATGACCCCCACTGTGTGCTTCCCTCACCACTCCAATACCCTCTTCTGTGGGGATGACTGTGTATAGTGAGGTTACGTCCATGGTGACCAGTTTGGTGGCTGATGGAAATGGTGCCGACCATTGTAGTTTAAGTAAAAAGTGCTCTGTATCTTGGATGTAAGAGGGTGTACTCAGTACGAATGGTTGTAGAAAATGTTCCACATAGATGGCCAAGGGTTGTAACAATGAGTCCCTCGCACTGGGACTCATTTTATTTTTATTTTTCAGTTCACTTTATTTTTCTTTATTTCTTGCATTTTGGTTTTGGTTATTGATAAATACTTTTTTTTATACTTAACCAATTGGTCTTGGCAGTACATGGACACCCACATACATCATTGTATAGGATTCCCCCTGGTACCAAGGTTGAGTACCTATCATGACTTACATAATAGTAGATAATAGTACAAATTATGTGTGCCTAGATGCATCTTCACTAACACTGTTTTTCCAGTTTTATAATCCACAGGGGCATCTATCGGAACAACCTGTTGGTCAGAGACCTCATTGGATTATTTAGAAGGTTCCACAACCACAAGTTTGAACCAGCCCCTTAGTGGCATCCAAACAGTATTATATCTGACAGATCTTTTCAGCAAGGATGTCAATAATGTTTTTTATTAAATTGAAAGCTTGCCTGACAACTGTAAGCTGTATGAGGGTGCCTCTGAGTAAACAATCTAATTACTGGAGGACCAGAGCTTACAAGCCACTTCCACATTAACTCTGTCTGTACAACTCCTGTGGGGGGCAAATGCTTACACTGAACGGACACGCTGTTTTCAGCACCGTAACATAATTGATCCCGTTTTGCAATCTGCAAAGACATCGGCCTTGAACCCACATGGAGGAGCGGTATCAACTATTTTGCCATAATGAAAGCCTCTAATCAACAGTACACACTCCCCTTCATTTTGCCACTCGATTTGGGGCACCGATCTCACTTTGCCAGATGATTTACCACAAAGTACCTGACACTCGCAATGTGTTTTTTTCCCCTCTGTGCCTGCATTCTCTTTTCTGTCTGTTTCTTATCTGTACACTTATATATATCTTTCACGAGCTTCTGACAGTTCTGTTGTCCACAGTATTATTTATTTTTATTTCCGATCTCCACTGA
>CM044435.1:116546387-116626936 GCA_024363595.1 Xenopus borealis | reverse complement strand
ATATATATATATATATATATATATAGGGAATCCCTCTCAGCCTGCATAATAATTTACTCCACTTTCAACATAAAAGATAACATTGATAACATTTCATTTCCCAGAAACATACTTGGGTGTTTTCTGAACAAAGATTTTTAGTGAAACAGTTGTCTGAAATTTAGCCAAATGTGAAAAACTGGCTGTGCAAAAATGTGGGTACCCTTGTAATTTTGGGAATTTGAATGTATGTAACTGCTCAATACTGAGGTTTAAACTGTCAGTTTCAAGTGTAAGGAATGTAATCAGGAAATGGAAGGTCATAGGCTCAGTTGCTGTAAAGCCCGGGTCTGGCAGGCCAAGAAAAATACATGAGTGGCATATGTAGGGGATTGTGGGATTAGTTACAGACAACCCAAAGATCACCTCCAAAGACCTGCAAGAACATTTTGCTGCAGATGCACAATCTGCATGGCAGGGTGATGAGAAAGAAGCCCTTTCTGCACTCACGTCACTCAGTCGCTTGTTGTATGCAAAGGCTCATTTAGACAAGCCACAGTTATTTTGGAACAAAGTGCATTGGACTGATGAGACAAAAATGTATTTATTTGGTCATAACAAAAAGTGCTTTGCATGGTGGAAGAACACCGCATTCCAAGAAAAACACCTGCTTCCTACTGTCAACTTTGGTGGATGTTCCAGCATGCTGTGAGGCTGTGTGGGCAAAATAATACAGGAACAATGGCACAATCTACACGATGCTTCTGCAAAAAATTACTTTCTATTTATTCAAGACGAGATCCCAGCAAACGTTTCGGGGACAAACCCCTTCAGCATCGTGTAGAGTGTGCCATTGTTCCTGTATTTGTTTGCTTACCAAGAAAGCTCATTTTTGCAGCTGGGCTAACACGGAGCACCTTTGATATCCACTTATATAAAGAGAAGCAGGAAGAAAGAATTCTTTGGAGTTATAGATATATATATATATATGTGGGGCTGTGTGGCTAATTCAGGGACTGGGGCCATTGCTAAAGTCGACGGTCGGATGAATTCAACCCAATATCAACAAATTCTTCAGGGTTATGTTCAAGCATCAGTCACTAAGTTGAAGTTACACAAGGGTTGGCTATTCCAACAAGACAATGACCCTAAACACACTTGAAAATCTAAAAAAGCATTAATACTGAGGGAGAAGTATACAGAGGGGTAGTGGAGATCTATTTTCCAAATAAGCACTTAACCCTTTAAAGGGATTGTTCAACTTTAAATTAAATTTTAGTAAGACGTAGAGATTGATATCATGAGACAATTTGCAATTGTTTTTCATTCTTTATTATTTGTGGTTTTTTAGTTATTTAGCTTTTTATTCATCAGCTCTCCAGTTTGCAACTTTAGCAATCACGTTGCTAAATTATCCTAGCAACCATGCATTCATTTGAATGAGATTGGAATATGAATAGGAGAAGACCTGAATGGAAAGATGAGTAAAAATATATATCAATAACAATACATTTGTAGCCTTACAGAGCATTTTTTAGATGGGCTCAGTGACCCCCATTTAGATGCTGGAAAGAGTCAGAAGAAGAAGAAAAAGGCAAATAATTAAAAATCTATAAAAAATGTAAAAAGAAGACCATACTTGTTTATTAGTGCTGTCTACACCCAAAGTTACAAAGGCAGATACAGCTCTGCTGCATATTGGAGTGCTTAGAAAGGGGGCAAACAATATTGCAATTAAAGTCTAAAGATTATATATGGTATTTCTTTGTTTTACCAGAAATAAAAGGAAAAAAAAGTATTACAATTATCTGATGATTATTTGAATACATTCAAATACACTCGCGAAGACCAGGAGTAGGTTGGTTGGAGATTTTTTTAACATATGTTCTTGTTTACTTTTCCACAATAAAGGTTCTTTTTCTAGTTTCTACTGAAAGCTACCCTAGTGTTCTTATTTTATCTGGAAACCTTTTTTCCAGAATGCCCCAAAATATGTAATTTCAATTACCTATGGAGTGGTACTGTAAGAAATCATTTTGGACGCATTTGCTTTTTTCTTTGTAATACAAAGACAGTACATTGTACATGATGGTAACTAAGCTGCATAAATTCATATTGATGGCCAAACAATCTTACTGTTTTTTTTTTTTTTAAACTTTAAATTGTCTTTTTTAATAGCCTCCAAATTATGGAAAAATCCTGAGAATTTATTCAGTGCATCTGTTTCAGCCTTATGTATGCCCAGCTGACAGGATGCAGGACTGTTACAATACAGGTAAATACATTTGTGTGTAATGGCTGATAAAAATGCTGTAGAGATAAGTATATAGATGACAGGCATCTTTGGCATGAAGAATTTACATTTTAAGGGGCACAAAGAAAGAACTGATATTAATTAGTTGGGAAGCTGAGCCGTATGGGTTATTCCAAGTGTTATTTTAATTCTGCTGTAAATAAATAGAATTTTTGCCTACTGCACGTTTTGAAAAATGTGTTCATAATTAATCAGAAGTACCTTGAAGACAAAAGATAAACTGTGTAATGCCTACAATAGATAACCAATTCAGTGGTTTTATAAAGAGGGTGTGAAAAATGTTAACAGCAGCATTTTGTATAGACTAAACGATGAATGTGTGAATGTTTCCAAGTCCACCAAAAATGAGTTTGTAGTGTTTTAGTAACAATGGCAGAAGACAAGAGACAAGATACTTTGGCAGCAGAGGAACAGACGAAAGGGCACATTTTAATGAGGATCAGATTCCAAGCTGAACTCGGTAAGTTTGGAAAAGAGAAATGAAATGATAAAATGATGACACCCAAGCAACAGGCTTGACTGGCAGAGAGAACCGCTCTACTCTTGACAGTGATTTCAACAAACCAAATGTATGAATGTAGCTTCATATAGAGGCATTTTCATACATTTTTTTATAGTTCCACTTGAGTTGTTAACTCTTCTGGTGCTCTGATTGGCTAGCGTTTGGTCTAGTTTAAGGTTCTGCTGATTAGCTACACTGCTATAGGATGATTGTTTTTTTTTTTATTTAGTTTGTTATGCAAAGAAAATATAGGATATTCTGCTGTTCAAATGAAACAGCTCAAAAAAGGGTTTCAGTTGAGGGGGTTTGTTCTGAAAAATAGCTAAAACAGTAAAACCAAAAATGGAAACTGTTTTAAAGTAACTGAAATATAATGTACTGTTCCCCTGCACAAGTACTATTGCTTTGTCTGCTTTAGAAACACTACTATACTTTATAGAAACAAGCTTCTGTTTAGCCATGGGGACCATCATTCAAAGACCAGGTTACATAACAAATACCAGATGCAGAATAACATTATATTATTTTGCAGAGCTTATCTGTTAACTTATGCCTTTTCTTTTTCAGTGTGAATGAGTGCCTCCATTGCTACACAGCTGCCTATTTATATAAATTATATTTATATATTATAATATTATCAAATTCACATGAAGGATTTGAAATTTGATCGAATTTTTCAAAAAGATTCAAACTCGAATTTTCGAAAGTTTTTGAAGACCACTTCGACCATCGAATTTTGAAAATTCGATCGAATCGATTGATTCGAATAAAAATCTATTCAAATATTCGACAGACGAATAACTTCCCCTTTAAAATTTTATTCGACTGCCTAGTTCGCCAGTTTCAACCTACCGAATTGGGTTTAATTATTTTTGATCGAATAAAAAAAATACGATCGAATAGTTTAAATCGTTCAATTCGAACGATTTTATGGTTTGAATATTTCCTATTCGATCATTCGACCTATCAAATTGTGGTAGAATCCTTCGAATTCGATTTTCGAATGCTAAGGATTTTTATTCCCATAACATTCGATGGTCGAATTCGAGGGTTTTTTGAACCCTTGAATTCGACCCTTAGTAAATCTGCCTCATACTGTAACTTTTACCAGTGCAGGGCAATAGTACACTTTAAAATGCTTTCATTATTTTGTATTACTGTTCCTTTAACAAGTAGTAAAATTAACATACACAGTACATGTCATGCTCTCTTGCCTGCATCCCATATTCTGATGCTTGCATGATCACATGACAGCACAATATCTGTAGCTTATTTTTGTTGATTCTCCTAGACTATAGCTTAAAACTTTGGTTGTGGATGTTCCCAGTAATCTCTGTCTGTGAGACAGACACTCTAAGCCACAGCACCCCTTTACAGCAGCTGATAGTGATGTTTCAGGGGGAAAGAGGTGCTCCTAAAATGGAAAATTGCACGCCATGTACTAAACTACTAAACAAGCTTAGCCCTGTGATTGCCAAACCTCCTTTCTTGATTATTTAGTATTCATTGAGGTCTGTCATGGTGCCAGGGCTTGTGAATTGCTAATGTGGTGCCACTATATAAAGAAGGCATCCCATTCTCAGCATCAAACTATAGGCTGGTAAGTGTGACGTCAGTTGTAGGAAATCTTGCCAGAATAATTTAATTGCCTTTTATTAGGGGCTGAGCAGAAACCTTGACTCTGGGATGGCAGTGGATGTGATCTACTCATGCTTGCTAAAGCATTAGATACAGTACCACACAGAAGGTTGCTGGTTAAGTTAAGGAATAGTGGCCTGGAAAATAATAGTTGACCTACTACCTTTTGGCCACAAAACCATTTGACCAAAAAACTTTTATTTACTCTAGACACCGGATTTAAACCCAGAATTCTTGTAATTTTTTTCTTGCATGGCATGCTTATGCTTCGCCACTCTGCCTCATTTGTTTGAGGGCTGCAGGAGAAATCAATTGGCCTGCCAGAAAACCATTTGCCTTAACCCTCCTTCATTTGCTTTTGAAAATGGATTTAAACTCAGATTCTGCTCAGCAATACATTTTAGCAGAGAATGGTTTTGATTCACCAACCTCTGGGTTACAAGCCCAGCATACTTCCTCTGCTCCTCTCTGCTACCGGCTCCTGTGCACTATGTGGTGTTGTGGCCAGACCAGAAAAAAGGAAGAGTCCAACGACCCCTAGTGCTTGACGGCATGTGGCATGCTCAGCATGCTTTTTAGCTTTCTTGATAAATTGTAGTGAACCCTGTCCACCAATGTTTTTTTTTTTTTTAACTTTTATTTTGAACCCTGGCTGTCAATGTTTGTTTTTAACTTATAAGTGAGGCGGAGTGGGCGGGGCCCAGAAAACTTTGTTGAACAGGTCCTCGTGATTTCTAATGGTGGCCCTGTATCTTTATATCAGTTTACCCCTTATACAGAGCAAATCTATGTGGTTACTGGCCTCATACTTTATTGGACTGCTGTAATTTTTCTCTTCTGAAATCCTTTACACTAAAAATCAAATTTACTTATTGACCATAAAGATTTTATGACGTTTTGAGAAGAATGAGAAACACTGCACATTCCTGTCCCTTGTAGCGGCAGATTAATGTTTATGAAAACAAGAGAAGATCTATATCTGTTCTCATTTCCTGCACATTTACTCTTACTGGCTTTGAAATAAGGCATGGATGGAAATTCCTTAGCAAATTGCAGAATCCTTAAATGCATATTTAATTTTTCATTATTTACTTTGTAAATGTCACTAATTAATTTTTCATACATAGGAGCTGACAAAAAGCCTTTGTGTCAGTTGGGCATTCCTTCCTCCCACCTCTGGATGGCAGCAGTACTCTGGGTTTTGCAACTGACAGTTGTTGTTTTTTTTACTAACCGTCATGAAATGATTTTCTCTTCCAAAAAAACACTCCAGTGACAGAGAACATAATATCACCTGGGCGTTGCATCCAGAAAACACTTTGCCCGCTTACTGACTGGCACGAACACTTACAGGCTGCTATTTAAAGCTCTATATGAGGCCATTACCAAGCTCAAAAGTTCTGCTGAGTCCCTACCCAATTAGGATGATAAACTGGAGAGGAGTGAATGCTGCTTATGCAACACACACACACACAATGTGATAGTTTACAGACTTAAAACAATGGAACGTAAAGGAATAATAGCATAGAGGCAGTATGAAAAATATAAATGGAGCAAATGATAAACTTTTGTGTTTCCTTACAGATCATAGAAACTGTTTACCCTTTTTTGCTTGCTTATGGTTTTATTGAACCTTGCTCAAGTACCGGCTAACCTTTGTTACCAACACTTTGTTTCAGAAAGCAACAATAACACTGACATTCATTTATTTAACTGGCAGGGAAAAGGGAAGTGTTGCTAGTAGAACAGTCCTGTTTCCATATTGGATCCCTTATTGTGCAAGTTTAAACAGAGACATGTATATTTTCAATCATGCTTCTTAGATGGAAACTTGATAAAATATTTGTTCAATTGATAATTTTGTTGTTCCTTATACAGATACCCAGAATACAAGAGCTTTAAGATCCATGATGTTAATCGTATAAGGTTTCAGAATACATGAAATTCAATTTATATAGTTAAAGGGTTTGCTCACCTTTGAGTTAACTTTTAGTTTAAAGTAGAGAGTAATATTCGCCAGCGTGATGTCATTTCGCAACTTCGCAAATTCACTAACACGGACTCTGGCGAATTTTCGCTAGCGAAGTAGATAGACTTGCGCAACTTTGCACCCTTACGCCAGGCGAATTTGCGCACTGACGAAGGATCGTAACTTCGCAAATTCACTAAGATGAACATTTTCCTAAACGTTAGCACTTAAGCTAGATGTTACTTCGCCTGGTCAGACCAAAGCTCAATACAAAAGATAGGAGATTGAAAAAAAATTTCAAATTTTTTCTAAGTCCCAAAAAAATGCTGGCGTATTTTAGCATAGGAGGGTGATAGTCTGAAAAAGATTGATAATTTTTTTGGTGGGGGGTTACCCTTCTTCCCCCTATATTTCCTAACATATGGCAACTCAACTATACAGGGGGCACATGTAGGGCAACAGGACAACTTTATATAATTTATTAAAGGTTTCCTGGGCTTGTGTAGTGTAATGTAGTGGCTGTAACATATACTTCTATTATAAGTTAAAGTTCCCGCCATATGCAAATTAGGCTTCGCTAGCGTAACAGCGCTCTGCCTAGCGAAGTAAAACTAGCGCAACTACGCTACCATTCGCCGACCTAACCGTAAATTCGCACTTTAGTGGATTTGCATAGCGCTGACGAAAATTCGCCTGGCGAAGTGCGGCGAACGCTAGCGAAGCCTAAGCTGGCGAATTTTCGGATCTTAGTGAATCTGCCCCTATAGACTTGCAGAGCATTTGTTTTTACAAGGGGCCAGTTGCCCCTGTTTGAAAGCTGGAAAGAGTTAAATAAAGACTAGTGATGGGCAAATTTATTTGCTGGCCATGGATTTTCTGCGAATTTCCACACTTTGCAACCTGCTAATTTTTTCGCAAAACTGCTGAAAAAATTTTGCCTTGAAATATTTGCTGCAACAAAAAATGTTGTGTTTAAAAATGTACGCGTATAAACATTGTTTTGACAACCATTGCCTTTAATGTATTTGGACAAAAGAGTTGAGCTTGTAAAAATTGTCGCACCTCAAAATTATTGCATTAACTTCAATGCATTTCGACAGACAGATTCACTCATCACTAAAGAAGACAAATGATTGAAAAACTATAAAACATAAATTATGAGAACCAGTTGCAAAGATGCTTAGAATTGGCAATTCTATGACATATTAAAAGGTATGTTAAAGATGACCTCCCCTTTAAGGCCCTATTGTGGCAATTTTTTAAGTCTTTGTCAGATAATCAAGCCCAACTCATAGTTGGCCACAGTTAAGACAATGACCTTGGTGTCCTAGGATCTTAATGTCTTGAGGAACTGTGGGATAAGGGGCTGAAGCCCTAGCCATAGGACAAAAGAAATAACTAAATGGCCACTGGGGAGAAACCCTTTAACAATAGGAACTCAAATATATGAGAATATTTCTAAAATGCCCTAATAGTTTTTCTATTTGGTACAATCCTAGGTGGGAATCGGAGTGGCTCTGGGGGGAAAAGTATAACCTTTTAATGTTTAGTGTGTTCTAGTGATTATTGTGGGATTTTGACAATTTGGGCAGGTCAATGAACTTGTGTAGACCTACTCCAATTTATATATGTAACCTTATTCATGATTGCATGGTATGTTTCATTCTATTGTGTACAGTATGTATATTTTTGGTGCTAATAAAAACATTTCTAAAAATGTTTTAAACATAAAAAAAAATATTCACCAATTGGGATCCAACCATGCCAGAATAAACTTAAAATAACAGCTATTTTAAATATATATATAATATATATATATATATATTACTAGATAACTATTATATTAATAAAAAGCTTTTATTTTAAATCGATGGTCTGTCCTTTCTTCGCTGAGCCAAATTGCTTTAGACTTCATCAACCCAGCTGAACCTTAGAGCAACCTTGCTGCTTGGCAACTCAATTAAGTGAATTGGTCCCATTTCATCTTTGTTACTCGCTCCTCTCTTTTTTGTCTGATAATTTGTTACAATTGTGTCTCAGCTTTTTCATAATTCGAGGTGATGGCCCTGCTTGTAATTAAATGTCCTTTCTACAGCACAGAAAATGGTTTTTTTTTCTTTTATATCTCAAGACACAAAGGGAAATCATGTAGATTCCTGTGATAGAAGCAGTTTAGTTAGTGTTTTGTTTTGATAGCCGATGATGAGGATGTTTTATTAGCAGGCTCATGCAGCCATTACACAACAGCAACAGAAATGCTAGCACTTTAAGCAGTACAGACAGTACTATGTATGCACAGTATAACTCATGTGCATAGTGACATCTACAGGCCATTTGTACCACCACATATCCCCCCTATAGTAGGAAAGCATTTGGGCAAATGTAATAAACAACAACAATGCATCTTAAAGCAATAATATACATTCTTCACATGACATAGTCTTTTTCTGTTTCTCTCTACACCTTATAGTTTCACTTTCTTTAGGCCTATTGCAGTTGGCATCAGGAGTAGGAAAATGTCCTTCATCAAATGGAGCTTCTCCAAAGTCATATCTAGCAGGTGGCATTCACAGGAAATTTTCCAGGGGGGGAAGGAGGTGTCTGTGGACGGGCCCATGACTCCAGAGTGCCACTTGCGCCATGACCTCAGCATGTCAAATGTCACTGCAGGGGCCCAGAACCCAGAAGATGCGGCCATCAGGGGGCCGCGGAGGTGATTTTCTTTATCCATTCTGGCCCGGAAGCGCCTAGCTGTTAATCCGGCCCTGGGTGTGGACAGTCCCGGGGGGGTACTTCCCCCTCTTGCCCCCCTCTGTGGATGCCCATGGGTGCAAGACGACTTGCATTCCATCAGATGGTTCATTGTAAGGTCCTCTTTGGTATCTCACTTCAAGTGGTGTAGTAAATTTAGATAGTCCTTGTTTCAGTAGTCCTGGTTTCTTAATTCTAACTAAAGATCCAGGTTGAAAGTGCACTTCTCTTGTGCCACAGTTTTTGTCAGTATAGGCCTTGCATTTGGCTTGTTGACGTTTGACAATGTCAGCAGTAGAGGATTTTGTAGGCACAGTATTTTGTGAAAGTTTGATGTCTGCAACATGTAATTAGTGTGCATCTGTCTGCCATGTAATAATTCAGCTGGAGATGCTTGGGTTGTTTCATGGTATGTTGTTCTGTAGTTATGTAGGAACTCTTTCCAAGATTTCCCAGTAAGGTTTGCTGTCTGTAGTGCTTCTTTCAGACTTCTGTTGAATCACTAGATT
Source organism: Xenopus borealis (assembly GCA_024363595.1). Taxonomy (NCBI): domain Eukaryota; kingdom Metazoa; phylum Chordata; class Amphibia; order Anura; family Pipidae; genus Xenopus; species Xenopus borealis. Next base: position 116,617,274 of record CM044435.1, on the reverse strand, counting down.
TCTCCAGTAGTTTGTGGGTAATGCACTGAAGATTTCCTATGCACAATATTCCTCTCTCTCAGAAATAATTCAAACTCAGATGAGACAAACTGTGGTCCATTGTCTGATATTAATTCATTTGGATTACCTTCTCTGCTGAAGACTGTAGACAGAAATGTTATTACTGTAGCTGATGTTATATGAGAAACAAATGCAATTTCAGGCCATTTACTGTAATAGTCTATCAGAGTTATAGAGTTGCAGGAAAGAGATCCCTTCCAAGTATAGCAGTACCCTTATTCATAATGTAAATGTAACATTTTGCAGTATTTGATTCAAATTGTACAGTCACTGGCAAGCAACCAAGCACGGGGATTGGATCCTTTAAGTAACTGACCAGTCTCAGGGCAGGTGCAACAAGCATATCTTTTCAAAGTATTTCAAGAAAATATCATTTGATAGTATAGAAACAGCTGAACCTGTATCAAGCATCAGGTTAATGGAGTGTCCCTTGTCAGCAGAAGCAGTATTGATATTGACAGTGCATATACGTTTTTCTGGAATACATGTACCAGCTTTATCCACACTTAATACTGTAACATTTGCAGTAGTGACTAGCATTTGTGGCACTGTACAGCAGGGCATGTAACATCATTTGCAGTGTGTTGTGTTGAACCACAGAGAACAGTATTTTTTATTTGTATTTGCTGCATGTTTTTGCAGTGAATCCTTTTCTTTAGCACTGCCTTTTGCCTGTGACTGTGCATTATTAGACCACGTTACTGGATTCACAATCTGTACATTCCCAGCAGTTCCTTGACTGAGAGATTTAGCCTCTGCCAATGCTGTTTCAATTCGACTAGCAACTGTAATAGCCTTTGCCAGTTTTTGGTCTCTTAGCATTTAATCTGTTAGATTCCCAAACTCACAGGTAACAACCATCTCTCTTAAAGCTGCTACAAATTGTACTGTGGATTCACCATTATGTTGTTGGAATTTATATCTTTCAGCAACCACATTTACTCTTGGCACTAAAAAGTGCTTTATAGCAGTAAGAGCAGTTTCATAAATCTCATCAGGTAATGGTAATGTAAAGAATATACGCTGTCCCTCTGCTTACATGCAGGGACTAAGTAAAACATGCTTTTTAGCAGCAGAAATCTCCCCTTGGTCAGCAGCAATAATGTAATTGTCAAACATACGGATCCAAGCAGTAAAAGGTATGGTAGGCTCACTAGGGTTTGGAAAAAAGGTGCAGGCTGCTGCACAGGTAGAAGAGACATCTCGTTGCCAATTTGTTGTGTTTTGATAGCCGAGGATGAACAAAGCATAACAGTGCTTTACTAGCAGGCTCATGCAGCCACCACACAACAGTAAAATAAACTCTAGCACTTACAGTACTGTGTATGCACAGTATAACTCATGAGCACAGTGCATAAACACCACAGTTAGATTGCAGGAACATTCACACAGAATGGGCAGAGTTTGAGGAATGGCTGGATTCTGATTCTAGATTCTGAAGCATGAGGTTCTTTTCTTGGTCATCCCTTTGTGAATAGGGACAAATTTTATTTTACAAGATAACATGAAAACAAAAGCATGACACTCTTAATATACACATGTTTGGATTGCTATAATAAATCATGAGTACACTTTGTATATCATCTACTTCACGTTTGCCTGCAGCCAGTCTCTGTGTTTTTCAATACAAGTACACAGCTCTAAAATGGATAGTAGTACCTTTATCACCCGTGAGCAACATTCAGATTTAAAAAGAGTTGGGGAGCAACACAAGAATGAAAACTTTTCCTGGTGGTATCAAAAAAGTGTTGTATTTGGTTATTGGTAGCCTCTATGTGGACTGGCAGCCTACAGGAGGTTCTGTTTGGCAGTACATCTGTTTTTTATGCAACTAAAATTTGCCTCCAAGCATGGAATTCAAAAACAAGCACCTGCTTTGAGGCCACTGAGAGCAAGATCCAAAGGGTTGGGGAGCAACATGTTGCTCGCGAGCTACTGGTTGGGGATCACTGTAGTAGACACTGCCAGTAGTAGATGCAACTTAGCCTGTGCATCCCCCTGTGGGGACACACGCCGTGTGCTATTTCCTCCTCGGCTGCTTGTGCTGGTGGTCCTAGGGCATGCGCGTGACATCATCGCATCTGTGTCATGAAATTTAAACTATATAAAGAGACTGGGCTTGTGGTGATTGCCGTTGTTAGGTCTAAACTTGTTTTAGTATCTCGGTGTGCTTATTATTGTTTGATTCCGGTTTTGACCCTAGCCTGTCTGATGATTCTGATCTCTCTCGGGATTGACCCATGCCTGCCCGACTACTCTTTTGAATGCCACCTGTACTGACCCTGGCCTGATTGACCTTGCTCAAACTCCGCCAAATAACGACTACTGCATATCTGACCCTGCTTGAACTCTGCCCGTACCAACCCAGGCCTGCCTGACTACACTCTACCCCTAGAACTATACCTTTTGTCCTTGCTAATGACTGTGCCCCTTTGCTCATCCAGAACCTTTGCTTGGCTCCACTCTCAGACCTGTTTCCACTCTAAGACTTGGCAGCATCTGATTAGCTGAGGGCTCCTCCCGAATTGAAAGGCGGCTGTTATAGGCAGAAGCAGAGCCGAGACCAGGGAGCCTAGCACTGGTTCTGAATTTAGGGTGCTGATCAAGACACCTCCTTATTTGTTCCATGTTTAAATAATATATGTATTACGGAAAACAGAATAAAATTGATTATAGATGGAAGGTGACCAGAGGTCTGTGGAACTGGTGGGAACTTGGTAGCACAAATGTTTATTTGTATATCTGTATAAAAATAAACTTCAAAGGAGAACTAAATGCCAGTTAATAAAAAATTACCATTCCCTTCCCTCCACTAGTACCTTAATTGAAAAAGTGTCCCTGGCATTAACCTTGGCATATTCATGCAGAGTACAGCAGAGCTCTTCAGCTCAGTCTTTTGTGTCTTCGAATCCTCTTCTTTTCCTTCGTCGATCAGCTTTTTGGTCTATGCCCAATAGGCACAAATGCCAACTGCAAATGCAAGATAAAGCTCCATGTTGGCGCTCACTTCCACAAGGACAATTTTTCAACTAAGGTACTATGCAGGGAGAAAGCAGGGAGGGGGGCCAATGAAGGGAAGGGGATTTTTGATTAATGGAGATTTTGTTCTCCTTTAAAATTATAGAACAATTATCTAGATATCTGTCTGGCCAGATTATGTCTTCCTTTCATTCTGGAGAATCACTATACCTGCTGATAAATTGTGCCTTGAAAAGAGCCCCTAGACATAAACTTTTCATCCATCTCCTTTGACTGAACATGGGGCAGAAATGTCAAAGGTTGTCCTGTTCACGTGTACAAAGTGTAATTTAGGTAACCTTTATTGGTTCCCCAGAGGTGCAGCTGTCAAGCCATAGCCATAGTATTTACAGTCTTCATTTTATTTACAGAGAATATCAATATGTCCTGACAAGTAATGGATCCTGTATTGTGTGGTGCTCCGAATTGGAAGAGAAGAAGCTAAGTGATCTGCCTCTGGCAGTTCATCTCTAACTAGAAATCATGGTTGGAATCCCAAAAGCAAATCCTTGTGACCCTAGACAAATCAATGAAATGCTTGGTGATTGGTATACTAAGTACCTCTGAAATGGCTGTTCCACAAAACCTACAAGTTAAATATCTATATAAATATTTCCATTATTTTATTGTAAGATAAAACACACACAACTGTATATACAACTATTGCTGCTGTTATAGAAGCTCTGCGCTGCTACATCTACTCTACATGAGATTTCTTGCTCCAGGAAAGTTGTAGTTCTGCTGGAATGTCACTAAAGTTTCACAAGGGAAGTGTTTACAGGGAAGATGCACTCAGTTATGTTTTCCATGTTTGTCATCAAGTGCTACAAGGTGAAAGGATAATTTATGACACTTGTTTCTCCTTTTTTGTAAGTCAGGGGTAGAAGTAGAGAATAGGGGGTTATTTAAGACATGTCTGTGCTTTCAGTATGTCTTTGTGGGCCTGTGTTATACAGTACAATTGAAGAAAAGGGAATTGTTTGTTCTACACTATAAAATCATTGGTTGAGAGAGGAAAAACTCAGATTGGTTTGTGTGCTCAACTCTTTACTCCTTCTGCAATTATCAGGTTTTCTTATGGGATCATGTTAAACTGCTTTTGGGGCACTTCAGGGTTTGGCTGCTACACAGTGGGAGCATATAAAGGCTATCGTAATACCTTAGTAAGAAAAGACCCAAGATAGGGGGCTACACACCACTATTGACCATAGAGGTAATTCATGATAGACTGGAGAAGAAAAATGCAGAGCATTAAGGGGCAACACTGGAAGGCAGTGTGCAAAGTACACAAAAATGGTACAAAAATGTGTGGCCATTTTTTTTAGGACTTTTACTCAAAGTCTGGTGAAAGATAAAAATTCAACTGCTTTCCTATGGAAAGTTCTAAAAGCCTTTGGAGTGGGACCTTACTTCACAACATTTACTCAGCTACTATACAAAGCCCAAGTAGTGTCCCTAAGACTCAGCTCCTCACAAACTCCCAATTTTGTACTTACAAGGGGAACCTAACAGGGGTACCCATTGTCTCCCCTGCTTTTTTCCATGGCCATTGAGCCAGTAGCCTTAGCGATCAGGCAAAACCCTCGGATTATAGGCTTTCAGATAGTGGCAAGGGAAGAAAATGACCTGAAGCAAACATACAATATTCCTAACTAACAATGAAGACAAAAAGGAACACCAAGAGCCCCAATAGTGTAATATGTTTTTACAAGGAGTAATGATAGAGTAAACAAATTAATACTCACAAGCCAGGGTTACCAATAGGCAACCACTGTATAGGCAGGTGGGGAGATTATCCTGACCCAATCAAGAATAAAAATTTGCCAGTCATTACTTCCACAGTAATGGAGTTAATCAAATCAGATAGTACCAGGCACAAAGAGATACATACTTCAGAAAACTACTCTGAACGTAAGGACTGGAAAGGAAAGTAAGGAGTGGGAACAACCCATAGACATAATGACAAATGATCAATGGTCCCAAGTATTACAGACCCCATTGAAGATCTCCCCCTTTATAAATATAGAATGTTGAAATTATATTTAATATACCGAGCTTATTACACAAGAACTAGGTTACATAAAATTGATCCCGAGATCCCAGAAACTTGTTTGATATGTAATTCAGCGGAAGGGTCTCTAATCAACACAATCCCAGCATTGGAAATCGCCACTCCCCCCCCCCCAGTATACTGACTGGGAAAAATTGGTTCAGAATATGTTTAATTTTGAACACCTAATAGCTAGGCATAATAGTACATCTGAACAATGGATGAGTAAATGGCAACTGTGGATTTTGGAAGATGTATAGTTAATAATTGGTTTATCGCAAATTTGGTAAAGTTGGCTGTAACTCCAGATCTTACTATTTACTATGACATTGTGACTTGAGTTTGCGATTTCTCTGTATGTATCCCTGAAAGCCAAAATATGAAACTGCTTTTTAAAGAGGGCAAATAACTAAATATTAATTAATTCGTATATTTTTTGCAATTGGCAGATTTTTTCTGTAAACTGGAACAAAAATTTGCTGCGAAAGAAAATTTGCAGAGAGAAAGCGCAAATACAAAATGCCCATTCACTTCAATGCAAATGGAGAGAGAATAGATATGAGAAAAAACACCCATTGACTTTAATGCATTCAGAGTAATAAAAAAAACTCCCATTGACAATGCATTCAGGTTGAGATAAAACTTGATAAAGATACACCCATTTATTTTAATGCAATGGGAGTTGTCTATAGACTTTCATGCAGTTTGCATATTGTTTACACATTTTGTAGTACTGCATTGCACTAGTAAATGTAATAGGGAAGGAGTAAGTAATATATTTGGTATCATAATGATGAGAACAATATTGGGGGATATAAAAAAAAAGGCAAGGTGAAAGAGAAAGTATTTCTCATACAGACACTTGTTTTGTATTTGTATAGAAATGGTAAAAAATTGATAAAAAATGATAAATAGGATTCAGTTCTCCTTCAACATTAGTCATCCTTTGCTACTGTATAAACGGATGTGGTATGGAGATGTACAGATGTACATTTAATATGCTTAGCTTAGCTGTAGGGTTTTTCATCCTTGGCTATGTCTAACAGATGTCAGGAACAGAACCCCCCATACATCAGATTGTAACAGCAGATACCATTTTAATGCATGATTTTGTTTAAGATGTTGATTTAAAGGCTGAGCTTGTTAGCACAAAGTACCAACTGGAAACATAAATACTGTATTCTGTGTGTATTTTCTTTACAATTATTTTTTTTCAAGATGAAACCAATTTAAAATGTATATATTTATATATATATATATATATATATATATATATATATATATATATATATATATATATATATATATATATATTTATTTATATATATAAAAATAAATATATATAAACATGCAGAGTTTCAAATACCCTGTGGTTTCTCACCACAAGAAGATAGCACTACCCACACATTTTAGCCTATTAGCACAAAAACTTGTTATAAATACAACGTTTTAATTATAACAACTCTCAATTAGTGATTACTACTTGTCCACAAAAGTGTTTCATAAGCATAGTGGATCCCGTTGGGCATGCAAACTTTCCATCCGTGGTCTGGAGTATTGCTAAAATAACTAGATTATTCCCTCATAAACTGTCTAACTCACACCAAAAGGTTGGTTTAAATATGTTTATTATTGAATATATATATAATTGCTGTGGTCTGTGGATCATGTTATGAAAAACCTTCCTTCGTTTCTAGTGGTGGCTTCCAACAGTCCATGTTGCCAGTCTTGTAGTAGAGATTTTGGACTGCTGGCATTACCTACCCAAGAGAGGGTATGAATAAAGTGGTTTAAATGTGTGTTCAGTCCCATTTTAGCCACAAGGCAAGGTAAAAAACTATGAAACAAGCAACTGTGCACCATGTGTATAGTGTTTCATAATATGCATTCATAATTTTGTATATAGATATAGGATGGGCATTTATTTTTTTCCTCTAAAATTACCATATTTGCCACATACATTAGTGAATATACAATAGGAGGGCAGGTACAGAAAGGGTAAAAGTTCACCCTTATACAAATCAGTGGTATATTATCTCAGAGCCTGTCCATGCCACAAATAGAAAGAAAAAATCACAGTGAGAGACCCATATATTAAAGGTCGAATTTTAGTGGTATTAGAGCTTTTTGAAACCATGATTAAACTCTATGGGGGGAATGTAATTAAAGTTGCAGAGAAAAACAATTCGCACTAATAAGAATAAAAATCCACATATCGTAATGCAATATTGTTCCTTAAACTGTTATAGCAAATGGTTATTCCACACTGGCGCAAATGATAAGATTAGCAAACAGTCTTCCACTGTCGGAAGTGGTCGCTAAACAGTAGGGATGCACCGAATCCAGGATTCGGTTCAGTATTCGGCCAGGATTTGGGCATTTTCAGCAGGATTCGGATTTGGTCAAATCCTTGTGCCTGGCCGAACCGAATCCGAATCCAAAAAATCATGTGACTTTTCTTCACAAGGCTTTTACCCTCCCCCTTGCTAATTTGCATATGCAAATTAGGGTTCGGTATTCACCCCAAATCCTTCACATCCCTACTAAACAGTTTCTGGGTTCGCAAAAGCTATAATAAATTTGCACAAAGCAAAATTATCTAGCTATTACCAAAAAGAACAAGAATATCATTTTAAAAAGTTTAAATTACTTGATTAAGATGGAAAATGGCATTCACCTAATTTGGAACTTTTTGTATAATGGGTTTCTGGATATCGGATCCCATAGCTGTATAGGATATCTGGATCGATCTGATCCTTTGGACATTTGGGAACCAGTTGCTTTGGCCAATGCACTACTTGCTTGATCTAGAGCGGTAGTGGGCAGCCAATATAGGTGTAACGGCAAGTCACTAACCTTATGGCCTGAACTGGTGCATGACTTTCATTAATATCCCATGATACTTGCTTCTAGGGTGTTGCCATGTTTTATTAATTTCCCAAGTATGACTATGAAGATTTTGCCAAGTACTATTTTGAACATGTCCTGGTCCGTTCAGTGCCCAACATATTGGAATCCCTTTTTCAACTTTCCTTTACCCCATCTAAACAATAGTGTACTATAATTATAACTTGTGTAGAAACCTGTTATCCAGAAAGCTCTGAATTATGGGATCAGGGGCTAAATTCACCCCTAGACTCCATTTTAACTGAATAATTCCAATTTAAAAAAATTATTTCCTTTTTCTGTGTAATAATAAAACAGTACCTTGTACTTGATCTCGACTAAGATATAATCATTCATTCTTGGAGGCAAAACAATCCTATTGGATTTAATTAATATTTAAATAATTTTTTTATAGACTTAAGATATGGAGATCCAAATTACTGGAAATCCTCAAGTCCCAAGCATTCTGGATAAGAAGTCCCATACACATAAACACATTTCGGTGACAGCATTGAATAAATATTTCTTCTTCTCGAAGCCCACAGAAAGATCAAATAATATAATATGTGCAGTCAGGATTCATGAATGCCCTTAAGTAATTAATTTGAAGGGCCTCATTTGAAACAAATTAGAATATAAAGCTTGCTTCAAGGAAAAATATACAAGTAAAAGCATGACTGAGAGGATTTGAGGCTCAGACTTAGCAATAATCTTATCACAGAGATAACAACAACCTAATCTTTGTATAAGGGATCAAAGGAAGTTTGATAGATAAATCTATTACAAGATGTTTACTGTTCTTCTGCGTTATTAATTGTATTAGTCTTTTTCCATTGGGCGGGTGATGCATGTGTACACACACTGGGAAATAACCCTCAGAGCTTGTCCTTTCCATGATGGCTTCCTACTCCATTTTGTCTCTAAACATTACCACGGGCGGTACCGGGAGAATTTTCTCTTGCTGATTTACTTTGAACAGTCATTATTCCTGTTTGAAGAACCTTTTCTTTATCCACAAAGCCGTGCCTGGCTAGAATTAAATGTTTTGATGTGAAACCTGTTTTCTTTGGCAGCTCTGACTCTATGTGCTCTGAGACTAATGGGACCACTGACTAAGCTCAATGCCAACGCTTGAAGGGTGTTGTGAGAAAAACACGCATGCCAGTTAATCCCAGAAGGAGATTGCAATATTAGCAACTGGCAATTAAAATATAAGCAAGCTAAAAGTTTGCTGTAGAATTGTAAGTTGATACTATTTGATGTTTGAACAGCATTTAAAAACAAAGGGAAAACATACATTCATTGTATGAACAAAAGGGATTTTATTCTACATTAAAAAAAATTAATCTTTTTTCTTTTTGTTTTATCTATGGTTTGTGGAAATTAAAGAGGATGTTCACCTATAACTTTAAGGAGCAGATTTACAAAATTCACATAAATTCACATGAATGATTCGAATATTCGATCAGATTTTCAAAAAGATTCGAATTTCGAATATGCAAATTAGGCAAATTCAACCATCGAATATTCAAATTTAATTTTATTCAAATGTTCGAAAATTCGATGGTTCAATACTTCCCCTTTAAATTTTCATTCGACCACCTACTTCGCCAGATTAAACCTACCGAAATGGGGATGCTTCCCTAAGATTTGATTCGAATATTCGAACGATCAATCAAATTTTCCATATTTGACCGTTTGATCATTCGAATTGTGGTAAAATCCTTCGAATTCGATAGTCGAATTCGTAGGATTTTACCTCCCCACTATTCCCCGGTTGAATTTCGAAATTTTTTTCATTCGAAATTCGACCTTTAGTAAATCTGTCCCTTATTGTGATATATAGTGGGTCCTCTTCTAAGCAATTCTTCAACTGATCTTCATGGTTTATTTTCTAAGTTTTTGTTTAATTTCATTAGCATCCCTATTCCAGACTGCAACTGAAAATGCTTCCTGAATGTTGGGGTCACTGACTTCTTATTTTTTTATTGCTTTTCTTACCTTTCTGTCCTCTGCTAAGGATCTTTCCAAGTGGACAGTTGAACATCTAACATTTCTTTTTCATTTTTAGAAAATCCCATCAATCTGTTCTTCCCCTTTCTTACAGTTTTCATGAAATACACCAAAAAGGAAAAAAAGTTGCTGAATGGAGGCAAGAACTAGCCAGTGCCGATTCATGCGTAACCATTCCAGGTGCTAGCGTGGGCTGGCTGTACAGCCACCAGAAAAATAGAAGGGACACATTTTAATTACAATGTGACGTTTACACAAAAGGAAATTGTTGATTTTCATTTTTTTTAATTATCTGACAAAGTAAACACTTTGAAATCTGGGAAACAGCTCAGAGACGAACAATCATTGTTTATTTGGCAATGCAAATCCTCTGGGAACACGCTCATCTCAGTTTTTACTTTTGTACTTATTTTTGTTTTTCACTTTTAGATGTTTTTCTTCTATACCGTTGAGATTGGCTATAATTCTAAAAGTAATGCACTGCAACAGCATTCATGGGTACAAATGGTTCCACTGTTCTGCCAAAGGCTTTGCTTGTTTTACTTTGTAGTTTTCAAATTTTTTGTTATTCTGTGATTGTTGGTACTGGACACTGAAATCAATTCAATAAGGCAGCAGGCTATTTGTATAGTACAAATCACAGCAGGTCAATGCTTTCATCTCGTCAATATGTTTTAGCACAGTATAAGATATGTCATTTATTGCAAGTGCCTACTGGAGATTTCCACTAATAAATATTTCTAATAACTTACTAATTAGATTGCTAGACTAATTATGTTCTTACAGATTAAGTAATATACAGTAGGTATGACATCTAAACCAAGCTTGTATCAAATTATATGTCTAGCATGTACAATGCACGTGTAGGAGAGTATAGTTCTTGCCTATCCCTTCTTTTGTAACTTTCCCATAAAGTTGATGCTCTTAGAGCTGAATGCTGTATGCTTGGGTGGGAGGTGGTGTATTCCATATAGGTGTAGGCCTGCCTGATGGGAGGTGGTTCCCTCTGGTGCAGGTTTGTGTAATGGTTGGCACCCTAAACTTAGAACCAGTGTCAAGCACCCTGGTCTTGGCTCGTGCCTCTGCCTATAACAGCCACCTTTCACCTTGGGAGGAGCACTCAGCTAATCGGATGCCGCCAGATCTTAGAACGAGAGGTGCAAGATGAGAGGTTCTGCGCAGGTTAAGGGGTACGACTGTAGGCAAAGTCTTTTGGGCAGAAGGTCGAAGTACAGAGGCGTAAGACGAAATCGTAGTCGTAAACAGGCTGGGTCGAGACAGGCAAATAACAAGCAAAGTCAGTCAGGAAAAGGATCAGAACCAGGTAATCAATTAGAAGAGGATGAGACAGAATCGGTAGTCAGATAACAGGCACAGGTCAGGATACAGATATCGGAGTAATCAGGAGTCAGGCAGGGTCAGACATGGAAATCAGCATCAAATACAAGCTCAAAGCACGGGTACAAGGCACCAGGAAAACCTATAACGGGCAATCAGCAGAAAGCCGAACCAGCCTTTTAACTTTTAAAAAAGCCTGCGCCTTTAAGACAAACCCGGAAATGCGCGCGTGCGCATAGGAACCGGCAGAAGAGAAAGAAGATGGACGGCGTGGGCGTCCCCGCTTCGGGGGCAGCAGGCTTCCCTGCTGTCCCCCCACTAGACCACTAGGTAGCAGTTTTATTACAGTTTGTCAGATGGTTTATCCCAAGTGGTGTAGGTAAGCAGTGGCGTAACTACCAGGGGTGCAGAGGGTGCAATTGCACCAGGGCCTTCACCCCCTTGGGGCCCATCAGAGCCACGATAATGGTTATGGCAGGTGGTTATCTAGGAGGACATTTCACAGCACGCATGCCATCAACACTCCAGCATGGGATTTATAGCGGTAAGGGCCCGACAGGGGGGCCCAGGTGCCCATTCTGCACCAGGGCCCACCAGGGAGTAGTTACGCCACTGTAGGTAAGGTTAGCCTTAGACACCCCTCATATATATATATAAATATATATATATATATAATCTTCTAAAATGAGCCGCGCTCTCAGGACTTAAAAAGTAATAAAAAGTTTATTCATTAAATATTACATTACATGTAAATACTTACATCCTGCATTAATATAATAGCTCATAAAAGCTAATTTTGTTGCCTGTGTTACTAATGTATCCTTATTTGAGGAAAAGCTTAGTTCCTTTCACAAAGATTAATATATATTATATTGTTATTCCTACGTTTTGGTCTGCCTTGAGACCTTTGTCAAGGGTCTCAGAGGTCTCAAGGCAGACTGAAACGTTGGAATAATAAATAAACTTTTTCTCTTTTTCACCAAATTTCAAGTCATGTGAGTGCCTTGCTTTTCTATTCTATATGATTTTCCTGCAGTGTGCACCCAGAATTTTTCTACAGTTAGTGAATGCAGCTATTTTTCCTTATATATATTATACTGTATATAGCGAGAGAGGGAGAGAGAGAGAGAGAGAGAGAGAGAGGGGGAGAAGGAGAGAGGAAGTCTAGATATTAGGTCTCAAGGCAGACTGAAACGTTGGAATAATAAATAAACTTTTTCTCTTTTTCACCAAATTTCAAGTCATGTTCAAGTCACGTTGCTTTTCTATTCTATATGATTTTCCTGCAGTGTGCACCCAGAATATATATATATATATATATATATATATATATATATATATATACAGATAGAGTCACTTGGATTTGTAAGTTAAATGCGTCGTGACTCAGCATTAATTGAAGAAACTGTGTTATCTAAAGTTATCTTAACTCATTTAATGCATTTAACCTTTTCATTAGCATACCAAAGCTCCATTGTTTTCAATGGTGAACTCTTTAATTGGATGGGATGCTGTGACACAATATTCTGTGATAAGTGGGATAAATGAGATAAATGAGTTAAGTCGCGACGCATTAAACTCACCATCCAAAGTGACTGCATCTGTATATATATATATATAAAGAGAGAGAGAGAGGGAGAAAAAGGGGGAGAGGGAGAGAGGAAGTCTAGATATTAGGTAGGAAAGATCATAGATTAGATTGCTCTAGGGGAATTTGATAGTCATGGTTATTTAGTAGAGAAGTTTGAAGATCTGTTTCAAACCAGTGCTACCCTTTTATTTTATGGATTTAAAATTTGGTTCATATATATATGCTTTTATAAGCTGGCCATACAGGGCAGACTTGGCTACTCTTAACTGAGTCAGAGCATATGTTTGTTGCCATAATTATTGTGTTCCTGACTGATTGGATATTGATTAGGATTAGGAAGACTGGAACTGGTACTAACACCTCATTTTTTGTAATTATTTTAAAGGCAAACTGGGCACTGCCAAATTTTCTCTTTTACTTTGTGTACAAAGATTGGCTTTTTATCATTTTTGGCAGCTGGTCACGTCCAGAATGGGGTTTAGTCTGAGCGCTGGAAGCGCTGATATATCCTTTATACATATTAAGCAGTAGAGACATGTTGATAGGAACAAACTGTACGTAAAAACCACATTGTATGTAGCAGTACCAAAACCAGCACCCACCTAAACTCCACCTAAATGGTCTGTCTATTAATGTGCACCAATTGCACTACATGTACATGTATCAAAAAGATGATATATGGCATCATGGTTGGGGAAGTAAAAAGATTCACTTAAACCGTAACTACTTCCAAATTCATTGCAGTGAATAGGAAAGGTAGTTGGCTAAATCATAGCAATGCTCTAAAATCATCAACACAACCATTGCATATATACCAACATAGACCTAATAATGTCCCTTTAATGTGCTGCCCTTCTTGTAACCTTTCAGCACTTATTATACCTTCCTGGAATAGAATGAGAAATACAGAGAATTAAAGCTATAATTATAATTACTCAAAGGTTGTTTAATGTCAAAGAAATCAGGAAAAGGGAATCTTATATAAGGTCGCCATTTACTAAATAATATTCTTTGCTAGGGGAACTGCAAAAAAACAATGTCTACAGCATAAATGGCTCATTAACGTAGCATCAAATACAGCATTCAACATCCTCAGCCAGCTGACTTCTCTTTTTGTATTTGCATTTGTTGACAGGAAATATAGTGAAGACATCATGAATTTCCACTTGAAGTACTTTCCCCTAGCTCTTTAAGAGTTTATAACTGTTTTCGGTTTCGTCTATACTTTAAGGATACCTTGCATCTAGTGTCTCTATCTGAGTGTGTACATTTTTGGAACTGACATTCAAAGCTGGTAGCAGAGGAGCAGTGAGGATGGCACAATGTTCAAAGGTGGCTATTCGTTTGCTGCATGCTTTTCATATTTTTTAAAGTTTGGAAGATTCTTGTTCTGGTCTGAAGTTTAGCTTCTGTGTGTACCAATGATCCATAAGCACTTTAGCACAAAAAATTATAAGAGATTGTTTATTTGCAGTGTAAATTCTAGTGCAAATGCCATGCTTTTCCCCTAAAATGTTGCATTTCCCCCATGATTCCAGCTTAATGGAATGGATGACTATCATGCATGGTTTAACACACAGTTATCAGATCAATGATACATCATTCAACAATGTGGAAAAAAAACAGTTTTTAGGTTTCAGGCAATTCATGAACATATGTTGAACATAATTTTTTTAATTGTTTACCCTCCTTTGTCAAATGTATATAAAATAACATTTCACTGTGTAACATAGATCTAGGGAAAGGATATTAGTTCTCAAAAAATACCCCCCCACAAATAACAAAAACACAACTACTGAAAAAAAGAGAACATAACAGGACCGTAATCATCAGGAACTAAGGAGAAGTAATTGAGCGGAAAGATGAGCATTAAGATAAATAATAGGAAGAAGCTCCCACACACATGCTTTGAAGTGGTGTATGAACATGGGGAAACATGTTATTGATTCACAACAAGCAATTATATTGTTTTGAACAAACAAACCTCTTCCCTGAATCACGATTGTTCGGTGGAATACAGAGGTTTGTTGGAAGTGAATAGAATGAAAATCTCAGAAATCTTTTGTCTGATGAAAGTAATTAAAAAAGAATCACCCAACAATCATTTTAAAGCTGCAGAGAAAATGCCCATGACAAATTATATAGATGGGGAATTGGGTTCCTGATTAGTCTGTTGGCTTTGCACATCACTTTTGGTAACACTGTATCAGAACTTGTTCTTAAATCTCTTAGATCTCCAACCTTTTTTTACCCATGAGCCACACTCAATGTACTCAAATGAAAAAGAGAAAAGCGCTCGGGTTGCCTTTAAAAATAATAAAAAAAAAAAATGAGGCATTAGTACCACACTTTGGCCAAAATATGTAAGCTCACGTGCCACGTCAAGGCCCCTCATTTTACATGAGTTCTACACTGTTTGTGAGCATTATACATTTGTAGTGCATTTAAAATGAAGTCCCCCAACAACCAGTCTGACTGAGTAATGAGACCATTGGTCACTTAAACTTAGCTCAAGAGCTCTAGTAGGAAAGCATAACAAACATACACCTGTGAGTAATTTCCTTCCTACACTATTAGCATTTTAGCTTTGTAGTGCATTTAAAATCAAGTCCCCCAGTAAACATGTGACCCTCTGGGGCTATAGTGAAATAGCAAAGCGCTCACAAACAGTGCAGGACTCACGTACAATGAGGGGCATTTATGTGGAAATTGAGCTAACAGATTTTGGCCAAAGTGTGGTACTAACACCTCATTTTTTGTAATTATTTTAAAGGCAAACTGAGCACTGCCAAATTTTCTCTTTTTCTTTGTGTACAAATATTGGCTTGTTATCGTTTTTGGCAGCTGGTCAAGTCCAGAATGTAGGTTAGTCTGAGAGCTGGGACAATGTTGTCTACAGCAGCTGGTCAATGCCACAGAGTGAGTTAGACCTAGTGCTGATGATTTCTTTCTGTGCAAATGAAAAAAGATTTGGGGAGCAATACAACCATCCAACACACTTATGGGGGTGCCAAATAAGGGCTCTAATTTGCTATTGGTTGCCTCTATGTGGACTGTCAGCCTATAGGAGGTTCTGTTTGTCACTAGACATGGTTTTTAATCAACCAAAACTTGCTTCCAAGCCAGGAATTCACAAATAAGCACCTGCTTTGAGGCCACTGGGAGCATGTGGTCAGATTTGTATGTGTGTGTGATTGTTCCACTAATAAGATTCAGCAAGATTGTCTCTGTGTAGCCAGTATTACACTACACTGACTATATTCTGCTCCAGAAGTTCCTTTTTATTGCAGTACAATCATATTAGCTTTGAGAGTCATTACCTTTAAAGAAACACAATTAGATTATCTACTAAGATATGTGCTATAGATTAGCAATAAAGATTATTTGTCTGAACTCTGAACTGTGTAAGATTGGGATGCATGTGACATTAATTATGGAAAGAGCATCTCTCATAGACTCCATTTTAATCAAATAATTCAAAAATTTTAAAATGATTTCCTTTTTTCAGTTATAATAAAACAGTACTCCAAACTAAAACATTGATTAATAATAAATATATTAAAAATTATTTATAAATAATAAATAATTAATCCTCATTTAAGTCAAAATAATACTATTGGGTGAAGATAATTTGTAATTGGAAGAAGGAGGACGCGCCGCCCGGAGCTGAAGGTAAGCCTCCGGGCGGCGCAATCCTGACACTATGTGGATTGTTAATTTACATTGAGGCTTTGTTTGGCAATACACCAGTTTTTTATACAACCAAAATTTGCCTCCAAGCCTGAAATTAAAAAATAAGCACCTGCTTTAAGGCCATTTAGAGCAACATCCAAGGGGTTGGAGAGCAACATGTTACTCACAAGCTACTGGTTGGGGATCATTGTTGTAGGGAGTTCTTTACAAAGTAGCACCATCTTTATTCACATATAGCCCATCACTCAGGGCTGCAACATAATATGCACTCATTTTCATTTTTAAAGTTCTCTAGGTTTGGTGATTTAGAAATAAGATTTTAGAGAAGTTCCCAAGGAAGAGTAGCATTTAATTCAGTGCGGTAGAGGTATGACAATCTTCTGCTACACCAAGGGGCAAATTTACTATTATTCCCCCCAAAAAAATTTGTTTCTATTCGATATTCGATTAGCATTTGATTTTCGAATGTTAATCGAATAGTTCTAGGCTACCTTTTATTCGATATTCGATCATTCGAGGATCGAATACAAATTTATTCGATCATTCAAATAAATCATTCGACTGAACGAATAAATCATTCGACTGAACGAATGATTCGTGCGATCGAAGACTTCGATCGTACGAATCCTATTCGATCCGGACTTAGCCTCAGAAGCCTATGGGAGTGCTCCCATAGGCTTCTATTGCAATTCGGTAGGTCCAATCTGCTGAAGTAGGCAGTCGAATAAACTTTAAAATTAAAATCCTTCGCTGGTCGAATGATCAAACATTCGTCCATTCGACTCTGTTCGAATGTATTCGATTGTTCGACCCCTGTCTTGCTGCATTGTCAGTGCATATGCTTGTTTATTTGTGGAAGTACACATCTCTTAGTTGTGAGATACAGAGCAAATAATAACAGATGCCCACAAAAGCTTTAGTGAAACAAGCAAACATATTAGACCATATGAAGCCCACATTGCTCCCCTTTGGTCCCATGCACACTCTTCACTTTGCACTTGATTGAGAGCACAGCATATGGATACAGACAATGTAAATATATAAGTATTTGTTCTTCAGGAATGT
Organism: Xenopus borealis; assembly: GCA_024363595.1. Lineage (NCBI taxonomy): Eukaryota > Metazoa > Chordata > Amphibia > Anura > Pipidae > Xenopus > Xenopus borealis. The sequence goes on along the minus strand of CM044435.1, from coordinate 116,599,560 downwards.
CCAACATACAAAGTAGAGTAGTTAAGCAGAAACAAATGAATATTACAGAAATGGGGGGCTATATGCATTATTCTAACTGCTCAGGGGAATACAGGATGAGATTGTGGCAGTGACTCAGCTGGGCAAAGATTTAATAATAAATGGTTTAATCCAGCAAATGAATGGAGGCCAAATAAATCCAACAAAGGTAAGGGAAATTGATTTATGGATATCCTTAAAGGAACTATTTGTTAACTTTCAGACCTAACTAAAGAGAGAAATTTCTTGAAACTAGTCATCTGAAATACAAAGAAAAGTGTAATAAAATTTTAATTTTAATTATCATAACATTTATTTTTAACAGACTATTGAAAAAATTAATCTGTGTTAATGTAAAATATTTTTTACATTTATAAGTCTGTTCATCAAAGTCCTATTTGGTATAAGGATTTTAATTTTACTGTATATAGTCATGAATGGCAAGTGTCTCCTGTTCTCCCTGTTTAATAATTAAAAACATTTTATTGTATACATCTGATATTTTAATTGTTATGTACTGTAAATTTGTGCCCTAATGCCCTGTCTCATATTAAATGAAGCAAGCTAAATGTGGCCCTAATATGTATGGCCCCTCATACATTATGTGGATTTAAGTTGGACCTTGGACAGAGCGTTTGCAGTGATCTACTTGGATTTTCACAAAGTTTAAAAAGCCACATAAATGATGGCCTTTTTAACTAAGGTTGTTTGCACAAGGATAGGAAACAAGATCGGAACAGAGGGTGATTGTTAATGGTACATTTTCTACTTGGAGTTCTTCGTGGGGTCCCACAGGGTTCTGCATTGGGGCCACCAGGGTCCAACTGGGCCAGCTAATTGGTTATATATATATATCAGTCAGTGTATATCTGCCACTACACTAAACATATGCATTGTTCTGAGGCAAAAACACTTTTATTTTGTGTATAGTATTAATTTATGGTGCATATGCATCTGGTAAAACTGTGGGCTGGTGTTACCCCTTTTTTTGGCCACCCCCTTCTGTGTCCAAGGTCATCATATTTCACCACTTACAGGTCTTGAGTCCCCTTTGCAAAGTGAAAGGTACTGGGAAACCATCTACAGGTACACCTGAGGATGGTCCCATTAGGACAATAAATCAATCACACACTTTATTATATAACAATATAACTTTATACACGAAAGTGCAGATTTAAAGGGGAAGTAAAATACAGTTTTATGCAGTAAAATTGCATAACCCACTCCCATGGGAACTTATGGCAGACCATTTCCAGGCCCTCCTACTAATCCACTGAGTACAATAAGTAGCACTAGTAGCCCAAATACCTCTACCTCCGGATTGGTATTGGCTCCCTCGTGGCAGGCATAATCAAAGCCCGTGTCACCAATGGAAACCATCCTGGATCCTCTCTTTTTCTACCCTCCACAAGGCACACCTTACACTGGGGATTCATACAGATGAGTAGGCTCACTCAGAGCTGGAGCTGGCATCCACAGCGAGGAATCCATTCCATGCACAAATGCAGCTTGTATTATACTCCATAAATCCAGCTCCCAATGCTGTCTATAGCACGAGCACGAGACTTCCACTGCTGAACTACAGCTCCCAGCACTCTCCTTAGTGAAAGTACACAACTTCGGCATCCCAGCTCCAAACCCTCCTGGTTGAGCTTTCAGGCAGTGGAGGATCCTGCCCAGCCTTGGCAGGCCTATCGCAGTCCACTTCAGCCTACATTTAGCCTTTTGGTTTCACTTTCTCCTCAGTGAAATACAGTCAGCAGTAAAACACAGTCTTTAGCAATACTGGCTGTGAGCACATGGCAATCCCTTTTTATATTGGTGCACAGTGACACCTAATGGTTGCCTTTGGGATCAGCCAGGCTGCAACAATCCAGCTTTGCCCCTGGAAACTCTGGGTAGAGACCCCACTCTCAGCCATGAGGCTCTGACTGGAGGGTAAGTTAACCCTTCAGGTCCCTACACTGGTTAACACCTAAAATAGTCATAACAAATAAGATTTAGTTGCAGTATATAAAGAAAAACAATAAGGGAATAAATACAACTCTGTTTTTTTAAGCTAATTTTACACCATCAATACAGCACACTGACTGTGATTAAATGTTCATATCAAAATATCAGAAGGAAAAAGTTTGATCCTCATAAATAAATATATCCATAATCCTGGCAGAGAGTGAGTAAAAAAAGCTGGGATTAATTTGCTTAAATGCAAGGTAGGGTGCAGTATAGGGATAACTATTTATCAGTAAATCAATCAACAGACTGGAGGGGGGTGTTGGTTATAACATATTCATATGTATATATACAGATGAAGCCACTTCGGATTGTGCGTTTGACATAGAATAACTTAACTCAGACATCCCGTTTAACTCACTTAGCACAGGATATTGTGTCACAGCATCCCATCCAATTAAAGAGTTCACCATTGAAAACAATGGTGCTTTGGTATGCTAATGAAAAGGTTAAATGCATTAAATGAGTTAAGATGACTTTAGATAACACAGTTTCTTCAATTATCCCTGAGTCACGACACATTTAACACACAAATCCAAGTGGCTGCATCTGTATATATATAATATATATTATATGTATGTATAGTTGGGACCTGGGTCTTTCTGTAATTTTATCTTCGCGGACGATTTCGGGAATCGAAGCACCATGAGTACATTGCCGCAGGCAATTTTTCATTTTAGCAGGAGTAAGGCAGGGGGAAGGCAATTTGGGGAGATTGTCGCCCCGAAGAAGAGGCGATTAGTCGCCAGGCGATTAATCTTCCCAAATCTGCCGGGGTTCCCATGCCCTTACTGCTGTACTACAAGTTGGAATGATATCACCCCCCTCTCTTTCCCCACCAACAGCCTAACAACAGAACAATGGGAAGGTATCCAGATAGCAGATCCCTAACACAGCTCAAAAACCCTATCAGCTGCCTGGTAGATTTAAGAACAGAACTGAAAAGCCAAGTCCCAATGCAACACATTCAGTTACATTGAGTAGGAGAAACAACAACCTGCCAGAAAGCAGTTCCATCCTAAAGTGCTGGTTCTTTCTGAAAGGGCATGACCAGGCAAAATGACCTGAGATGGCTGCCTACACACCAATATTACAATAAAAAATACACTTGCTGGTTCAGGAATGAAATGTTAAATGGTAGAGTGAATTATTTAAAGTATAAACAGTGTAATTTAGAAATAAAAAATACATCCTAAAAATCATGCCAGTATCCCTTCAAGACAAAAGGGTTCGTTTACCACTTTGGGCAAAGTGAATTAATTAAGAACAGGGCTCCCTTGAATCTGTAATTGCTGCTTTCTTTGCCTTCAGTGTAAAAGTGGCCGTAGACATATCAATTAGGATCTTTCTTGGAAAAGATCTTTCTAAGAAAGATTGTTCGTTACAATACATACATGTAGAGCTGAATCGTCAGATATACAGGTAGAAACATTAGAACTCTGACGATTCAGCTCTAAAAAGTGGGTGATGTTTGGGTGAATTCAAAGGCACCCAATCAAAATTTTCTGTCCTGCCCGATCGAGGAGTCGACCGATATCCAAGTCTTCTGTTGATATCAGTCAGCTCATTTCCCGACATACACGTACCAAATATACAAAAATTAGTTTCATATATTATTATCAGTGCATCTATGGCCTCATTTAGGTGCAATGATTAGTGCATTGGGTCCTCCGGGGTGCAATGTTGTGCTTCTTAGCACTCAAGCCCTTCCACCTACTTATTAGTAAATGTGCTTTGATGTTACATCTACATTTGTTATGAGCTGAATGGGGGAAATTGTAAAAAACAATGAAGGCGGATATTGAATCTAAACTTCTCAAAAATAAAAGACGGAAAATTACACTACTTCTACATGTGAAGGGAAGACAACTGTGCCAATTCATCTAGGCTAAAAGGCAGGGTGCAAAGTGAAAAAAAATTACAAATTGAAACTGTTGCTTACACATTGCACCCAGCCTTCCATTTTATTAATGAACTCCCAAACGTGACTGGCTGAGACTCCATCGAATGTCTATCTCTGTGGTGCACAAACTCAAATATAAAAGTTCTCAACATGGAATGTTAAACAGCTTTAATAGAAGCAAATATAGACTTATTTTTCTGAAGCCGTGCATGGCTAACAGTTAGGGTGTTTAAGGTTGACGGTGAGGCTAACATATTAAATAGAAAAGAAAAAAAAACCAAGCAGAAAAATATTAAATGAGAAAATCTCATCTCCAAGAGAGTGTAAATTAGATTTTGATTAAAATCACTCACACATACAATTTTAGGTAAACTAATTTTGTGAGACGGAATATATAATTTTTGCATTGCTCCTATCGACGAGGCACCTGAAGAACGAGTGGAGGGTTGGCGACTGTGCTGCACGGTGAGACTGCTGACTTCTGAATCTCCTGAAATGAAAAACAAAATGATTCACACACTTTAAATCATTACAAACAAGTGTCTGTCTCGGAAAATCCTAATTAGATCATAAGAAGGGGCCTCAAAAGCTGGATCCTTGTCACTTAATTAGATTTCCATAATTTCAGCATCATCTTGTTTACTTTATAGGTTCTTGCTGCCAAAGATAAGATGCAAGTGAAAGTGAAGGCTTTGGATCATGGTTCATAGAGAGTTTTGCTTGTCATTGTGGGTCATAGACACCAGTAATAATCACATGGAAATATGCACTGGTGCATTGTTTAGTGGTTTAGGTAAGGGGCAGTTGTTGGTGCTCTGCCTCTCATAGGAATTTGCCTGTAACAGAAGTAACATACATAGATTTTGATATTCCAGGGGTATTCTGCTCTGTCTCCCCTAAGAATTATTTAAAAACATAATTAGATTTAGGCATAATATACCAACCAATTAGGAATAATTTAATAATAATAATAATACAATGAATCATGCCATTCATGTCTTTCCTTCCTGAACAAACAAGTGCTCCTCTGGCTGAGAAATATTTCTTTCCAGCATTATTTTTCAGGAAACTAAAGCAGTGTGATTATGGTTACTTGTCAGCTGATAATATTTGCCCCCCTTTAGCAGAATGGCAGCTTTTATGCATATGAATAAATGTAAATACAAAGATATATAAAGCTGCCTGTGTCCATTAAAGGATTTACAGTGCATTAGAAAGGGGTAAAAGTAAACATCATGAAATAACATGGTGTACATACCTATTCCCTTTAAAACTAACTAAGGATCACTCCCCAGGTCTCCCTACTGCAGTCTGAAATTCCTACTGTCATTTTCCTGGTAAGAGTCTTATAATAATAGGTCAGCCAGTAGAATTATATGGAATGATACATGATATAAGCATCATGTCTGTGTCATACATAGAGTGCTCTCTATCACAAAGAAGTGTTATAGCTTGGTCTGTTTTCCTTGATTATTGCACCGAATGTTCACGAGTTGCGTTCAAAAGAGTGAAAGGATCTATTGCATCATAACAAAGAAGACCCCTGGCTTGTCTTTTTATGTTATACCATATACAGGTATGGGACCTGTTATGCAGAATACTCAGGACCTGGGCTTTTCCAGATAAGGGATCTTTCTGTAATTTAAGTCTACTAAAAAAAAACATTTAAATATTAATGAAACCCGTTAGGATTGTATTTCCTCCCATAAGGATTAATTATATCTTAGTTGGGATCAAGTACAAGCTACTGTTTTATTATTACAGAGAAAAAGGAAATCATGTTTAAAAAAAAATGGAGTCAATGGGAGATGGCCTTTCTCATAATTTGGAGCTTTCTGGCTTCCAGATAATGGATTATATACCTGTACTCAGTTTGTAGATAAACAATCAAGAACACTGACAGAACAGACAACTGCAGTTGACAACTGCAAAACAGTAAAAAACAATAAACCACACTTTTTCCTCAAAACTGAAATGTTAAAAATGGAATTCTAAGACTGAGATTTGGTGTGCATGTATTATAAAACTTCTTTAATTTAATGAATACAATAGCTGATGTGTTGATTATCAATCAGTGACAGGTCAAGGACATTTGGCTGGTGCTGGCCCATTATTTGTAGTGCTGTGATCACCATAGATGATATACAGAGGAAACCATCTGTGTCACAAGAAGATGAAGAGCAAAGTAAAGTTTGAGCAAGAAAGTGAGACAGAAAGAGTAAGTGCGTATGGGCTATTAATATTAAATTATTCCATCTGTGATGCATTTGATGTACGTGTATTGCTGTGATTTTTCCAGTGATTTATTGCTTTTGGCTTCCCACTTTAATCAAAGCGAGTCTCCAGACATTATGGCACACATCCTTGATTAGTGATAATCTTCCCTTGTAAATATAAAGGAGATAATGCCACCTCTCTTCCATACTTGAAGGCCGCATCCCAAGGATTATGAAGGTACAGTATGTGATTAGTGACAATTCTGCACTAGTCTTGTTTCAGTGATTTTTCTCAAGTGCAAAGGATATATTTAAGTGTTAAGTAAAAGAGAATTTCACAACAAGCAAGAAGAAGACATTGTTGAGATTTAATAAAAACAATGAATTTGTCATCTTCATTTGCTTAGATGTTGTTCGCTAAAGCTTGTGGCTAGGAGAGAATTCAATAATATGGTATTTTTTCACTGCACACCCGGATTTTTACTCACTTTCACTGCTCCAGTGGTGCTGGTAATCCGCCGACCCGACAAGGTCCCCTAGCAACAGCAATTCCAAATCATGGATCCGCACACATCGTGATGAAGGGAGGTTGTACCCCCCGAAAAGTTGAGATTGGTGGCTAAATAAAGGAAAAGGGTTTTTTTCCCCCACTGCAGAAAAATAAGTGTGTTCGGATCCATGATTTGGAATTGCTGTTGCTAGGAGAGAATTCACCCATGTGGCTTATATAAAACAAATAATAACTTATAAACTTCTCCTCGTAGCCTTCAAAGCCCTTCATTCCTTTACACCTAACTGCACCTCATCTCTTGTTTCTCTATATGTTTCTGGCCGAAACCTCCGCTCCTCTCAGACTAACCGCTTTGTTGTACCCCCCACTTCTATTGCTGTTTCCCGTGTCAAACCCTTCTCTCTTGCAGCTCCTTATATTTGGAATGCCATTCCTGCATCTCTCTGGAGAGAATCCTTCCTCAATGTTTTTAAAAAAAAACTCAGAGACTACCTCTGGGAGCACCTGGATAACACCTGAACTGGCACTTGTACGACAGTTTCACCCACTGTTAAAAGCACTTTATTACCCCTCCAAATTGTGTCCATAAGTTACCCTCCAATTTAGACTGTAAGCCCCAAGGGGTAGGGTCCTCCATCATCTTGTCTCCTCAACACTGTGTAATTATATTTTATATTTATGCAAACTGTATTTATAATAATGCACTTATTGTTACTTATCAATGCAGTGATCCCTTGTTTGTTACTACTAAATTATTGTTGCTGTACAGTGCTTTGCCCTCAAGGAGCGCTATACAAATAAAAATATACATACATACATACACATACATAGTTGGCACCTTGCCTGCTGTACATTTATGTGCATGGATGCTGAGGGAAACTGGAGTTTTTCTCTCGACCATCATGGAAATATGTTTATCTTTATATTTATCCAAGGGATGAAGGATATAATGAGACTAAATCAGAGAACAGAGACCGGAAGTAACCCTAAGGTTACTGACTTGCAACCTATATCTATAGTATTAAGTCTAATCAACTGGACTTATTGTATTTTTTTTCTCTTGAAGACATTTTTCACTAGTTATCAAGCTGGTTTTGTAGTGAAACATTTTCAAGAGTGAAAAAAATACAGCAAGTCCAGTTGATTTGACTAACTACTATAGCTATACCATGACCTGGATGAAAGAGAACCTTCAGATTTGACTGCCAACCCACTTTCTATCTACATGGTTTCACTGATGATTCCTAATTAAGCACAGTCCCTATAGGCAATTTGATGTTAGAGTATTGAGACTGTTGGGGGAATATAACAAAAGTCGGTAACAGAAAAACTATTCGTAATGTAAAAATGTAGGCCTCAGCGAAAACAAATTTCCCATTGCACATATTTTACATAGCTTTTTTGAATGTAGAAACGGTTTACCAACTAGCGACTAGCGAATTTTTTTGCCAACCATGGATTAGCGGCGAAATTCCACTCTTCATCCATAAGAAAAAATGGCCATTGACTTAAATGCATTTGGACAAAAAAGTTTGCCGAAGTAAAAACCCCATCGAATTAATACATTAGTACTAAGAAAATTGTCGCAAGTATAAAATTGTGGCATGAAAAAAAAAATTGATGCCCATTTACTTCAATGTGTTTGCACATTTTTCTCCAATTCGCAATTTTTTTCTCTGTTTCACAATTTTTTTGCTTATAACCAGTAGCGACCACAGTTTGTGCCAGTGTGCAGTGTATGTAATAAAACTTGTTACTGGAAAAGTTTTGTTTGCTCCAAAAGATTAAAATTCAATAACATTCTAAGGAAGAATATTATACTTCAAAATGCTAATTTTATACTTTGTGTGAATGGTTTTTCTCTTTGTGACTTTCATTCCATGTCCCCTGTCAGTCTCATCAACCCATTAATCTTTTTACAGCTAGCTCCAATATGGAAAAACATGAGTCATCTCTATGGAAAATATGTTTTTGTGCAGACCTGTATCCAAGAAAAGCATGTTTCACTCACTTTCAAAAGTATGTAGTCCATGATATGCTGATGGCAAATTAAGCAAAATTCAGAACGGCCATCCATGTGCATAAGATTTAAACCCAATATGTATTGGTATAGGCAGCATTACCTAATATGTTGTGGTTGACTTCATTAATTGAGGAGAGAAGAAAATGGCTCTCAAGTGTCCTTGCTTTGAAGGACTTTGTATGCCAGCCCACAAGTAGACACTTTCTAAAATATACACTGTGTAACAATTACAAAAGAGCAATCTGTGCTGCCTTTGGGCAATAATTGCAAAGACAGAATCCAGTTTAGATATTATTTTGACCATTCTGCTCCTAGATACTGTAGCAAAGCATCATCTCCATTTAGTAGACAAAACATAAGACATAATATGGCATAAAAATGCAGATATGTTAGACAGTAACATGAAAACTCATGGAGGAAATTCAATCTAAGTTGCAATTCATTTCCGAAAAACTAATCTCACAGTTTATCACATGAAAACTCTATTGAGGTCTATGGGAAAAAGAATAAATGATAGGAAGAAGCCACCGTCAACATATCAAGTTAAACAAAATATAATCGTCCTAATTATTTACCTCTACTTATTTTTCTTACTTTTTCATTAGTTGGAACCAATTTGACAGGTTGCATTTCTTGGGAAAAAGGAATGCATTGGTATGGCAGGCTGGTCCTCTGCGCTGTAGTATTTTATAGGGGAGAGATCAAGACCAAGACACATTGTTATTCATAAAGTCCATTAAAGGACTGGTTTGAGGGAGCTACAACCACATGGAAGTTTCATCATGTATGTATTCCTATAGTTTAGTGACAGGGAAAAGTTTTATTATACATATACAACATCTGACTTCCTACCAATCAGTAGTTGTCATCTCTTCAGGGATGCATTTGCCAGAGCCTCACAGGTTACTTTACTTTAAAAGCCAAAATTCTGGTCCCCTCCTAGTCCCTGCTGAAGTGCAAACAGTTACTAGACCAAGGTGTCACCATCTTGTCCTACTATCATCATATTGGTCTATCTCACCTCTTAACTCCCCTCCCTACTTTCAATATCTGGTCTCTAGGGTCAACTTATGATACCAGGTACCAGGGATTTGCCCCTTTTTGGAGCCCTAAATACAGCCTTTACAATTAGAACTAGGGATGAACCGAATCCACTATTTTGGATTCGGCTGAACCCCCGAATCCTTCCCGAAAGATTTGTCCGAATACCGAACTGAATCCGAACCATAATTTGCATATGCAAATTATGGGTGGGAAGGGGAAAACATTTTTTACTTCCTTGTTTTGTGCCAAAAAGTCACGTGATTTAGCTCCCTGGCCCTAATTTGCATATGCAAATTCGGATTCGGTTCGGCCAGGCAGAAGGATTCGGCCGAATCCGAATCCTGCTGATAAAGGCCGAATCCTGGCCGAATCCCGAACCGAATCCTGGATTCGGTGCATCCCTAATTAGAACAGAAGGCACAATATGGATATCCCACAAATTGAAGGAATTATAAACTGTTTAGTAAAATATATCAGCCTAAAAATAAATATACCCAAGAAGAGATAATGATAATGAGTGAAATTGGTTTACAGGATATGTTTGAAAGCATGACTACACCTTAATCAGATTGAGGTAGAGAACAGCTAACCCACTGGGAGAAAATTGCATTTAAAAGTTAGACAAGCAGGACCAGATGTGTATCTCCAGTAATTTCATGGCCAGGTTTCCAGAGGCAGTTACATGCCATCCTGCAGCTCCATCTCTCACCCTTCTTCCTCGGTATTATTAGTACAAGGAGCTTTGTAAATGTTAATGAGGTTTGAAACGATCAGTGATGGTTTTGCATGTTGGAGCAGCTGCAGGTAATTTGAAAGGTGCACAGCCAGGAAATTAAAGCCCTGTGGAAAAAAATTGCTGGAAAATCACAAATTAGCTAACAAGCAAATATTTAAATAGAATCTGGTTTTCGTATTTGTTCTAACCTGGAACTGTAAGACAAGGCCAAAGTGTGAAATATTGATGGATTTAAGTCATCTATTTTGTAAATGGTGATAAATGTACAAACTGTTAGAGGAAAAAATTTAGATTTATATTCTTTTTAAATTTTAAAAAAAAATTAGATTATACATCCTTCATATTAGTCCCTGCCCCAGTTGAATCTAAGGTCTTTATAACACACTTGTTAATAATCAGTTTTATCATTAGGCAATTATCCTGCCTGTATATTATTAGGGTTGTGGGTGAAAACCAGAGCATGCAGAGGAAAGCAGCCAGTGTCGAACTGGTGTGGCCCAGGATCACCAGGGCTGTCCCATCAGGGAGCTGCAAAACCCCCTCAGCCACCCCCATGGGCCCCCCACCCCTGCCACAATCCTCCTCTTGCCCCTTTTCCCCATACCTTATCAATGAGTAGAACACAGTCTTAGGCGCTGTGAGGAGCAATCATGGACTAACAGAGCCCACTGGGTTTTTTTCCTGGGGTCCATCCAGCTCAGTCCAACCCAATAACAGGGAGAACATACAAACACCTTATAGATAGTGCTCTGGCTAGAACTGAACCTAGGACCCCAGTGCAGTTAGAACTGTACTACCATGAAATCTATTGGTATGTAAATGTCTGCAATAAATTACAATAATATTAGAAATATCATCATCATAATTAAGAACTAATCTTTATATCACCAATACAACCATGTAATTATTTTAAACTGTTTGCATCTAGCATTTCTCATCCACAGTATCTATAACAACGATGAAGTGAATTAAGCTGTACTTTATGAACCTTATCAACATTTTCCTGGTGTGTGTTGAGAAGTGACCAGTTCTGCTCCTCAAAGAACTCATCCTAAATCCCCCCCCACACACACACACAAATGACCATGCATGGAGTAAAAATCTTTTATTCTCTGTTCGAAGGCGTGCGGCAAACCTAAAGGAGTTATAGAAACATAGGATCCGTTACAGAGGAGAGGCTTACAACACATATTTTACATTTCATCGCTGTCTTCACAAAAATCTGCCACTTCAGAATAAATTCACGCTGAAAATATTCTGTCGGGTCACAAAAGTTCAGCTCTGATGCATTCTGCTCCTAGAATAAAAATGTAAATTCCACTTTATAAAAATGTTGTTAATATCACCTGCTTCTATTCGAAAAAAAAAAAAGTGAAATCTCACCTTGCGCCTCAGGCTGATAGCACTTGACTTGCTAATGTATTAACATAATTATTAATGTGTTGGGATGTGGAAGTCAAAGGGCAAGAACATCACCAGAAATGCTGTCACCCACTAGTCAAAGAGAAACCCAAAACTGCTTTAAAAAAAAGACTCAAACTTTTCTGCTACACAGGCAAAACTAAGGTCTAGCACTTCCAGAATAAATGCTGCCATTTTTGTATGGATATCAAACTTGAAAACACAGGGAACTGTCTTTCCCTTGATTTGTTCTCTCTTTTTTTGTAACATATTTTTATTTATTTTTACAAAAGAAAATACACAATTGAAGAGACGTAAATTGCATTTCAGACAATGTATCAGTAAAATGTCGTTGAACAGTTACTATTTTCAGCTGAATCCGAATCTTAATTTGCATATGCAAATTATTGGTGGGAAGGGGAAAACATTTTTTACTTCCTTGTTTTGTGACAAAAAGTCACTTGATTTCCCTCCCCGCCCCTAATTTGCATATGGTAAATTGGTAAAGATATGGTATGTCCAACCAATATAGGCACTACTACAGTCAATATAGTTTCAAAGAGGGAATATAAGTAAGGGGGACATAATCACAGTTCACCCCAGTGCAAGCATGCATCTATATGCAAGCCAAAACCAAGATTAATCCTCCAAAAAAGTATTCAGGCGGCAATAAAAAAAAAAAAAAAGTTTATTAGGACATTTTAAGGCATTAAGGATTCACCTTTGTTGAAAAAGACTGAATCCTGGCCGAATCCTGAACAGAATCCTGGATTCAATGCATCCCTACTATTAATAAAACATAATACAACATCTTGTTTCTTACAATACCTTCTGTTCAGTAACCTTCAATTATGTTTAGTATAAGATTCCCAATATAAACTACAGGCTGAAAAGATTATTTGCTTATAAAGAAGCACTTTTGTCATTAAAATTATAAAATATGATACAGGTAGGAATAATAAAAATTTCCTTTTCATGTGTAAGAAATATAACAGTAAGGTCTATGCTTTGAGCAGAAACATTAACAAACGTGATGTAACCATGCTTCCTGCTTATCTTAATATCTCATTGTTGTAGCAAATTTATGTTATGTGGATGAGAGTGTTTGTTCTCTTTTCATTTACTCTGTGGCGGGAGGGATTAAATCTTAGAATAGTCAAGAATTCAGTTTTTGTATTGTATAAATCATTTATTAGAAGGCTACCCACTCCATTCCCCATGACACAGGTAGACAATATGATGAAGAGAGTGAGGGACATAAAATAAAGTCCAAAGTTTTAATGCTTTATATTTTGAAAAACATGTTGGAAAAATAGTAAGCCGTTCTTTTTTTTTTTTAGTTCATGATAGTTCTCTTTTTAAAAAAATCCCAAAATTACTAATGCATTAACGGACCAGCAATGCTGAATTATTACCATACAATAATGGTGTTTGTGAAGAGAAGAGCTAGGAGTAGTGATGGGCGAATGTATGCAAATTCCCTGCAGGCAAATAAATTTTCAAAACGCCGACGAAATTTTGCCTGGCAAAAATTCGCCGGCATCTAGTTTTGGACGCACATGTCCACAACGAGACGCGGCAGCGTTTTTCAAATTTTTCGCCGTTTCGCAGCCAATTTGCCCATCACTAGCTAGGAGGAATAAGGAACTGCAACAGAGAAGGAAAATGGAGCAGATCAGTGGGATCGACTTTATTTAGACTGTAGCAGGCACTCTGGGCTTTTTGATCACCCCAACTTATTTTGGAGGTGAAAACAGCAACTAACTGTAGTATTACTCATATTGACAAGAGACATTGGACAACTTTCAGCCTGCCTTGTTGATTTCACCCAGTGAAACATGGCACGTTTGCTTTTGAGATGTTTGCTATATTGCAGTCTGCTGGCATAGGCCCAATGGTTGCTTTATTATTAATATTATTATTATTAATATTATTATTATTATTATTAATAATAATAATAATAATAATAATATAGAAGATTACTAAATCCACTTAGTAAAAGCAAAAAAACCTACTGCTGTTAAATTAAGGATTGAATTTCCACTTTTCTGTTCAGCTCTTTTTAGAGTAGAAACTGTAACAATGGTCTCACTAGTGATCCCTGTGGGAAGGTTCCTGCATTTAGGTCCCAGATGTGCCCATTTGCAATCATCAGTTTAAAATAATTAAATATCAGATCTGTTATCCAGAATGCTCAAGACCTGGGGTTTTATGGATAAGGGATTTGTATTTATATACCTTATACATGTATTGGATTCCTTATCCGGAAACCTGTTATACAGAAAGCTCCGAATTACGGAATGGCCATCTCCCATGGACTACATTACAATGAAATAATGCTAATTTTTAAAAATGATTTCCTTTTGCTCTGTAATAATAAAACAGCAGCTTGCACTTGATCCCAACTTAATTATAATTAATCTTTACTGCATGATTTTCTAGTAGACTTTTGCCACAATAATATTCTTTTATTCCTACGGTCTGCATTTGTACTGCTTTTATATTCATACATGCATTTGATTCCTTGCTCATGTTTACATGATTTTCTAGTAGACTTAAGGTATGAAGATCCAAATTACAGAAAGATCCTTTATCCGGCAAACCCCAGGTCTCGAGAATTCTGGATAACCACAGGTATGGGTTCCGTTATCCGGATACCCGTTATCGAATTATGTAAAGGTAGTCTCCCATAATCTCCATTATAATAAAATAATCCAAATTTTTAAAAATGATTTCTCTGTAATAATAAAATAGTAGCTTGTACTTGATCCCAAATAAGATATAATTAATCCTTATTGGAAGTAAAACCAGCCTTTTGGGTTTATTTAATGTTTACAATATTTTCTAGTTGTCTTAAGGTGTGAAGCAGGCCCGGACTGGCAATCTGTGGGTTAGGGAAAATGCCAGATGAGCTGCTATAAGGTGCCATAGAAAGTCAGTATTTAGTGGGCTGGTGGGGACTGTTTGGGCCTCTATGTGGGCTGATTGGGCCTCTGTGTACCTGAAATGCCAGGGCCTATTTTGATTCTCAGTCCAGTCCTGGTGTGAAGACCCATTATCAGGAAAGCCCCAGGTCCTGTGCATAATGGGTCCCATACCTGTACCTCTAGAAAATAATGTAAACATTAAATAAAACCAATACTATTCTTCTATCCAGGGCCGTATTTCTATATAGGCACCAAAGGGCCTGTGCCTAGGGTGGCAGGATTATGGGGGCGGCCCTCGGGTGCCTTTACTAGTCCTGCATTTTTTTTTTTTTAATTCCCTCACCCACCCCCCGCCACGGATTTCCTATTGAAATCCGGTGACGGAGCTGGGGGGGTGAGGGGTAGAGGGGCAGGGTCAGCGCTGAAGTGACATCAGTGTGCCGTGTGCGTGACGTCACTTCCGCTACAGGGGCAAGCTTGGTGGGCGGCGTAGGGGGCGTGTTTAGGTCCATTGCCTAGGGCAGCATCAGACCGAAATACAACCTTGCTTCTATCTACGTTAATTATATCTTAGTTGGGATCAAGTACAAGGTACATTTTTATTGTTACAGAGAAAAAGGAAATCTTTTTTAAAAAGTTAGAATTATTTGTTCACAATGGAGTCTATGGGAGATGGCCTTCCCATAATTTGGAGCTTTCTGGATAACAGGTTTCTGGATAAAAGATACCTGTATACACTATAAACCTGGAACTTAAAGGGAAACTGTCATGGGAAAACCTGTTTTTTTTAAAAAACGCATCAGTTAATAGTGCTGCTCCAGTAGACTTCTGCACTGAAATCCATTTCTCAATAGAGCAAACAGATTTTTTAAAATTCAGTTTTGAAATCTGACATGGGGCTTTTGTCAATTTCCCAGCTGCCCCAGTCATGTGACTTGTGCCAGCACTTTAGGATGGAACTGCTTTCTGGCAGGCTGTTGTTTTTCCTTCTCAATGTAACTGAATGGAACGCAGTGGGACATGGGTTTTACTATTAAGTGCTGTTCTTTTATCTACCAGGCAGCTGTTATCTTGTGTTAGGGAGCTGTTATCTGGTTACCTTCACATTGTTCTTTTGTTAGGCTGCTGGGTGGGGGAAAGGGAGGGGTGATATCACTCCAACTTGCAGTACAGCAGTAAAGAGTAATTGAAGTTTATGAGAGCACAAGTCACATGACTTGGGAAAGTTGGGAAATCGACAATATGTCTAGCCCCATGTCAGATTTCAAAATGAAATATAAAAAAATTTGTTTGCTCTTTTGAGAAATGGATTTCAATGCAGAATTCGTTTGAAACAGCACTATTAACTGATGCATTTTGAAAAAATTTCTTTTCCCATGACAGTATCCCTATCCCTAGTATAACATAGCATTATGCTTCAAGGTGGACAAAAGCTTGACATTGCTCCCAATGTGTTTACTCCTGAATGAATTAGCAGATTAATGGACCCAAAAAGGGGGTAAACTCCCCTAGTGATTCCTAAGGGTCTCTGTGCTGCACAACTTTCCAACTAAGCCAATAGTTTCTGTTACTATGCTCCACTATTTAAACAAAAGAGAAAGAAAAGAACCCCCTACTCCAACTATGCTAATAACTTATACAGTAATTCCCAGTTAATTAAGGTATCGCTAGGTATCCAATTAGTCAACTCTAATCACTCCACTCTCATATAAAGGTAAATAAAATATTAATTAAAGTACTAGTGTAATCCAAATGAATTAGATAATAATTCGGCGATTAGACGGGATTTGTAATTAGTGACTCTAAAAATTGATTCAATTATAATAAATATTTAATAATGACCAAAAGTGCTTATAATTGCAGTAATTTAAGTATATAAGAAAGCTAATTAATAGAAATAAATAAATTAATTAATTAAAGTGCAATGTTTGAAATTAATTCATGAATTGTAGCAATAATTTCATGATTTGCTAATTAATAAATTACAAGCTAAAGTGTAGGTGCTAATAAATAATTTGATACCCTAAAAGAGATTACTGGTTAAATTTGCATTGTGACTCATAAATATAATTAATTGGTTTGGTTGGCTTCAGTTCAAAGGAGAGTAGGAAAATTGGAAAAAGAAATGGTGGAGTTGTCCCTGAATTTTTTTCTAGTACTGGAACACCACAAAGAACGAGACAGGCAGGGTTACCAAGACTGTGGTCTGAATTTTAACTTGCCCTAATCAGTGGAGGAGAGATTTCTCACCCTAAAAACCACAAATCATTGGGCTCCACTATTGTAATAAGTGTTCTTGTGCCTCACTGCACCAATACTAAGGGGCAGATTGATCAAGGGTTGAATTTCATATAGCAAAATCTTCAAAATTCGAATTAAAAAAGACCAACCGAAATGTTTTTTAATGAATAGGTCCATTTTTTTAAAATCAAATTTGAATCTTTCGAATCAAAGTAATAGTGCATTCGATCAAATTTGATTTAAAGTTTTTCACAAAAAACTGAATGGTCAAATTAAAATTTTTAGAGACTTGATACATTTTGAAAAATTTACTTTCGAAATGTTAGTTTTTGAATGTTTTGCAAATTCTAATCGAATTTGGACTATTCCCTAGTTGAAGTACACAAAAATCAATCGAAATTCAAATTTTTTTTATTCGAATCTTCACTTTTGACAGATGCATTGTCTTGGACTTGCCCAGCCCTACCTGCAAACCCAATAAGCACACCATATACCTTTTTTGGGATGAAAAGGCCAAAGAAAATTTTATTGTAACAAGTGAAGTTTTAGGGGCAGATTTATCAAGGATCGAAGTGACAAAAAAAAAAATGTTGAATTTTGAGTTATTGTGTCTGATTTGAATTTGCAAAAAATATAAAAATTTGAATCCTGGAATTTATCATGTACCGTCTCTTTAAAATTTCAAATTCGATCATTCACTATTGGGGACCTCCTAGATTCATACTTGGAGTCAATTGGTGGGCTTTGAAAATTCAGTTTTTTTGGGGGAAAAACTTTGAATCGAATTTTATCGAATGTGCTATAACTTCAATTTGAATGATTCGAATTAGATTGAATATAGAAAAATTAAAAATGTTATTAATTTCAGTTGGTCTTTTTGGATTTTTGTACTTCAAAATTCGACCCTTGATAAATCTGCCCCTTAGTGTAAATAAACACCAATATCACACATCCCAACTGTCCCATTTTGAGAGGGACAGTCTTGATTTTGACAGCTCAGCCCGTAGTCACGGATTGTTACTGATATGTCCTGACCTTCTCTTTGATCTCCTGTACTGAACAGCCAGAAAAAGATAAAGTTTCTAAAAATTTATTGGCTTTTGGCAGAGAGCCCAGAATATGTGGCAGGTGTACATTTGTGCAAATTGTTACTTGTTAAAATTTAAGATAAGCAAAGAAGCAATTTTAACAATTTAAGCTAAGCAAATAAAGAATTGTAACAATTTAAGATAAGCAGATCTCTTGGGGAAACTGTGACTTTCACCTTCATTAGAAAAACTGTAATAACACAAAACATCCATAGAAATGCCTTCAGACTTTCCTAACCTGCCTAATTTTGTAAAATGAACATGGTACATGGGCGTCTTGAAAAAAAATTCACTACGCTATGAGCGACAAATCTTTTTGTCCCTCTTTCTATTTTCAAAATGTTGGGAGGTATGCAATATTACATTATATTATAAACATAGTACAACATATCATGAATGTTTGTATAACAAACAATCAACTCCTGAACAACCATAAAACATACCAACCCTATAGCTTCACACTGCCAGTTGTCATACTAGCCTGGAACCAATTTGCAAGAAATCCAAAGGCACACAGATCTAACATACATAGTAACATAGTAAGATAGGCTGAAAAAAGACTCATCCATCAAGTTCAACCTCTTTTTTATAAAAATTGTGTCGGACATCAAACTTGACTGAATTTTTCACCTTTTCGTGAATATCGCAAATTTTTCGCCAAAGTGAAACAGGACAGATTCGCTCCCATCACTACTTATGTGCCTCACTTTATGGGGCAGATTTCCTAAGGGTCAAAGTGAAAATTCGAATGAAAACAAATTGAATTTCAAAGTAATTTTTGGGTAATTCGACTAGGCCAAAATTAGTTTCAAACAGATAAAAGTTTGATTAGAATTTTAAAATTCGACCATTCGAAAACTGAAGTACCGTCTCTTTAAAAAATTTAAATTTAAACCTGCCAAATTGCTGTTTAAGTCTATGGGGGACCTCCTAGAAACTTTAAAGGGCAAGGAAAGGCAAAGAAATAAAATCCCATTTTTACTTTCTTTAATGAAAAAGAAATCTATCTCCAATATACTTTAATTTTAAAATATGTACTGTTTTTATAAGAAACCTGACTGTATGCAGTGAAATTCTCCCTTCATTTAGTGCTTCTGGCAGGGAAACAATCACTTATGAACAGCAGGGGGAGCCCCTGTCTTACTTACCAGCCATGCAGAACTCAAGCAGACCATACTGAGCATGTGCAGTGCCAGTGTCAGACAAAGATGAATAACAAAGTTACAAGATGACAGCCCCCTGTGGCCAACTTTGAAAGCATAAATCATTTGTTTGATTAGGCTTGTGGTGCAGTAAGTTCATGTTTATGTTTAGTATACAAAATTCAGCAATTCTAGCCTTATTCTATTTTACACTTTCCTTGTCCTTTAAGGACTGTAGTAAGTGTCCCTCTGCCTAATGTGCTGCTTGGTTCTAACAGACTGTGCATAACAAATTCTTATTATGTATAACAAAATACAGAACATGCAGAAATGTCCTAAATGCTTTGAAGTCACAAGTATGTACTGTATATTTTTTTTATAACATTTACATATTTCATATGAGTAGACAATTTGATTAACTGAAGAGTCATTATGTTTGCAGTGTTATTGAATAGAACACCATCAGGAAAGGCAGAATTGTTCACATTGGAGAAGAGGCACTTAATGGGTGATAAGAAAACTATGTATAAATATATAAGGGGGTCATATAATAATCTCTCTAATGCTTTATTCACCAGTAGGTCTTTCCAGCTAACACAAGGTCACCCATTCCGTTTAGAAGAAAAGAGGTTCCGCCTAAATATTCTGAGGGTTTTTTTCACAGTGAGAGCGGTGAAGATGTGTAATTCTCTCCCTGAATCAGTGGTACAGGCTGATACATTAGATAGCTTTAAGAAGGGGTGGATGGCTTTTTAGCAAGTGAGGGAATACGGAAGATAGCTCATTATACAAGTTGATCCAGGGACTAGTCCAATTTCCATCTTGGAGTAAGGAAATGAATATAAAAGTAATATTATTCTACATGTATGGGACCAGATATCCAGTATGCCAGGCTTTTTCAGATAAGGATCTTTCCATATTTGGGATCTTTATACCTACTCAGGGCTGGGCCAAGCAGGTACAATAAATTGGTGCAGGAAGAGATAGAAGCATTAGGACCTACCCAGGGTGGAAATGTTAAACCATCCAATCTTACGAGAGGGGAATTTCGGGCTTTATAGGATTTGAGTAAGAACAAAAATGTGGTGGAATCCAAGAAAAGTATGTAGCTGAGGTCCTTAGACGACTATTGGAGGGGTCAGTCTACACCTCATTACAATCAGACCCACATTCCGATTTCAGAGGGATTTGGAAAGCCTGCTTGATACAGCCTATGAGAAGGGGATAAGTAATAAAACTGAGTTTGAGTTTATACTGGTTAAAACTTTGGTTATCCCTATTTTTCATATCCTTCAGAAGGTTCACAAATCCCTGGAGGATTTTAAAGGCTGCCCCATAGTAGCCGGCATAGGATCCCTGAATGAAGGTCTGTCCAGATATGTGGATAAAATGCTAATGACATTGGTGGTGAAACTTCATACCTATCTAAGGGATTCTACAATGTATATTAACAAACTTAGAAGGATGCAATCAAAATCGTCATACAAGTGGTTTTCTATGGATGTTAATGCATTGCATTGTTCCATTAAACATGATTTGTGGATACAGGCCATTAGATTTTGGCTAGAAAAGGATTCCATTCATTATGTCAGGGAACATTCAGATGGAACAGATGAAAAGCCTATAAGGCATTATTGATTTCTAAAGAATTTGAAGGTACTATGAATAAAACTATGAAGATTCTCATTCATCCAGGTCATGGTATATATATATATATATAAAAAGTAACTCAAAGCAACTGGACTTGCTGAGATATTTTAATGAAAACGTTTCACTGCTCATCCAAGCAGCTTCTTCAGTTCAACTGACTGGTGTAGGGGAGTTCTCGGCAAATAGACTCTTCCAACAATCCAATCACAATGGCACACTGCAACTCTTCAGAGAGGTGACATTTGAAATTCACAGTGGTCTTGATTCTGTGTAGTTACAGTGATAGAATAACCAATGTGTCATGCAACTCCTAGACACAGGTGTTACTTGTGAGAGTTGCATGAATGGATGTGTCAAGAGTTCTGAAACCGTCGGGGAACAGATGCGAGAACAGCATTGTATGTAGCAGACAGGTGGTGTCGAAGGCCCCCGCCTCTGTTCAGGGATGGTTTCTCCACCTTAACATGAATCGCCTCTTTCACACCTCTTTCAAACCAGCGGTCTTCTTTATCCAAAATTTGGACATTGCTATCTTCAAAAGAGTGTCCTGTAGAGTTCGCCCTCCTATGCTGAGACATTCGTTTGTGGAGCAGTTGTTTTGTCTCCCCAATGTATAGATCTGTGCGCTCATCGCTACACTGGACTGCGTATACCACATGACTTTGTTTTCCCTTAGGAGTTGGATCCTTTGGGTGTACCAGTTTTTGTCTCAGTGTGTTGCTAGGTTTGAAGAACACAGGGACGTGGTGTTTGTTGAAAATCCTCCTGAGTTTCTCAGACACTCCAGCTACATATGGGATGACTATGTATTGCTTACTATGTGTCTCCGGGTGGTTATTTCTTTTGATGTTCCTGTTGGACTTGGTTGCTGCTGTTTTAACAAAGGCCCAGTCTGGGTAGCCACATGCTTTTAAAGCTCCTCTGAGATGTTTATGCTCCTTGTCCTTGGACTCAGTATCAGTTGCCACACATTCCGCCCTGTGGTGCAGAGATCTAATGACACCCAGTTTGTGTTCCAGCGGATGGTGGGAATCAAACAACAGATATTGATCCGTATGAGTAGGTTTCCTGTACACCTCAGTTTTTAAAATACCCCCTTCTTGGTTGCAAATTAAACAGTCCAAAAAAGCAAGTTTGTTCCCGTGGACATCTTCCCTTGTGAACTTGATGTTATTGTCCACTGAATTAATGTGTTCTGTAAAGGCTGCCACTTCATTGGATCTGATTTTAACCCAGGTGTCATCCACATACCTGAACCAGTGACTTGGTGTAGTTCCCTGGAAAGTAAGTAAAGCTCTCCTTTCCACTTCCTCCATGTATAAGTTAGCTACAATGGGAGAGACTGGAGAACCCATTGCGCAGCCATGTTTCTGTCTATAGAAAAGGTCCTTGTATTTGAAGTATGTGGTGTTAAGGCACAAATCTAGCAACAAACATACTTGGTTAGGATTGAGCTTCGTTCTGCTGCTTAGGGTGTTATCTTGCTGCAGTCGATTTCTTACAGTCTCAATTGCCTCGGTTGTAGGTATACATGTAAACAAAGATGTGACATCATATGATACTATGGTTTCTTCTGCCTCTAGTGTAACGCCATGAATCTTGGTTACAAAATCTTTGGCATTCTGGATATGATGCTCTGTATTGCCTACCAACGGGGTTAAGATGTTAGCCAAGAATTTTGCAATGCTGTATGTCACTGAATTTATGCTGCTGACAATGGGCCTTAATGGGGCTCCTTCTTTGTGTATCTTGGGGAGTCCGTACAAGCATGGTGTGGCTTCTCTGGGGTATAAACGACGGTATAAAATTCGATCAATGGCTTTCGCCTTTTCAAGTTGTTGTAAGCAACTTATCACCTTTCTCTTGAAACAGTTGGTTGGATCTTTCCTTAAAGGTTCATATGTGTTGCTGTCACTGAGTAGTGTAGTTATCTTGCAGTGATAATCAGTTGTGTTGAGCACAACTGTGCATCGCCCTTTATCTGCTGGCAGGATAGTGATGTTCGGGTCCTTACTCAGAGAACTGAGAGCTCTCCTCTCTTGTGTAGTAAGATTAGAGGGAGGTATTCTAGCACTTGACAAGGCAGCTGACACTTTTAGTCTGAGTTGTTCCGCTTCTTCCTTTTTTATGTGATTATTCTTGATGGCAGATTCTGTGGCTGTGATGAGCTCAACTACTGGGATGTGTTGTGGTGTCACTGCATAGTTAAACCCCTTGGATAGCACATCCTTTTCTGGCTGAGTAAGTACCCTATCTGATAGGTTCTTAACCCACGTGTCTCTGATGTTCTTTGGTGTCTTATCTTTCTGCCTCCTTCATGTTAAGGTGGAGAAACCATCCCTGAACAGAGGCGGGGGCCTTCGACACCACCTGTCTGCTACATACAATGCTGTTCTCGCATCTGTTCCCCGGCGGTTTCAGAACTCTTGACACATCCATTCATGCAACTCTCACAAGTAACACCTGTGTCTAGGAGTTGCATGACACATTGGTTATTCTATCACTGTAACTACACAGAATCAAGACCACTGTGAATTTCAAATGTCACCTCTCTGAAGAGTTGCAGTGTGCCATTGTGATTGGATTGTTGGAAGAGTCTATTTGCCGAGAACTCCCCTACACCAGTCAGTTGAACTGAAGAAGCTGCTTGGATGAGCAGTGAAACGTCTTCATTAAAATATCTCAGCAAGTCCAGTTGCTTTGAGTTACTTTTTATATATATGTACTATGAATAAAAATATAAGACTCCCTGTTACTTTAATTGCCTTTCTAAAGGGGTGGTATATTTGGCAACTTGCCATTGTGGAGCCCAGTATGTGGGGCAAACCATACGCCCAGTAGGGGTGAGGATATTAGAACACCTTTTGGCTGCAGACAGGGGAGATACAAAATCAGTGATTGCTAATCATGTAGTGATGGGTCAATGTGATTTGAATAAGATCCGTTTCCAGATTATAGATAGACCACGATCGGAGGTCAGTAGGGGTGATGTTAATAGGAGATTGTTGGCCAGAGAGGTATATTGGATATATCATCTTAAATCTACGGAAGAATATGGGGGATTGAATCGGGAGTGGGAAGTCTCTTGCTTTTGTTTGATAGCCCCCCTCTTTATTTTATATAATTAATGGAAATTGTTTTAGGCATATTATATTTGTTGCTATAATTGCCTATAATTATGGAATACGGACTAAAGGCACTTTATATGGGGGTATTCATTTAAAATATTAATATATAGTATGAAATGAAACATTATGTTGAGTCTGAGTTAATTGTGATATTGTAAATCAGTGGGTGGTGAACTCTGCGCAACTGGAGTAGAAAAGCAGCTCCGTATGGAAATGTGAACCCACGTGTTCACCAACGTAATAACCGAAATTGTAGAAAATGGTGCGCTATGTTTATGGAGAATATCCTGAAAAGATAAAAAGCCACTCTATGGTGTAGTATGTTTTTACTGCAAAAAGTATGTTCTATAATGAACTGCTCACATATGGGTTCTTTTAGCGAGTGCTCGTCAATACCATCCGTAGTTGATTGGTATCCCGTGTCATTAGTCACATAGAATCATCTGCAGTAGGAAACTTTGTATAGAGTAGTATAGCCAGAGCTTAAGTAAAATGCCATGCGGGCTATGGTTTTACTTACCAGACTTATGAATAGTATGTACAACACAAATGCAGCTGAATCGCTCCCTCTCGGCTTCCGCCTTCTAATAGCGTGTCCCCCGTTAGACCCAGTGTGTACTGGCTTCTTCCTTGGCGGGAGTGTGAACGGCGGAGATCAAGCAGAGCGAACGGCAGCCGCCTCTCAATGGGCGTGCTGCGGGTCCTGAAATGATTCTTGTCTGGCGATCCGGTTTATTTTTGCAGGAATACTCAGAATAAACGATGTCTCCGACAACAGTATCAATTGAATCTTCAAGTTTAATAGTGCTAAAAAGACCAACGCGTTTCGTAGTTTACTACTTCCTCAGGGGCATGTCGGAGACAAATGTAAAAACATACTACACCATAGAGTGGCTTTTAATCTTTTCAGGATATTCTCCATAAACATAGCGCACCATTTTCTACAATTTCAATTGTGATATTGTGTATTTATCTATTCCTATATTGATATTATGTAGTGTAAGGGATAAGAACCCTTGCAACATTTTGACAATGTTTGTGTTTGTGCATTAATTTCCACAATGTGCACCTCTCTCGAAATGCATTAAATGGATGTTTTTAAAATTTTAAATTTCAGCAGGGGTTACCCATGAGGTAAAGGTTGGCCACAGGGGGCTGTCATCTTGTAACTTTGTTAAACATCTTTGCAAGACAAAGACTGTGCACATGCTCAGTGTGATCTGGGCTTCTTAGGGATCGTCATAAATTATCAAAACAAAGCTGCTGGAGTTCTGCATGGCTGGGAAGCTATCCGGAGCAGTTTGCCATGTGCAGCACACTGAGTTTTTCTACCGGGGTGCTCCCTAGAAACTACTTTGCCTGGGCCAAGAGGGTTGCCTAGGGTGCCCCCGTGTGTGCATTTAAGCATGCATGGAGGAGGACAGCAACAAAGGAGAGGGAGTAAGGGCAAGGGAGGGAGGTAGTGGTGATTGTCAGAGGGAAGGGATGTAGGAAGGGGAGAGGGACAGAGGAGGGAGGCCTGGACTAGGAGTAGGAAGCAACCCCTTTAACATGCACCTGCCCAGTGCCCCTACATCATTGCACCCCTACATCATTGCACCCCAGGCAGGTGCACCTTCTGTTTGCTCCTAGTTTTGGCCCTGTACCTACTGTCTCTGAGAAAATCATGTAAACATTAATTAAACACAATAGACTGGCTGTGCTTCCAACAAGGATCACTTATTAGTAACTTGGGATCAAGTACAATGTACTGTTTTATTTAAAAAAAATAAAATCTTAAATAAAATTATTCGGCTAAAAGGAGTCTACAGGAGACGGCCTTTCATAATTCAGAGTTTTATGAATAACAGGTTTCTGGTTAAATGATCCCATACCTGTACTTCATTATTTGCACATTTTTTTTAAAGTGCTTGCTGTTGGAAGGTGAAGGAAATCATGAAAGTTCCCCTTTAATGCATTCATATGTATTGGGATTCTGGATTTTAGCTTTAGATATAATTGAAGTACAAGCTTGTTTTATTCTTCTGAACACGAGTAGGATAGCTGTTTCATTTGTGCATAGCTGGTGCAAGGATCTCTGGGAATACTGTACATTTACTGATCAAACAGAGCTTAATATTTCTGTCTAAAAGCAAAGGGCTAAACTGACAGTCGTTTTTCCGTTCACTTGAGGCACCAAAGCTGGTGGTCACTTTGTATGCAAATTTGCACGCAAAACATCATTTAATTTTCCCTTTATGCAAAATGTTTCATTTATTCCTGACAAACGCTACAAATCAAAGTCAAAGTGTGACTGTAACAAAATTCCACAGTGACCCAGCCATTTTTTTATTTTCAGTAAAAGCATGATTAACACCAAGGGGCAGATTTACTAAATTCACATGAATGATTCGAAATTCGATTGAGTTTGAAAATTCGATCGATCGAATAATTCGAATAAAATTCTCTTCGAATATTGGATAGTCGAATTACTTGCCCTTTAAATTTAAAAACGACTGCCTAGTTTGCCAGATTAAATCTACTGGATTGCTATTAAATCCTATGGGAAGCTTCCATAGGGTTTTTAAAAGTTTTTTAGTTTGAATAAAAAAAATTCGATCTTATGGTTAAAATTGTTCAAATCGTTCGATTAGAACTATTTAATCGTTCGATCCAATTTTTTTATTCGACCGTGTGATCGATCAAATTGCGGTAAAACCATTCAAATTCGATATTCGCATTTGATGGTTTTAAATTATCTATTTTTGAATGATTTGCCTTCCTCTTTTGTCTCACATGGGGGTCACTGGCACTGGCTACAATTTTATTGTTACTTTTTACTACTTACGCTACTATACAGGCCCTTTCCTATTCATATTCAGCTTTCATTCAAACCACTGCCTGGTTGCTAGGCTAAATAAGATCCTAGCAACCAGATAGCTGTTGAAATACAAAATAGGAGTGCTGAACAGAAAGCTTAATAACAGAAAAACCACAAAAAGTAAAAAATTTAGACGAGTTGCAAATTTTCTCGGAACATCTCTGTTTACAGTATACTGTATTGCTACCCCTTTAAAGGAACAGTTCAGTGTAAAAATAAAAACTGGGTAAATAGATAGGCTGTTCAAAATAAAAAAAGGTTTCTAATATATTTAGGTAGCCAAAAATGTAATGTATAAAGGCTGGAGTGACTGGATGTGTAACAGAACAGAAAACAACTTCCTGCTTTTCAGCTCTCTAACTCTGAGTTAGTCAGCGACTTTAAGGGGGCCCACATGGGACATATCTGTTCACTGAGTTTGCAATTGATCCTCAGCATTCAGCTTAGATTCAAAAGCAACAGTTATGACCCATGTGGCCCCCGTCAAGTCACTGATTGGTTACTGCCTGGTAACCAATAAGTGGAAACCAAGAGCGTTGCAAAGCAGGAAATAGTGTTCTGTTATGTTCTGTTATGTTTAGGGATGCACCGAATCCAGGATTCGGTTCGGGATTCGGCCAGGATTCGGCCTTTATCAGCAGGATTCGGATTCGGCCGAATCCTTCTGCCTGGCCGAACCGAATCCGAATCCTAATTTGCATATGCAAATTAGGGCCAGGGAGCTAAATCACGTGACTTTTTGGCACAAAACAAGGAAGTAAAAAATGTTTTCCCCTTCCCACCCATAATTTGCATATGCAAATTAGGGTTCGGATTCGGTTCGGTATTCGGCCAAATCTTTCGGGAAGGATTCGAGGGTTCAGCGAATCCAAAATAGTGGATTCGGTGCATCCCTAGTTATGTTAGACACCCAGTCACTGCAGCCTTTATACCAGGGGTGCCCAGGACGTCGATCGCGGTCTACCAGTAGATCCCTGTCATGTTCCTGGTAGACCGCGACCTGCCAGCAGTTTAGTTTTGTGAGATGAGACTGAAGCGCAACAGTAAGCAGGCAGACTATTGGTTTCCTGCTGTCACGTGGTCTTTCCGCGTTTTACACAGGCTTACACAGAGCAGCAGCCCTAGATCTGCCCTCTAAGACTGTCAGTTCATTCTGAGACAGAGAAGCGGCTGGTCTGCGACAATCAGAGACAGTGTCGGACTGGCACACCAGAATACCAGGAAAACTCCCGGTGGGCCAAGGTGTCAGTGGGCCTCATGCTGCTAAATAGATGGAATAAGTGATTATATTATGTAAAGAAAACAAACTAGGAGAATAGAGGTTGATTGAGGAGATGAAGAATATTAGTACTGAGAGTGGGCCCATGGTCTAGGGTTTTATGGTGGGCCCCTGGTCTAAGGTTTTTTGGGTGGGCCTATGGTGTTCCAGTCTGACACTGATCAGAGACGGGGGGAATAGGTCAGCTGAATCAGTCACAAATCACCAAGGCCTTCTTTTTATCACTGGCTTGACATTTTTAGAGGAGGAAGAAAACAATTAAAGCGGGAGGGAATCTATTAAACAAGAGACGTGTTGTTTCGGCAAAGGACAGCACGCAGAAGTGAGACACAGAGAAAAGCTTTAGTTTTATTTCCAGTTCCTTCGGAGCAAAACACTGTATAAGACTAGTGTTCTGCTCTGGTTTACTTAGCTTCACCTTTATAGCATGGGGCTATGAAATACCTACAGCGTTTGCTGCTCTTGCTTTCTCGAAATACAACTCCCAGCATTCTTCTACAAGCAGTGTTGGCCCGTGGTAATAAAGCGAGTTGCTTCCTCCCCTATACTCTGCCACTCTGGTTGAATCTCCCTCATCAAAGTTAGGTTACTAGTCTATCCCACAATGAGGAACCACATGGAATGGCATTAACCCCCAGAAGAGAGAGAAGGCTGCCGCTTTACATTTAGGAATAAGGATTCTATGGGAGTTTGGGTACTCCCAGGGAATCATAGGTAATTATGTGAGCAGTAAATATTGGGGGGGGGGAGGATTCACATGGCTCAGCACCCACCAGAAGGGGGACTATTATTTAAAGACAATGTATTACAGAGGGCAGACAATTAGATAAAAGCATGGAAAATGAATATTAGTAAATTGATTAACTATTTTTATGAAGGCTAATTTATTCTAGATATTATCACCATTTTCTGGGCTTTGGATACTTGTTCTTGTGATGTATAGTAGACAGCCCTCTATTTTTAATAAGGTAGATCTCCTGACGGGTGCCAGGTGTCGAGAGTAGATCCCAGGGTAACAAAGTCTGGCCACCCCTGCTTTATACATTACATTTTTGACTATATTGGAAACATTTTTTATTGTACACAGCCTATTAATCTGCCCATTTTTATTTTTACACTGAACAATTCCTTTAAACAAACCCCTGACTGGTTTATGGTACAGTATTTGTTGAAATTTGAAATAATTAAAAAATTAAAGGTTCTTTTTTTTAAAAAAAATGCAGAATTTCCCCAACTGTGATCATTATAGGGGGCCCCTGGGCAGAAATGCAAGAGCACTAAGAGGTTCTGCATGGAGGACTTGCTGTGCACTTCATATTGGAGTAGTTCAGCATTGTCCTTTCTGCGTGCCATAGGGCCCCATTGCACCATGTCCCCTGATGTTCCCTAACCATGGCCATTTCTCTACACGGGTGTACAAACTTATTTACATTTTATTCCCTTTTACTGACTAACTGACTAAAGAAAGATTCCAGAATTAAGAAAGTTGCATGCATAGTAAGGAATTTTGAATAAATACATACATTTATTACATAATATAGAGCTCAATGCTCTAGCATTTAAAGGGACCAAACACCTTTTAAATAACATCTGGTTATCAAGACCAGTCGGGGACCCTAGCACCCTAGCACCCCTCTTCCTATTTCTGAGATACCAGCTGTAACCTGAGCTTAAATATAAGGGCCTACCCTCTTTCAGATCAGTCCACTACTATTCTGCCAGACACATTGGCACTGCCCTTCAGCCCTTCAGCCATCCTCTGTTGCTGTAATTTCTGTTCCTACCCTCAGGCAAGCCTCCAGCCAGTGTGTCTTGATTCATCTGAGAACTGGTTTGACAAACAGGTTATGGGTAGGTGGAGATTAATCTTGGAACTATATAAGATGAGGAGGTGTATTTATCAAAATTCAAATTTATGCTGTTTCCGAGGTTTTTTTCAGCCATGACTAAACACACATTTAAAAAAAGTATTAATTGGGGATGCACCCAATCCACTATTTTGGATTTGGCCAAAACCCCGAATCCTTCCCGAAAGATTCGACGGAATACCAAACCGAATCCGAACTCTAATTTGCATATGCAAATTATGGGTAGGAAGTGGAAAACATTTTTTACTTCCTTGTTTTGTGCCAAAAAGTCACGTGATTTCCCTCCCTGGCCCTAATGGTTCGGCCAGGCAGAAGGATTCGGCCGAATCCTGGATTCGGTGCATCCCTAGTATTAATGTCAACTTTGTATTAAAAGATCAGAATATAAAAAGCACAAACAAACAAAAATTTAACAAATCCGAAGAAGAATCTGAAATACTTGTTCAGTGCGTTTACAAAGGAAAAAAAAAAGAACACAAATAAAACTATGAAGATTCTCATTCATCCAGGTCATGGTATATATATATAAAAAGTAACTCAAAGCAACTGGACTTGCTGAGATATTTTAATGAAGACGTTTCACTGCTTATCCAAGCAGCTTCTTCAGTTCAACTGACTGGTGTAGGGAAGTTCTCGGCAAATAGACTCTTCCAACAATCCAATCACAATGGCACACTGCAACTCTTCAGAGAGGTGACATTTGAAATTCACAGTGGTCTTGATTCTGTGTAGTTACAGTGATAGAATAACCAATGTGTCATGCAACTCCTAGACACAGGTGTTACTTGTGAGAGTTGCATGAATGGATGTGTCAAGAGTTCTGAAACCGCCGGGGAACAGATGCGAGAACAGCATTGTATGTAGCAGACAGGTGGTGTCGAAGGCCCCCGCTGTTCAGGGATGGTTTCTCCACCTTAACATGAATCGCCTCTTTCACACTTTTGTCACACTGAGACAAAAACTGGTACACCCAAAGGATCCAACTCCTAAGGGAAAACAAAGTAATGTGGTATACGCAGTCCAGTGTAGCGATGAGTGCACAGATCTATACATTGGGGAGACAAAACAACTGCTCCACAAACGAATGGATCAGCATAGGAGGGCGAACTCTACAGGACAAGACTCGGCTGTTTTTCTACACCTAAAAGACAAGGGACACTCTTTTGAAGATAGCAATGTCCAAATTTTGGATAAAGAAGACCGCTGGTTTGAAAGAGGTGTGAAAGAGGCGATTCATGTTAAGGTGGAGAAACCATCCCTGAACAGAGGCAGGGGCCTTCGACACCACCTGTCTGCTACATACAATGCTGTTCTCGCATCTGTTCCCCGGCGGTTTCAGAACTCTTGACACATCCATTCATGCAACTCTCAAAAGTAACACCTGTGTCTAGGAGTTGCATGATACATTTGTTATTCTATCACTGTAACTACACAGAATCAAGACCACTGTGAATTTCAAATGTCACCTCTCTGAAGAGTTGCAGTGTGCCATTGTGATTGGATTGTTGGAAGAGTCTATTTGCCGAGAACTCCCCTACACCAGTCAGTTGAACTGAAGAAGCTGCTTGGATGAGCAGTGAAACGTCTTCATTAAAATATCTCAGAAAGTCCAGTTGCTTTGAGTTACTTTTTATATATATAACACAAATAAACTGGCCCAATAGTAATGACGTGTAGGAAGATAATTGGTTTCATATTAGGTATAATTGAAAAAGCTTCCTGAAAAATGTAAATGAATTTACCCTATCAATGCTTGAAATAAATATGATACAGTTGACACACTGTAAGATTTTTTTTACATTATTAATTATTACCAAGTATGATTATTATGATTATGCGTATTATGATTATTATTATGATTATTATGATTATTATGATTATTATTATTATTATTATTATTATTATTAATAATAATAATAACAATAACAATAAACACTGGAAGAAAAGGTTGTTACAGGATAAATACTTTTAAAAGTTCCAGAAAAATCACTACTGATAATAAAATTATTATGAAGCTATTGATACTAAAGAAATATTATAGAAAGGTCCCTGCATTGAAAGTTCAGTAATATTACCAGTGTCTTCAGCCATATATCTATGAGCAAGAAGATAGGAGTGAATTTTGAATAAATACATACATATATTACCCATATCTCGCTAGCCATTTGCCAGGCTCCATTCCTAGGTTCAATAAATACAAGATGGCTCAAGATAACCTTGCAGGGAACATGCTTATCCATTCCATTGTATTTGATGATAAAGAGCACAGTATGACCTCTGTAAATGTAGTTTTTATGTAGCTTCCAGTTGCAGAGACCAATGACCCCTCTCTACCTGTTTCTTTAAATCTTATAAACCTTTCCTAGGGTATAACGCCATCACAGAGAGATCCCATTTACAGCGCTTCTCCGTCCAACAAACTCAAACGCAATATTTTAGCTCTTCCTATTAGCAATTAATTTTCAGCTTCACTAATGATAAATCATTTGTTCAGTGAGGAATATGCTAATATATTTGGGAACCGAGGCAGGAACAGAAATAATCGCAACAATTTCACATACCAAAGCTTCAATATAATAGAGATGTTTTATATTTGCTGGAGACACACAGTGAGGTTCCTAGAGTGAGTCCACAATATCCTTCCTTGTATACCGGTGCAGAAACTCATGCTCCAGACATTTTGAAAGATTGTCCTTCATTAAGGGTAATTCCAGTGTCTTAAGTAGATTTTACTGGGCTCCAGAGAAAATACATTTTAGGGACCCAAACATATTCAGAGGTTGCCCTGTTATACCAATAGATATTGAAATTGCTCATTATTTTGGCCTAATGGGGCCCCTATATCTCCTGGGCCTCCTTGACCCCCATTTGAAAACTAGATTCAGATGAAGAAGGCAAATAATTACAAAACTATTTAAAATAGATACCTGGTCATTCTATAACCACCCCTTTAACTAATGAAGCAACCATATAATGGCAGCCAAGCTGTACCCCCAATTACAACGAATGTATAACCTACTTACAGTGATGCCACTTACTTCTTATATTTATGTGCTGCATGAAAGCAAAATATTTACAATGATAGAGACAAGTCTCTGAGTAACAAAACTGTGTTCTAATGAACTCCAATGCAATGCCATTATGGGAGTTTTTAAGGAGCATATCGATTTAATCCTCCAATAAGCAAACTGTGTAACAAATATAGTTTGATGAAAATATTTAAATACCCCATGTGTCAGGAATCCACACATGACGTGTATTAGTATTAGTGGATTCCCGCCACATGGGGTATTTAAATGGGGGAACTTTGTTGTTTGTACACTTTGATAAAGGCTGTGGATACAGCCGAAACGTCAGCTCTTTTTAAATAAATATTCTATTTTTGCTAAGACCTGCGAGTGCGACCCTGAGATCCGATTGCTTGTTAATTACCGCTGGAGTTTGCACCCAGGCTTAGTTGGACAATTTTTCCGTGAGTGCCAGTTTTTTGCTTTGTCTATATATATATATATATATATATATATATATATATGTATATATATTTAGAAACAGCAGATATGGGCCGCACACCCTGATAGTAAACGATACCTGGGTGCTCATGCATATAAAATACAAAATGAAGCAGAAGGTGATGGCACAGGATTTGCAAAAAAGATCAAAAATGGTGATGAAATTAAGAAGAGTTTATTAATCCAACGTTTCGGTCCCACACAAGGACCTTTGTCAAGGAAACACAGTGCAGAGGCACAAACCACAATATATACCCAAAGTGAGGCTAAGTGATGATAAGACCCACCCCCCTAGATGACATCACAGTGATGAGTCACAGTGAAAATAAAAAAACTGGTTATAACACCGGGCTCTCCATGTTGTTAACCCTTAAAACCTTAATAGCACGTGACGACCAAGGCAACACGATGCCAATTACAGTAGATGTGGGTGAACCCCTTGAGGGCATCGGAGCGAGACAATACACATTTGTTATTACCATTTTGGTAAAAAACAGGGTGAACCATTCACTTCAAGCCTTCAATATCAGGTCAGACACAATAACAATAAGTATCTGGTGTTACCTCTCCAGCGAGCATTACCAAAATTTAGGATACATGCCTGTCTGGCCAAGAAGGACCGAGGCTTGAGGGCACAACCACGGGTGTGTTTGTCATTTCTCCCTGCCCACATACCTGTAAAGGAAATGGTCCAATATGCCACTATTCGCTCAAACTAGTGCTTAGGGTGCCTTGTCCGACCAACGATATCAACAACATCAAGAGCCATGTGCGTCCTAATCCTGGTGAAGATTAGGGATGCACCGAATCCAGGATTCGGTTCGGGATTCGGCCAGGATTCGGCCTTTATCAGCAGGATTCGGATTCGGCCGAATCCTTCTGCCTGGCCGAACCGAATCCGAATCCTAATTTGCATATTCAAATTAGGGCCAGGGAGCTAAATCACGTGACTTTTTTGGCACAAAACAAAGAAGTAAAAAATGTTTTCCCCTTCCCACCCATAATTTGCATATGCAAATTAGGGTTCGGATTCGGTTCGGTATTCGGCCAAATCTTTCGGGAAGGATTCGGGGGTTCGGCCGAATCCAAAATAGTGGATTCGGTGCATCCCTAGTGAAGATAAAAACAATTCCTACTGTATGTGGAAAACTGGGATCACACTCCATATATTATACAATCAAGAATATAAGTTATATATAAGCCATCACCTTCTGCTTCATTATGTATATATATATAAATTACAGTACTCCAAGGATTCCCAAAGCAAACTTGGGGGCAGATTTACTAAGGGTCAAATTCGAGGGTATTTAATCTTTGAATTCTACCATCAAATTTGTATTGAATTAAAACCCCTCAAATTCAAATTTAGAATTGAGGGGTTTTAACGCAATTCGATTTATCAAATGATCAAGCGATTGTAAGGATTTTAACCATTTGATCGAATTTTTTATATTCGATCAAAAAAACTTGGGAAACTCCTATGGGATCTTCCCATAGGGTTATATAGCAATTTGGTATGTTTAATCTGCCGAATTGTTATATCGAATTTTGTTTAAAGGGCCAGTACTTCAACTATCAAATTTTCAAATTTGCCAAATTTAAATTAAATATTGGTCTATTCGATAGTCGAATTTTGGTCAAAGTAGCCCACAAAAATTCGAAATGCTAATTTTTTCCATTCGAATCCTTCACACGAATTTAGTAAATCTGCCCCTTGGTATCAAAAAGAGGTAGGTTTATTGATTCCGAGATTTCAGTTCAAACTAGTGTACAGAAAGATCTCTAAAAACACCGGTTTGGTGCCAGTGAGCGTTGCTAGGTAACCAATACAGCGTGAAGTGAACTACCACCAAAAAAGAGTTCAAATAAAGGATATATAGATATGTGTAGTGGTATTGTCCAGACCAACTTTTGATCACACTGATATACCATGTAATGGGGGCATAACCAAAGGATTGCGGGACAAAAGCATAATCAACATGTGGTGTGGGTGTGTCCTATGCCCTGTCCATGGTCCTGCATAGGTGGGGATTACTCACTGAGTTGGGAGGTACTGTGGGAGGAGGCGGACTATGACACTTTACACACACGCCCATCTGTAACCTAGTGTGCCTATCTTAGCAACCACTGTGGTGCTGCAAACATAAGTTTGGAAAAACAATATCTTGACCAATATATTATAAACATGACCAATAGAAAGTGCTCTCAGGACTGGATTAAATAAGGAACCCATTTATAATGCACAACACTTTTCTAGGGATTGTTGTCATTAATGTGCCCCTCATGAAGGTCATCTGTAATTGAGTGAAATGTTGGGCTACCAAGAACCACCCCATGTGGCTTAATATAAAAGTAAATCAGTTAAAAGTAATAAAGAGAAAGGCATTTGAAAACTACAAGTCTGTGGGGACAGAAGCTGCATTTAACAAATATAAACACTATAATAATTGTTGTAAAATAGCAATCCGGGAAGGCAAAGATTGGTAATGAGGTGTACATTGCTGCAGAGGCTAAGACTAACCCCAAAAAGTTTTTTAAAGTATATTAATATATATTTCTTCAGTGTATACAATAAAAGAGTCAGAGTTCCCAGACTCACCTCATAGCAGCACTGTTGGTTCAGCTCAATCTAGTCAGTGGCTGACTCAGGATATCATTCATAAAGCTTTACCAAAAACAAGGCACCGGGGCCAGATGGAATACACACTCAGGTTCTAAGAGAACTTAGTTTCGTTTTAGACCAACCTCTATTTCTGATTTTCTCAGACTCGCTTTCGATACATATGGATTGGAGGAAAGCTGATGTCATTCCTATATTTAAAAAGGGATTATGATCTCAACCTGGCAATTACAGGTCACTAAGTTTGACATCCCTAGTGGCCAAATTATTTGAAGGCTTGTTAAAGGATCACATTCAAAATTTTGTACTAGTGAATGGCATTTTGAGCAGAAATCAGCATGGCTTTATGAAGCTTAGCAAACAAGGGAAATTGTATTTGTCTTAATGAAGATTAGGCCATGCCAAACTAATTTGATTGCTTATTATGATGAGGTAAATGAGATTCTGGACAGCGGGGGAGCAGTGTGATCTATTTGGATTTTGCCAAAGTGTTTGATACCATGCCCCACAAACGACTGCTTTCTAAACAAAGGTCTGTTGGGCTTAATTAACTTTTTTGCACATGGATAGGAAACTGGCTTCAGGATTGGGTACAGAGGGTGGTTGTTAATGGTACATTTTCTGCTTGGAGTAAAGTTCCTAATAAGGTCCCTCGGGGCTCTGTATTGGGTCCACGTTTATTTAACTTGTTTGTTAATGATTTAAGGGAGGGTATTGTAAGTAATGTATCAGTTTACAGATGACACAAAACTATCCAGCCCAATTAATTCCATTCAGGATATGGCATCCTAGCAACAGGATCTTGACAAACTGACAGTCTGGGCGGCTAAGTGGCAGATGAGATTCAATGTTGATAATTGTAAAATGATGCACTTATACTCTTAATAAGATTTTACTGGGCAAATCCCATGGAAAAGGGCCTAGGAGTCCTTGTAGATAATAAACGTGACTGTAGCAAGCAATGCCAGTCAGCAGATTCATGGGAAAACAGGGTCTTGAGCTGTATTAAAAGGGGCATAGATTTGCGGGAGGAGGGGGTTATTCTTCCACTGTACAGGGCACTGGTAAGGCCCCATATAGAATATGCTGTACAGTTTTGTTTTCCAGTGCTCAAATGGGACATTATTGACTTAGAGAACGGAAACTAAGCTGATAAAAAGTATGAAAAATCTCAGCTACGAATAAGACTGGCCATGTTGGGGGTTTATTATGCTGGAGAAGAGGTGCTTGAGTGGTAATATGATAACTATGTGTAAATATATAAGGACATGGTACAATACTCTCGCTAATGGTTTAATTACCAGTAAGTTCTTCTAGCTGACAAGAGGGCCCCCATTCTGATTAAAAGAAAGGAGGTTCCTTATAAATATTCAGAAGGGATTTTTTACAGTGAGAGCTGTGAAGATGTGGAATTCTCTACCTGAATCAGCTGTACAGGCTGATACATTAGATAGAAGAAGGGGTTGGATGGCTTATTAGCAAGTGAGGGAATACAGGCATTATGGAAGATAGCTCATAGTACAAGTTGATCCAAGGACTGGTCCGATTGCCATCCTGGAGTCAGGAAGGAATTGTTCCCCCTCTGAGGCTAATTGAAGAGGCTTTAAATGTTTGTTTTTGCTTTCCTCTCAACTAGCAACTGAAGAAGCTGCTTGGATGAGTTGTGAAACATCTTCAATGATTACTCAGCAAGTCCAGTTGTTTTATAATTACTTATATTAGATATACCTTGACCTGGATGAATGAAAATTTTCATCATCATAGCAGTTAGGAAGATTATCCAATAAATAGAACTTGATGAATGTGTGTCTTTTTTAACCGAACTAACAATTATACTATGATTTAATCTTCTCAATAAAAGACTGCTGCTTTTGTTGTGCCTCAAGCTGAACTGAAATTACAATATATAGGGAAGTGTGCAAGGTGCATTGTATAGGATGCAGAGGGATGCCTGGTAGAGCCAGGAAATTAGGTGGCAGCTGGGATTAGAGCTGCCAGTAGCGGTAAAAAGGGTTCGCTTCAATATCTGGGGGTTATGGCTGTTCCCAGTATGTACTGTATGTGCAGAAGCCTGAGAGGGAGCCAAGGAGTCTGAGATTGAAAGAGAAAGACGCAAGGGTCCTGAGATTGAAAGTGTAAGGCAGTTAAGACCTGGATGAGAAACAAGAGATCGCTCTGCCTTGAGTATGAGGAGACACAGACTTTCCCTGAGTGTGAGAGGTAGGGACAACACTCTACCTAGAGGTTGCCAGAGAGCAATGTGGAACTCAGTCATGGTCTGGGTGGTTAAAGACCTGAGCTGGCGTCCCTTGTCTTTGCAAAAGGTGCTGCTGTTACTACCATTAAGAGTCATTCCCCCACTGTATACCAAAACATACACATACCTCCCAACTGTCCTGTTTTTCATGGGACAGTTCTAGTTTTGACAGCTCAGCCCAAAGTCCAGGTTTCTTACTGAAATGTCACAAGTTACCCTTTGATCTCCTGCACTGACACCAGAAAAAGATATAAAGTTCCTAAAACTAACTTAAATAAGATTCTTTTTGGCAGAGAGCCCAGAATACTCAACGCTTGCACATACATACAATTGTAACTATTTAAGATATACAAAGTACAATTGTTGCTATTTAAGATACAGTAAGTAGGTCTCTTGGGAGAAATTCAAGGGTAATTCACCTCCATTAGCAATAATTAGCTGTAATAACACATGACCCTAAAACCCCCAGAAATCTGTCCAGGCCTTCCATAACCTGACAAAATTGGTAAAATGGACATGGTATATAAGGGGTGTGGCCACAAAATGGGCATGGCCAAAATTTTCTGCCGTGCTGCTAGCGGGAGAACTTTTTGTCCCTCTGTCTGATTTTCAAATGTTGGGAGGTATGCACACATATCTAATGTGAATGAAAGTCTTTTCCTTTCTTTCTTTCTTTCTTTCTTTCTTTCTTTCTTTCTTTCTTTCTTTCTTACCTTCCTTCCTTTCTTGGGGTAAAGTGCAGTGCCCTTGGACAAGATAGAGCCCATGGTTCCAACTGTCTAGGAAACTATGATTATAGCTGCTTGATCAATGTAGATTTCTTATAGTCCCACATGGCCATGAGTGAAATTGCCATATAAAATTAGCCTGTTTTTTCCCCACCAACTAGTTTTCATATTTCAGTTTTATTTAGTTTTGGTACTTCAAGTAATTCATATTTTCTTCTGGTCCAATTACTGTACATTTCTTTATTTGTATACAGTGTAGAGAAGTACAGGTATACTTCTTAACAACCTTTCCAGCATAAAATATTGATCAAAAGTGTTAAATTCCAGAAAAGTTGTGAGTTCAATACCTTAAGGTTCAGTACTGGGTCAATGTTTATCTTCCCCTTATTTATTAATGCACTGGAAGTACTGTAGGTATTAAATGGAAAGTCTCCATTTTTAAGGAGTACAATAAAATATGTACGCTAATAATCTCCAAAGCTTACATTTTTGACTGCTGAGGGATTTGCACAAAATGGGGAATTGAACATTAGGAAAATGGCAAATGGAGTTCAACAAACGCTTGATATGTAAATGTATTCATATCTAAAGTGGATAAATCTGCTGCAGCTGCTTCAGGAGGTTGTGGATGAAATAACGGGCACTGGGCTGTAAATAGTGACTTTTCCATTTTCTAATCACACATACGTTGTATGTGACCAGCGTAAACCTTAGAAATAAATCTCAATATACTGCTAAAATCAAAGGGAGTCGCAAACAGTTGAGAATATCTGTAATTCAATATTTTGCTACAAACAGGGAGTATTTTGGTGTTCATCAGCCTGGAATAACTAAAACATGGTCATATTCTGTTTTAACCAACAAGAGTAGTGTTTAACAAGAGATACCCGGTGGGAAACTGAAACCTCTTAAAGAGATTCTGACACCAGAAAATAATCTTTTTTAATATCTAACATACTATTGTCTTTGCATACTACTTATAATTTTGCCATACAAGTATTTGCCAAATGCTTTAATATTACTTTTTTTACCCCCCATGTTTCTCTGTGAGGGGCTTGCCATATTTGTGCAGCAGTAGTCCAATAGCATCAGAAACTGTAACTAACATGTTGACATGGGACAGGTTGGCAAAAAAGTCAGGTTTAGGAACTTCAAGTAGCAATTACTTACAAAAGCAGAACTAGCAGTAAAAAAAATTATCAGCATGACCCATCGGTAACTTTTAATGTAGATTAATATTTTGAAAAGAAAATTTTAAGTGTCAGTATCACTTAAAAATATATCGATTCCATGTATGTTTTGATAGAGTGTTGATGTAGGAGTGAGTTATATGTACAAGTAAGTGCAATCTATATATATATATATATATATATATATATGTAAAAGAAGGAAAGTTCCCCTTAGTATCTTGGACCTGCTTGCTCTAGAATCAGGAAAGGTTCTAGGTTCTTTGCTGGCTACTGGTTGAGCCAGTAGTCTTGGGCTTGATTTCTGATAAAGTCCCCAATTGGGTGAAATGTATTAGGATTAAAGGAAAACTTTACTACCAAAATGAATATTTAAGCAACAGATAGTTTATATCAAATTAAGTGGCATATTAAAGAATCTTCTCAAACTGGAATATATTTTTACATCTCTTGCCTTGAACCACCATTTCGTGATGGTCTGTGTGCTGCCTCAGAGGTCACCTGACCAGAAATACTACAACTCGAACTGTAACAAGAAAAAGTGTTGAAGTAAAAGACAGAACTCTGTTTGTTAATTTGCTCATGTGAACTGACATGTATGGTTTGTTTTGTATGTTTGTGTGCACCGTGAATCATTTGATCCCAGGGGGTGGCCATTATTTTTTAAAATGGCAATTTTCTATTTATGATTCAGTTGCAGTTCAGTTGTGCAAATTCTCACTTAGGGGTTAAAGGTTGGAGTGCTGGGGAATTTTCTTGTTTTTTGTATATCAAGCCAGCCCACGTGCACCCAATTGCTAAGGGATTGAGCGGCATTACCTTGTTTAAGTATCACTATTTATGATTACCCAATGGCACATGCTACTAAAAAAGCATATTATTATGAAAATGGTTTATTTACATGAAGCAAGGTTTTAGATATGAGCTGTTTTATACAATATATTTTTATAGAGACCTACATAATACTACAATAATACATCTCTGTCATTTGGTAATGTTTGAATTTTCATTTATAATGATTTGTTTAAATACCTTAAAAAATTAGCTTCAAGCATTAGGTCCTAATGCACCTGGGGGATACTACCAAGATAATAAATATTATTACGACCTCAAACATATTTATTTTGGTACACTTAAAGGAGAAGTCTACCCTCCCCATGCAAAACCCCTCCCCCCGCCTACCTCCCCCCCCAGGCAAATGCGCCTAAGTTGCTACTTATCCCCTGGCACAGTTCCTGTCCATGGAGTTTGTAGGCCCATCTTCTCCCCAGCCATCTTCTTCCTGGATCCATCGTCGTTTGGCGGTGCATGCACAGTAGGAGCATTTCCCAGTCCAGCTCTACTGCGCATGTGCCGAAAGTCACAAAGTTTCAATCGGAAAAGGACCAGTAAATGCTCCTACTGCGCATGCGCTGCCAAATGCAGGTAATCCTGTATCCTTCAAAGGATAACTACAGCGTGTACATTATGTTTTGGGCTTCTCTGCCAGCCCAAGGCAACCACAGTCCTTTAGGAGTGAAGATCTGCATCTCCAAAGATCCTTTAGGAGTGAAGATCTGCATCTCCAAAGATACCCCAGTAGCTCCCCATCTTCTTTTCTGCTGATTCACTGCACATGCTATGCATATGGCACAGTTAATAATGTGCCATATGGTAGAAAATGTATAGGGGAAACCAGGTGGGCAAAAAAAATTTTTATGCCTTTTGCAGCCTAACAAACATCCTGAAAAATTTAAAAGACACCAGCATTTGTTGTACTCCACTCAAAAATTATGATGTAAATAACTGAGGATTGAAGATGCTCTACGCACTCCACTGCACTACGCCAGGTCAGAGCTTGTGAAGGCAAGTCTGGCAATAGAGGACACATTCAGTAAAATTCGCATCTTAGTGAATTTGCAGTTACATCCATTCACTAGTGTGAAAATTCGCCTTCGCCATGTGAAGCAACGCTAGTGTACATGCACTTTGCTAGTGAAGGGGCTCGTAGGCTCATTAGTAAATCAGCAAAGTAACGAAATGACGTCACGCTGGAGAATTTTCTCACTTTGCCCTTTAGTGAATCTGCCCCATAGAATATAAATGTCAAATGTTTAATAATCAGCCCTGTAACATCATCTTATATTACAGACAGACCTCATTTCTGCTGGATTTGCAATGACCCCTAAGCTTAGCTTCTCAACAGCTGCTCAGAGCCCACTGAGCATGTGAGTGTCAAAGACACTTTCAAAGATGGTGACCCCCTGTGACAAGTTTAATGCTCTTGATCATTGCTGCTATTAACAGGGCTGGATTTACTTAACATGCACTCCTAGGCTTGGTGATGTTCATCACCCCCTCCATTTGTTCACCCAAATTTTCATAATCAAGCCTGGAGCAACGTGGATTGGCGCACGGGAAATTTAAAAAACTATCTCCTACACATCCCCAGTACTAATGTGGGAGTGGTTAGGCAGCATGCCTTGGTGGCCTTTCCACAAATCCAGGCCTGGCTATTGAGAAGCGGAAACTGTAGGTTGGTGCAATGAGTTCAGTATATATATATATATATATATATATATATATATATATATATATATATATATATATTATTTTTTTAGCCATTTTTAGGGTTTAGCCTGCATTTTCCTACATTTTCCCA
This sequence comes from Xenopus borealis, assembly GCA_024363595.1. NCBI lineage: Eukaryota > Metazoa > Chordata > Amphibia > Anura > Pipidae > Xenopus > Xenopus borealis. Next base: position 116,556,570 of record CM044435.1, on the reverse strand, counting down.
GTGCTGGATAATTGAGCTTCCTTTTGTGGTTGCCTGTTTTGTGTTCTTTCCCTTTTCCTCCTTCTACTGATCTCCTGGTTTTGATCTCTGCTTTTGACATTCCCTCTGTCTTGACCTCTTGCTTGCTTACAACTTCCTTTGGCTTATACACAATATTGTTTCCTGTTTTCATCAAGCCACTAAAATGTATGCCTAAGGCGACACAGCACATAAACTTCTTTCTGTGTATGGCACATACTGACAGTTAAAGACTAACTTTCACCTATGGCACATACTGACAGTTAAAGACTAACTAATTGTTTTTGTTATTGCTATTGTTTACCTTTACCTTGTGATGGTCTCTGTATCCCTCAGAGATCACCTGGCCAAAAATACTGCAGCTCTAACTGTAACAGGAAGAAGTGTGGGAGTAAAAGACAGAACTTTGTCCATTCATTGGCTCAAGTGACCTAACATGTATGTCCTTGGTTTGTTTGTGTGCACTATGAATCATAGGATCCCAGGGGGAGGACCTTCTTAAAATGGCTTCTATTTAGGTCTACTCAATGGCACACACTACATAGTATATTTCTATGAAAATGGTTTATTTAGAAAAAGCAGGGTTTTACATATGAGCTGTTCTATGCATATATATACTATATATATATATATATATATATTTTTTTTTTTTTTTTTTTTAAATGTAGCCCTACATTTTTGGGGATGGATATTGTATTCCTTTAAGGTTATCATGTCCATGTCTTTTTAAGTCGTGCAGCACGGTAAACAATTCAAACATTTTCATATATTTTAAATATGAACAGAATAATATATTTTGTAGTATATGCTGCACGCTATTTTAAAATCCTATTTGTATACATCCTTTGCTGCTTCATTAGGTCACAGATCAGTGTGTAGGGACCCATAGATTCTATACAGCATCTATGGAGTTAATCCCCTGCCTTTAGTATGTTTTCTGTTATTGGGTGTAACTACCTGTAACAGTTTTGATTCAACACCAGTAATTATTGGACAAAGGGTACAATGACCACTCCCTGCCACTAATGCTTTAAAATGTGCGCAGGGAGGGGCCTCTGCCTCTTTGGCTCCTGGTGTCTGTGCAGCTAGGTGTTCAAATTGAGCCTGGGATCACCAAGGCCCCAGTAAAGCCATATGCCCTGAAGGATCTGTACTTCCGAGACTGAGTCAGCAACCAGGTAAGCCTGTGAATAGATTAGCTATAATTAGGGCAGATCTTTAATAGACTCTCTAGTAGAGCGAGATAGCCAGGTTATATAGTATGAACAGCTCTGGTTCCATCAAGGAGTGATAGCAGGAAGTGATCTTCCCACAAGGCTTTCCCATATGCCTTTAGTGCAGGGTTTTCAAGTGGTTAGGGATTAGGCCTTAGCAGCTACCGGTTCCTACGTTGATCTCCCAATCCCCACACTAGAAGGAGGTAATGCTTTGGGAGGAATCGATGTACCTGTGACTATTCTTCCTTATGGGATGACAGTCTGCATGTTTTGTTGTATCAGCTCTGCTATCTCTCCTCCTCTGTGATATGCTACACCTGCACCAACTTGTGTGTGAGTAAACCTGTGGTTCATTGACTTGTGCATATGCAAATAAACCTTTGTTACTGTTTTCACCAAGAACCTCCTGGCGTCCAACATCTATTTTATTACAGTAGCCTGTGTATTAGTGTATTTTATACATTTTGAAGGGATAGCTTCCACTTACCAAAGGCCCTGCCCTGCTGTGTAGTGTCGCAGTGTAACCCATGCTCATCCACTAGCTGGGCACAAACTACTTTGTGCTGCATAGCCCAGAAAAGCGTTACAAGTTTATAGTATCGACAGGCTTAAAAAGGCCCATTTAGTTCCATCAAAGCTCCTGTTATAAGATGGAAGCTCCTTGACCACAGCGTTTGCACGCTCGCTGCAAATAACAGCACTAGAATAAGATGTTTTAGTTTAAACAAGGCAGCTAGAAGCTTATGAACTATTTGGGTCATATAGTATGGAAGAGAAGAAAAAAGATGGATGTTCAGGTCGTGTTGCTGCTTGTGTTACTATCACACACTAAAATCTCTCTCTGCAGCCTCTTTCTTCTAATAAAAAGTTCCAATTACGGTGCTATTCCACTTTGAAAAAAGCTTTTACCTGTCAAAAGATGCCATAAATACCTAAATAATTCTATCTATATGGAAATGTTGATTTCCAAAGTATTCAGTCCAGTAATAATCACATCCACTTAAATGATCCAGCATTACCAAGTTAATAAAACCTGATGTTGCGCAAGCAGAAATCTACGAGCCATAAGGAGAGAGATTTATAAAACGTGCTACCGGAGTTTATTTTCTTTACTGCGTTAGAGGATAATTTTATTCCTGGAGTGTCAGGAGAAAAGGAAAAAGAAGTTATCATTCTTGACTTGTCTGGCAGTCATTTACCCAACCGAAACAAAATTGTTGTGGAATATCACTTATTTAAGAGGGGTGGTGGAAATTAGAACATTTTACAACAAATGTTGTGGAATGAAGCCGTGAAACAGCAATAAAATAAATCATAGAAAGAGAAATACATAAATAATGTAGTGGGAAAGTTTATGTTCCTTCACCAAATAATTTTACTTTCCTTGCCAGGTTTTTGGGGGTCATTTGATGTGTACAATTGGGGTCTGTATAGTTAAATGACCACTCTGGAATGTAAAGAGATGTTTAATACTATATGAATATGGTGAAAGCCTAAATTAACTCATAGCAGTAAAGAAATAAGCACAGAAATGGGGAGGCAATATGCACCGTGACAATGTAATAAAATAAAGCCTATATTGCAGCACATAATGTGACTTTGTGCTGATTAATCATACAGTTCACAGCACTATGGGCAAAAGGGAGCCATGAACTTGCCTTCAAATGCCTATTAAGTTTGGGGGCACATGAATAAAAATATGGTAAATTGACTAATCTGATTTAAAGGGGTTGTTCACCTTTAAGTGAACTTTAAGTATGTTATAGAATGGCCAATTCTAAGCAACTTTTCAGCTGGTCTTCATTATTTATATTTTATAGCTTTTTTTTTTTTTTACTTGTTTGCCTTCTTCTGACTCTTTTCAGCTTTCAAATGGGGGTCACTGACCCCATCTAAAAACAAATGCTCTGTAAGGCTAGACACTTTATTACTCATCTTTCTATTCAGACATATTCAAATCAGTGAATGGTTGCTAAGGTAATTTGGGCCCTAGCAATCAGACTGCTGACAATGCAAACTGGAGAGCTGCTGAATAAAAAGCTAAATAACTCAAAAACCACAAATAATAAAAAAATGAAAACCAATAGCTAATTGTTTCAGAATATCACTCTCTAAATCATACTAAAAGTTAACTCAAAGGTGAACAATCCCTTTAAAAGCCAAGAAACATTTCTGCCTGTAACCATATAGGAAGCAAGTTGATGAAGAGGATGAAGAGTTTGTGTAAGTTAAGGTGAGTCCATGTCTAAAACCTGTAGTGCAGCTAATGTTATACACCAAGCAGGGATCTAGAGACAGTATATATAATCAAAACCTTGATTGGAGTTCTTGGGTGCTCATCACCTGCCCCAACGTGACCCAAGAGGGTCCAAAACTATTTGAAACCTTGTGCAACTTCCACAAAATAAATACAGTAGCTAGTGTTGGAACTTGGTTTTAGTACTGTACTGGGGCTTGAGGGACCTACATACACATCTAAAGTATAATTAATATTTTCTAGGCAAAGTGTTGGGTGCCAAAATAGGCAACAAATGGCACCATACAAAATAATCTTGCACCTACTGATTTATTTAAATGAGTTAGCCAGTTGCACCTAACCTTGTACCTAACACTTGCCTTGACTCGACAGTAAGTACTGGGTCTCCCTGTAGGCTACTAATGCTGAATTAGTGGAATAGAATACAAATAACGTAGTGTAAATGTATGTTCATGTCTTTTCCCCCATGCTACTCCCTAAATTAAAGTTTCAAGTTGATTCCATTTGGGTGCAACTTCTGTTATCTGTTTCAAAATGTTGCACTTCACTAGGGTAGGGATTGATGCAAATTGAGAACAATCTCTGTATAGTGTAACCAATAACCAGTGCTATATAAAAAATGTGTTTCCTGGTGTGTGAATAGGCATGCTTTCTCCCTTAAAAGGGTTCTATTTATCATGCTATGGAATAAGTGGAGTGAAGCAGTACCAGTGATGTTGTTCATAGCAACCAATCAGATCTTAGCTTTTGTTTTCTAACTTTTGTAATCTAATTGCTGACCACTTGCTCTGGGTAACATCATTGGCAATGCTTCACTCTACATTTTACATAACATGATACATAGGCCCCATATGTTCATGTTGAATATATAAATATATATTATATCCCTTTCCAAAAATATATGAATATGAATGTATCTAAAATAACTCTCCTTATTCTAACCTTTGAGTTAGACTTAACCTGTTAAAAAAAAACAGTGAAGTGCTTGTCTCAGACATTCCAGATCTGGAAAATATTGAGTTTATCTAAGGGTGTCTTAAACCTTTGCCATTGTGCAGTTATACAATAAGTTACATATGAGGGAACCTAACAACCATGCTGTAGGCTGGAATTCACTCGGAGCGCAATGAACCTGTTCAAGAACTATAACTGTGATTGGTTGTTCATAGGTCTGAACATGTCTCCTGCAATTGGAAATGAAAGGGTTCTGTACACCACAGAGAGCTCATCTGTTTACAGCAGAGGTTTCTCCAACAATGGCCATGTTGCTACACTGGAGATTAACTTAGGTTGATAGATGAAGTTGAAGCATTAAAATATCAACTGGTTAATCTCATGACAGCTCCATAGGTGAAGCCTCAAAGCAAAAGATCAGCACAGAGATAAATGCCTGGCCTTTATCAGAGCTAATTAGTGTCGACAAGAATACACAGCCTTGTTCTAAACACAGAACAGCAGTAAGGTCTACACCAGTGTTAAAATTTGGTGAGAATTTGAGGCAGAAATTCAAGAACCAATACAATGAGACAGGTTTATGACCAAGCTACTACAACAACTTGGATCCACCGCAAGAATTTTTAATTGCAGGTCTATTATTTTGCAGTCCTCAAGCCCTTCACTATACCATAGACCAGGGGTCCTTGATCTTTTTTTTTTTTTCACCAGTGAGCCACAGTCAAATGTGAGTTGGACAGCAAAACAAGCATGACAAATGTTCCTGGGGTACCAGGAAAGGACTGTGATTGGCTATTTGGTAGCCCCTATGTGAACTGGCAGCCTACAGGAGACTCTGTTTGGCAGTACACCTAGCCTGGAATTAAAAAATAAGAATCTGCTTTGAGGCCACTGAGAGCAACATCCAAGGAGTTGGTGAGCAACATATTTTTCGCAGGCTACTGGTTGAACAATCACTGTCACAGACCAAGTAGGAAATGCGTATCTATATTTGTTACTGATTGAGCCATAAATGCTCTTGGCCCAGATTATCACCATAGCATATTATTTGCGGTCGTTCACCACCAGCTGGGCATAACAGCATATTTTCTAGGAAGCAACCACAAAATCTCTGAATTTAGGGAAAACATTTAATTTAGTTTTCAATTTGTGTTCCTATTATAGCCTTTTGTAGTTAAATATATGTTCCTAAATCCTACAGTGGGGGCGTAGACAACCTGATTTCTGTTCACTAGTATCCAAGTCTGTCTGCACCTTCAGAAAAGCTGCTAATTCCATCGGCCCTTATTAAATACCACTTAGAGAGACTGCATGTAGTTTAGATCTAGGGCAATTAGTCTTTTGTTCTTTTAATATCCTCATTTCTTCACAATTACATTTAGAGGGTGATTTAAGCACAGCGTCTTGGCCCTTGCCTGATTAAAACTGTTGGCTGGGTCTCCATTCATTTAAAGCATGGTGGTCATTAATCTGATAAAAAGGCAAAAGTGATAACAGGCCCATTACCATTAAACTATTAATGCCAGGACAATAAATGCAGAGGGCTGTATTATTCCGAATGCTGATTTTGTAGAATAATGTTTTCATTATATATACACATGAGTATTCAATGCAATACCCTTATTTTACTAAACAAATAGCTGCATGTATGAGCCTTGATAGTGCTTGCTAATGGAGACATGGGCATGTATTCATCTCTTTGTGTCGCTAAATTAAGGCAGCATTTGGTTGAAAGAGAATTTTGAAGACTAGCATGCAGTAGAAGGAAAATGAAAATGTGAAGTATCTTTCCTTGGTCTAAGAGCATCTTTATTTCATCCTTTGAAATCCTATCAAAGAAAAGTATCCACTATTTCAATGCTGATATATTTTGAAAAATGAGACTCGTATAGCCCTTACTAAGTTTTACACTACATATACAGGAGAAAATAAAATAGTTCCCAGAAGCCTCAACTGGCCTGTATGGGTGGTCCTTGTGTTCAGATACAACATGCACCAAGATGGGAATAGAGCAAATAGTAAAATGTCATAAGTTATAAAAAAAAACTTAAAGCAAATAGTCATGGTAGATGCCTGTAGTGCCTCCAACCCTCATTCCTGCATAAAACAGTTAGTCTATATCAAACACCCAGTGAGCTGGGATTTAGTATGTAAAGGGAACTGTATGAGAGCCCTGTTGCTCCCTTGGTCTACAATGGAAATGCTGAAGAAGAACTAAACCATAAAAAAAGATTCTGTCTGTTAAAGCTGTGTTTTATATACTAAACTAGATGTAATAGGCTAGAGCAGTGGTCCTCAAACTTGGCCCTCCAGCTATTAAGGAACAACAAGTCCCACAATGCATTTGCCTGACTGTGGCTGTCAGACTCCATCATTGCATTGTGGGACTTGTAGTTCCTTAACAGCTGGAGGGCCAAGTTTGAGGACCACTGGGCTAGAGGTTCAGCAGCTTTATAATAGTAAAGATCTGCTGCAGCTACCGATCATGGTTGTTAAGCCGTTTTGTGAAGATGTCATCTTTATAGAAGCTGAATTCCCAAACTGACTATTATTGAATTTGTCCAAAGGGCAATTAAGCTTGTAAAGGGTATGTAAAGTCTTGGTTGGGAAGAAATACTGGCCAAGTTGGGTTGTTTATAATGGCTAAGAGGTGCTTAAAGGAGATATCATAACTATGTAGAGGTGTGGAATCCATTATTCCGGAAACCTGTTATGTAGAAAAGTTCAGAAACTTGAAGGCCATCTCCCATAGACTCCATTATAATGAATAATTTCATTTTTCTTCAAATTATTTCCTTTTTCTCTGTAATAATAAAATAGTACATTGTAGGTGATCCCTACTAAGATTTATTAATTAGCCTTTATTGGAAGTAAAACAATCCTATTGGGTTTAATTAATGTTTAAATGTCTTTTTAGTTGACTTAAGCTATGGAGATCCAAAAAAGGAAAAGATCCCTTTTTCTGGAAAGCCCCAGGTGTTTTTTTTTACTGTAAGAGCAGTGAATATGTGGAATTCTTTCCCTGAATCAGTTGTACTGGCTGATACATTAGATAGGGTTGGATGGCTTATTAGCAAATGTAGAGATACAGGTCTATGGTAAATATCTCTTAGAACAAAGTGATCCAGGGAATGGTCCAATTGCCATCTTAGGTTTAGGAAAGTAATTTCCCCTAATGAAGCAAATTAGAGGCTTCATATGGGTTTTTTTTTGCCTTCCTTTGGATCAACAAGCAGTTAGGCACGTTTTATACAGACAGAAAAGGTTGAACGTGATGGACGTGTCTCCTTTTTTAACCTAACTTACTATGTTAGTCCACTTCCCAGTTTCTTAACGACCCAGTAGCAAAAGCCATTAGAAATATGTATTGAAACTCTTTTCTTGCACCAAGCTATTTAATTTCATACTTTAATGAGGTGGCTTGCTAGGAAGATCAAGTGTCCAGTGTTCCATTTCATAATTAACACTTGGCTGCCTGATGACTGTAATAAATAAAATGCCCAGTGAAATTTCCCTAATTCAGCAACACAGGCAAACAAGCACAAGGTGACAAAGAAGTGACTGGTTCTGCTACCAATCTGCCTTCCATCTGCTATAGCCGCGCCACCTCTAAATCAGAGAAAGATCATTTGCGTGTGCTAGATGGAATTGCAGGTGTATGGATTTGTTCCAGACGGTAGCCTACACTCATCAGAGGCAATCAGCAGAATAATTCTTTATTTGTGAGAAATGGCAATAAAACCAGTGTTTATTAAACTGAGTTCTATTGTTTCAGAACATTAAGCGAGCTACTGAACTACCGAACGTGTGTCATTTATATCTTCATTGCAGAACATACGAGGAGACCTTTATCTTCTGACCTCCATCTCTTGTGTCTGTACTCTGTGTGAAGGCAGCCATAAATAGACTATATTTGGTACAGAAACATTGCAGTACAGAGGGATACTGCCAAGAAACATATATAAACTTTGCTGCAGCTCATTAGGAACCCATCAAACATACCTGAATGTACAGTATATTAGCTGAGAGAGGCAAAGGATGTAAATTATATTTATGGGATCTCTAAATAATGATTATTGCTTCTGCTTGATAAAAAGAATTAGTAATTTTTCATAGCATACAGTTGACACAATTTGTACTTGAAAGAACAATCTGTACAAGAGTCCCTGATGCTTTAATTGCTGCTATCCTACCTGACATGTAGAAGTGATAAGGTGGAGTCAAAGGGGATTAAGCACTGATCCAGTTATACGTTTAATTCCTTGCCATTCAGCTGGGGGGTAGGTTGGGGCACTGCAAATGTATTCCAGCAGAAAGGACTGTATGCCATCTCAATTAATAAACCAGCGCTGTTTAGCTTGGCAAGGTTTATCTTTTGTATTGACTCATGCTGGGTTTTATAGGTGATAAATGTCATGTGCGTATCTAGGAAATAAACAGGTTGGAAAAGCTTTGTAGTGTACCATGAATTGGCTTAAATTGGACCCATCATTTATTTGTATGGAGAAACAGGAGCAATGTCTGTTATTTAATAAATCATGTAGCTCTGCCTGGAGAGTAGTTAGGTTAGAATGACTAGAAGCAGTAACAGGGAAGGTGAGATGGTAGAAAGTTGCATCAGATGATGAACAGTATCTTGAAAGCCATTGGGTACATGGATTCTTTGACACTCACATTACTCTAAGACAGGGGTATCCAATCTTTTTTTACCTGAGAGCCACATTCAAAGGTAGAAAGAGATGGGAAGCAACACAAGCATGAAAAATGTTCTTCGGGTGGCAAATTAAGGCTGTGACTGGCTATTTAGTAGCCTATGTGAACTGACAGCCTACAGTAGACTCTGTTTGGCAGTACACCTGGTTTTTATGCAACCAAAACTTGCCTCCAAGCTTGGAATTAAAAAATACACACCTGCTTTGAGGCCACTGAGAGCAACATCTAAGTGGTTGGTGAGCAAAATGTTGCTCATGATAAACTGGTTGGGAATCACTGCTCTAAGAAATTTAACACGGTTCAAAAGAAAGCTGAATTATCCAAAAATTAGTTATATTGATGTTCAGTAATTGATAGGGGTTCACCAAATCCAGGATTCCATTTTGGTATTCTGAGAGGATTCTGCCTTTTTCAGCAGGATTCAGATTCAGCCAAATCCCTGTGCCTGGCCGAACAAAACCCGAATACTTAAAATCACTTGAGAAAGTAACCTCAGTGCATGGTTCTCTGTCACTCTTCCCATCCCTGATTACATATGCAGATTAGGATTAGGTATTCAGATGAATATTTGACAAAGGATTCGGGGGTTTTGCCAAATCCCAAAATAGTGGATTTGGTGCATCCCTAATTATAGAATAAAAATGCCAACTATATAGTGTAGTAAATCACTACTTTCATCTGTATCCCTTTCTGCTTTCTTAACCAGGGAGAAGTTTCTGTCTCCTCTCTCCAATAAACCTAATAAATCTGTTTAGAGGATACCGGCACTCACGAAAAAGGTAGTTACCGATTGCCTGGGTGCACAACTCAAACAAGTCATACAGATCGTGGAGAAAAGAAGGCACTCACATGTCTTACCAGTCAAAGAAAAGTGTTTACTATGGGCACAAAAGAAACTAATTTCTTTTGTGCCCATAGTAAACACTGTTCTTTGACTGGTAAGACCTGTGAGTGCCTTCTTTTCTCTATGATCTATCTATCTATCTATCTATCTATCTATCTATCTATCTATCTATCTATCTAT